>JAULUF010000081.1:2140000-2312500 GCA_031834385.1 Semotilus atromaculatus
TATATCAAGACATTGGACATATTAATGATTTGTTTGGATTTGTTATTTTTTACATGTGCAGAAAAAAATAGACTGGCCAAATTCTAATTTCTTTTTTATCTAAAATGAACATTATTTAATCATATTTAATTGACAATTAATTGAATTTGCTTAATTATACCATTAAATATTACGATATATTATATATGAATTATTTATACTTTTTAGAAGTGTATGTACATACAGTCAAGCTCTTAACGGTCAACGTACAGGAACCACAACGTACACATATAGCTATTATTTATGCATATACATACAGGCACACGTATGTAAACAGATCCAACCGAACCGATAGAAATAACGTCATTATTTACGCATATACACAGATATATGCACTGTATGCATGTATGTATGTATATTTATATATATAATAGATCCACCACACATATGTATCTATATGTACCTCTTTGACTGGAGGGAATTTCTTCTTGCACTCCATGGACAGAGAGCGCAGATCCGCCTGCATGTTCTCCAGGAGTTTCTTAACCGCTTCAGGGCTGCTGGTCGACATCTTCACACTCATTCGACACTAATTCAACTCTTATTAATGATTAATAACTCAATTAAACCGAGCGGGGTGTTTCGGCTCCAGCGCGAGACACATAAATATCGCTCGGTGCAGCTTCACACACATCAATAAACGAGTCTGTCTTCAGCCGCACGCGCTCTCGTGTGTCGCACACATGATCATAATCATGCTGATCGTTATGATCGAGGGGCTCTGTGTGATGTTTATGATCTATACGTGCGCTTCTCGCCTGAGTTTCATGATTTTTTTCTTCATTCCTGGATCCACATAATGCCTGTGCGGAAAATGACACGTCACGTCAGGCGTCACTTCCGTAAACACTGACCGGATCTCTTGCTCGTTCTAGTCTCAGGCGCTGGTGTTCTCAGCGCCGCCCGTCAAAATAAAAGTTTGCAGTACCATTCATATAAAATATGGGGAGAAATAGAAATTAGTGGTTATTGTTCAGCATTGTAATTGATTTTAATTTTAAATAAAACATTTGTGTTATTGTAGTTTGTTGTAGGACAACATTCGTTTTCTAATTATGTGTATTCCATCAGCTTGTTAATTTAAATTGAAATGTATGGAGTGATTTGATGTACTCTCTGTCACCAGTTTTAGTGTTTAAGGGAATGAATAATAAAATGATTGATCGCCAACTTTTTTTTAAAATAGCTGTGGTATGAATATAAAAATACATCATCCTAAATTTTGTCATGTTTTATGGTTTGATGAGTACAGATTTCAATTGTGGATGAATAAATATCAAATATATTTTCTGCTTTGTTTTCTAGGGCCAAAACGCATTTTCACGATACTTTCAAAGACGTCATCCTTCCTCCAATGCCATCAAGCATCGGCGTCGTCGTCAAGCATCGCACAAAGCAACAGTTGCATGAACAACGACATATTGAATGGATTTGAATTCCAGAAATGCTGGGACCAGAGCACTGTCGCTGAACAAATAAGGGATGTCTTTGGAGAAAAGCTCTCTGCTGATGTGTGAGGTAACCACGTGTACAATGTACTTTGTTATATGAAGTCCAACCTGTGATATAATTTTATTATAATAAAGAATTTAAAGGTTATGTCAATTCTAGCTGTGAAAGTTGCATGAAATTTGTATGTTTTTCAGCATAGAGTTTCTGATTGCATGTGGCCACAAATGGATTTCACCCAAACTGCGTTTGGACAGGAGCTGGATGCGAGTCTCATTCATAACATATATAAATCAAAAGCCCTGTAGCCTACATTAGACCATCAAAGCCAATTTTGGTAAGTTACATCACATTTGAATTTGCCTATTGAACTAACATGAAATTGAACTAACTGAGGTCTTATACTAGAAGGGGACAGCAAAAGTAATTGTTAGAAATATAATCAGAAATGCTAGTGGTTCCAGGTACTTACAGTTTACTGTTGAACATTTTTATATCTGAAAACATTTTTATTGTTTTTCCAAGGATGATTCCATGTTTCAGTTAATCCACCTCTTATGGATCTTACTGGCCAAAATCTCCCACCTATCCAGAGCAGCAGTTCTGCATTATCCGCATTTCCACAACACACCACCAATCAGGTGTAAGGGGTAATATACAGTCAAAGACCCAGAACCAGATATGAAGAAGAATGAAGACCTGGAGTCAGAATTATAAAAAATTGAAGAAAAGTTTTACTGAAGATAGTTTGCAGTTTCGTCAGCAGAAGTTCAGCTTCAAGATTCACACAGGAGTCCGTAGGCCGTCCCGTTACAGTGACACAGAACACAGCAGTTATACCACACACACACACACACACACACACACAGATCACAGCAGTTATACCATTCACACACACACACACACACAGATCACAGCAGTTATACCATTCACACACACACACAGATCACAGCAGTTATACCATTCACACACACACACACAGATCACAGCAGTTATACCATTCACACACACACACAGATCACAGCAGTTATACCATTCACACACACACACACAGATCACAGCCTAAACCCTAAACCTACCCATCACACACACACACTGCCCCTATCCCTAAACCTACCCATCACACACACACACTGCCCCTATCCCTAAACCTACCCATCACAGGAGACATGCTGCATTTTTTATTTTTAAATAAAAATGTTTTTTATGTTTTTTTAAGCCATTTGATTTATGAGGACTTTTGAAATGTCCTCATAAACCACGTGAAGTTGTAATACCAGTGTAATACACATGTCATTATACAAATTTGTGTCCTCATAAATCACATAAACAAACACACACACACACACACACACACACACAGCTTTTTCAAGGTTGGATTCGGCCAGGCTCTAACTATAAACAGGAGTCGTCTTAAAACATCAAGATAATGTTCTTTCTCTATACAAGAGCTAGACTTTAGTCTGACTGGAAAGTAAGGCTTTAACTGAGAAAAGTTCCCTTAAACGATAGACTTCAATGACCCCTGTGACTCCCAGATGTATGTATTGACACATGCTGAAGGCCTTTCTTAACAAAACAAAACATCTTTCCATATTTCATTTCTGGAAGCCGGAATAAATGAGCAAGCACTGTTACTGCATTCAGACATCAGATACAGACATTAGAGAATACATGAAAAGAACATTTCAGTGATCACACTGGTAACTTCTATAACAAAGTAAAATCTCATAGTATTAACTCATGTAATATTTAGAAAGAAAACCTTGATTAAAATCAGTCATTGCATATACATTGAAGCATCAGTTTATTCCAAAATCCACAGCCTTCACACCCAAAATAAACATCATGTTTGCTGTCATGCTTTCCGAGTACTTGTCAATAATCTGATGGATTCAGTGCCACGGACAGTGATATTTCTGCAGGACTGGAAACATCAATCAATGCACATGAATTGTGTTATTGTGATGTGAGAGTTTAATGTTAAACGAAGATGCTGTACAACAGGAAAACATAAAATATAGTTTAGCCATTCTTTTTATTCAACACCTGGAGAACACTGTTACACTGTAAAGGCTTTATTGCACTTAAATGGTGTATAAAACAGCAAGACATGGGCTGTAGTGTGTTCTGGGTCCAGATAAGACGATCAAAACCTATTGAAATAAATCATATGTCATTATTAAAACCAACACCAACACGGTTCTTGTTCATTTTGATTTAAAATAAATGAATATAAACAGTTGTAAAAATGAAGCGATTAACTATGTTCAGGAGATTACACATGATTTTCTTCTTTCTACAGTCTGGATTGTTACCAAATTACAGTTCATGTACATGTTCAGTCTTTCTTATTTCCTAAACACCTTTTTAAACACCATCATTATAATGCAGTTTTTACTGTTGCTAAAGGTCATTCTATAGCATTAGAACACATCATGTTAGAGATATTTGCTGGTACATCTGTAGGTGGATCAAATGTAGTTGTCTGCTTGCACACAATAAAAATTAAAAAAATCTACTTTTTAGACGGTCCTTATCTTGTTCACTACACTACATTGGACATTCGCAAGTAAGAATGCCATTAAAACAATACTTGCCCATTTTTATCGACTGTGGAAAATGTAGTAGTTGACCATCTTTGCTGCACTGTAAAAAATGATTTTGTGGTGAAGTAAATACTACAGAAAAAAAAAACAATGTAATTTACATGAAAAAGTTAGTTCAGGCAAGAATAAAAAAAATAAGTAAATTCCATATCAGAACTTAATTCAAGCGAGTAGAAATGAAAGCGTAAATATCAACTTAATAAAATTAAGTAAAAATTACTCAAGTTTTCTGATACTGGGGTTCCCATCATGCACTGGACCTTGAATAATTAATGAGGTTGATTTATCACTGGTTTCCAGCTGTATTTACACTGTTTTATCATTGCTTTTGTTGTTAGGATTATAGTAACTTGCCATTTTGTGACATTTCGAGTAAATTTTCTGCTCAAAAGGACACATTCAAACACAAAAACGATCCATCAAATGTTACCGTCATTGTGTATTGTCTACCAAGTATTGAGGTCTTTGCATTCACATGATGTTTAACATCTGCCATGATGTAGTATAAATTACTTAGAAGTTCTAAGTAAAGCACATACTGGTATAATATAATATTATTGATTGAGTGAAATGTAATGCAAAGGAAATTTCAACTAAATTGATATTACTCAACCTTTTACTAGCCAAGTTAAAATTTATTATTTTCTTTGTTACTTTCACTTGACTAGGTTAAGTAAAGTTTACTTAATTCCAAATTCCAAGTAAATTTAACTTAAATATTTCTAATTAAAGCTACTGATAAACATGTTTAGCTTTTTACTTGGCAAATCGTTGTAAATTTACTAGCATTTTCTGAGTGAAAAAAGTTAGCTAGCTTTTTTCAAGTAAATCCTACTCCAAATTTTTTTCAGTGTGTCAATAGCATGTAGCTGCTTAGATTTTGCAAAATAGTAGCTTTATTGCACATACTATTGAAAAAGTGTTTAAAAGTGGAATTCCGAATGTGCGAATATAAGACCAACGTTAGTGATTCGGCCAGGCTCTATCTATAAACAGGAGTCTCGTCTCAAAACATCAACATAATGTTCTTTCTCTCAAGGAGAGCTAGACTTTAGTCTGACTGAAAGTAAGGCTTTAACAAAGAGATGGTCCCTTAAAACTATTGGCTGCAGTGACCCCTATATGTTTTAACACGTTGAAGACCTTTCTCAAACACAAAACAAGTCCATATTTCATTTCTGGAAGCCGGAATAAATAAGCAAGCACAGTTACTGCATTCAGACATCAGATACAGACATCACACTGGTAACTTCTATAACAAAGTAAAATCTCCACATTCAACTCATTTGATATTAGAAGGAAAAATATTGATTAATACTTTGATTATAATCACTCATATTACATATACATTGAAGCAGCCGTGGATTCCCATCCACCCCTTCACAGGGAACTATGATAACTATCTTACAGTAATGTCTGCACTGTCTGACATGTCTTCTGATGATGATGAGGAATTGAATCAGGCCATACTGCAAGCCTAGAGTGAAAGGTTAGTCCAAATTCAAATGTTTTATGGTAGCCAATGGTAGTTTTCTTATTTTGGTTGGTTTACAGGTCTGTATTGAATGAAGTGAAGGGGTGCGTTACCTGCTCATTTATATGCATATGTGTTTATTGCCCCTTAAGGTCAGTCAACAGATGTTGTGCAGATTGTTGGCAAACTGTCGGTACACGATCCGTTCCACGCATGCGCGTAATTACGTGGTAGAAAACGTCACGGTTTTCCTACACTATCGGTACACGAATGCGATGAAACACTTGACGGCCAGGCGGCATATTTGTGTAACGTTAAATGTATTGTGTTTAACATTTCACAGCGGGTCTATTTTGACTACACACGCACACACACACACACACACACACACACTATATTCCAGCATTGCAATCTTGACATAAAGTAAACTGCATTTCCACCACGTATTTAAACATGAAACATGATCAAAGTCTACTTTATGACCGTGATGCTGGGTTAAGAGATGACTGGGCCATGATTGGCAGTGAAACAGCAGCGAGAGAAGGAGTTTGTTGCTTCTCAGTTGTGTTGCTGCGCCGTTTCCATGGCAACTCGGAGACGAAGCACAGAGTAGTCCATATAGGTGGCAAGTGGGCCTTTTGCAATTACCCTTGTGTCCTAGGATCCCTACCCACTTGCCCCGGAATAGGAGGTATTCGGACACCTTTAGGGGGCGACACTGAGCTGAACCCCCCCTAACTCTCACTCCCCCCTCCCTCCACCACTCCCAAACCACGCCCCGTCCCACAAACCCACGTATGTCCGATTGCCCACCATAGTGACCAAATGTCCCATTGACCCCCCCCCCCGACCTCTAAGCCACGCCCCTGTATGTCCCATTGACCCCCCCCCGACCTCTAAGCCACGCCCCCGTCTCACGAACCCACTATTTGTCCCATTGGTCACTATAGTGGTCAAATGTCCCGTTAACCCCCCCCCCCCCCAACCTCTAAGCCACGCCCCCGTCCCACGAACCCACTATTTTTACGATTGCCCACTATAGTGACCAAATGTCCCATTGACCCCCCCCCAACCTCTAAGCCACGAACCCACTATTTGTCCGATTGGTCACTATAGTGTCCAAGTATCCCGTTGACCCCCCCCCCCCCCCAACCTCTAAGCCACGCCCCCGTCCCACGAACCCACTATTTGTCCGATTGGTCACTATAGTGGGCAAATATCCCGTTGACCCCCCCCAACCTCTAAGCCACGCCCCCATCCCACGAACCCACTATTTTTACGATTACCCACTATAGTGACCAAATATCCCGTTGACCCCCCCCCCCCCCCCCCAACCCCCCAACCTCTAAGCCACGCCCCCGTCCCACGAACCCACTATTTGTCCGATTGGTCACTATAGTGTCCAAATATCCCGTTGACCCCCCCCCCCCCAACCTCTAAGCCACGCCCCCGTCCCACGAACCCACTATTTGTCCGATTGGTCACTATAGTGGCCAAATATCCCGTTGACCCCCCCCCCGACCTCTAAGCCACACCCCCGTCCCACGAACCCACTATTTGTCCGATTGGTCACTATAGTGGCCAAATATCCCGTTGACCCCCCCCCCAACCTCTAAGCCACACCCCCGTCCCACGAACCCACGTATTGTCCGATTGCCCACTATAGTGGCCAAATGTCCCGTTGACCCCCCCCCCCCCGACCTCTAAGCCACGCCCCCATCCCACAAACCCACTATTTTTACGATTACCCACTATAGTGACCAAATGTCCCATTGACCCCCCCCCGACCTCTAAGCCACGCCCCCGTCCCACGAACCCACTATTTGTCCGATTGGCCACTATAGTCCCATTGACCCCCCCCCCCCCCCCCCCCCCCCCCCCCCCCCCCCCCCAACCCGCGTTCCGTCCCCGTCCCCCGTCCCTCTCCCACGTCCCTCCCCCCCGTCACACGAACCCACAACAGGACATTTGACCACTATAGTGGACAATGGGACAAAGAGTGGGTTCGTGGGACGGGGGCGTGGTTTGGCAGTGGTGGAAGGAGGGGGGAGTGGGAGTTTGGGGGTGGTTCAGCTCAGTGTCGCCCCCTAAAGGTGTCCGAATACCTCCTATTCCAGGGCAAGTGGGTAGGGATGCGTCCAGGACACTGGGGTAATTGCAAAAGGCCCACTTGCCATTAAAATAAAGGGTATTTGTCAACCCAAGTCATCCACGAACCACCTATATGGACTCCCTCTCTGTGCTTCGTCTCCGATCGCCCGCTTCCTGTCTTCCGCTGCATCCACGGTCATCATCTACAAACAAGAGAACATTAAATATTAAAATAATTTCTAAATGTTGTTTAGATTTTTATATATATAAAGTCCCTGTCTTAGTCTCTCAGCGGTATCATTGGATTGAGTAGCGTATAATATACAGTATAATACACCGTAATTCCTCAAATAATAACCGGGGCCTATATTTACCTGAACTGCAGAAGGTAACAGGCTTTTATTAGAGACAGGCCTTTATTTAAAAAAAAAAATTGTAAATCAAATTTCCGCCTGGGTTCCATGCTCCTCAAGACAAGTTAGTTTTCAATAAAGTTGTTGAAAAGTCCGTTACACTAGCAGCACTAAAGGACACCCGTGTTACATCTATTGTAGCGCTGACATCTATTGGCTGTACATTACGATGAACTTGAATGCACACTAGGGGCTGTTTACACCCGGCCACTTCATGCGTTTTCTCAGATCGGAAAGCTATCTGATTTATCAAAACAATTCCATTTAAACCTGGTCACAAATGTATTTTTGCAAAACGGATATAAATCTTTCTGCATATTCCTTTTCTATATGCAGATTTAATGGAGTTCACATCACCGAAAGCAACAGATGTGCTGCATTTTATTGATCAGCTAATTTCAAAATCAAAGACCGCAATAAGAGAGAGCGGCAACAGCACGATCATTTCGTTTCTTTACTTTTAATGATGAGGATTGTGTGTTAGTGTTAAGCGTCTGCGACTTACTTTCACTTTTTGCAGTAGTTTGCACGTTGGCTTTATGAATAGATGCTCTGATGCGTGTTGCAGTAGCATCGTCACATCTTGCTATAGCATTACATATAACACGCTCTCACACGTTTATTTTTTAGCGTTTCTGAAGTGTAAATATTCAACAGACGTGTGTCAATGACATGTAAGAAAAGTGTCAGGAACAGTTGTGTGTTAGCCTGACTTCGTCATACTCATATTCTAGTCAGATACCGCTCCATAGGGCTTTGATTATGAGGCGTGTCTTAAAGCAACACCAAGTATCTTTTCCTCTGCGGTCGCCCTACTGGATGGAAGTGGAATTGTCCATTACCGCTGTCGTAAATAATGTCTCCTAGTACCGCCGTCTACTGTCGCACACACGCTCGATGTTTATCAGCGCCGGCTTTGGAATGAACGATGTCCACAGACACGGTAGAGTATGTTGCATGATTTCATGAAAGTATGATGTATTGCGACATCAGAAATGAAGAAAAACAAAATAATGACTATTGTAACGCTTGACGTAAAGCAGTCGAATTTTATAGTTCTTTTTGTGCTCGGGTTCCTCCCCGAAACCCGAAGTTACATAGATCCAGTAAAAGCCAGTAAAAACAGACCTGTGGCTATGGCAGACGTGTCATTTAACCTATTGTAAGTCTATATATATTATGAAGGTTGAAAAGCTACATAGTGTTACTTTAACCCAGTGTTTCTCAACCTCTCCTGCAAGGACCCCCTGACAGGCCATGTTTCTGTTTTAACCCTGAAATGGAACACCTGATTCAATTAATTAAAGGCTTATTGAGTAGTTGACTAATTGATTAATTGACTAATTCCTTACTCTAATTACAGGAGAGGTTGAAAAACACTGCTTTAACTGAACCAGGAAAAAAAAACAACCTCTGCACTCAATTGGATCAGAGCCAACAATCAGAGCAACGCAGTAAGTGACACATGTTGAGCGACTCAAGGTTGAAAAACACTGCTTTAACTGAACCAGGAAAAAAAAACAACCTCTGCACTCAATTGGATCAGAGCAACCAATCAGAGCAACGCAGTAAGTGACACATGTTGAGCGACTCATAGTTGTATCGAATCCTGTAAGAAGGACGGCAAACATTGCAGTTCTCTGCTGGTCTTTTAAAATTAATGCGCTGTCGATTTCTTCTACAACAGACGCGATAGCGGAATCTATACGTCTCAATTCTCCAGCTGCAGTCATCTTTGTTGTAAACCAGTTCAAACCAAACGCTCTATGGTGACGTGATGATTACGTACCTGCAGATCATCTGTCCATCATCGTATAAAGCCGCACTGGCAATCTGGTGGGCGGAGTTCGGGCTGGCATCCAGGCTAGTTGTGTGTATTATGTGTGTGATTTTAGAGACTAAACTCACCTGAAGGCAGTGAAACAGCAGCGAGAGGAGGAGTTTGTTACTTGTCAGTTGTGTTGCTGTGCCGTTTCCATGGGAACTCTGCGGCGCTCCAGTGTTGCGCACGCTCGTTGAACAGTCAGTGTTGCTAATCAAAAGATCTTTCCTGTCTTCAGCCGCATCCACAGTCACCATCTACAAACTAGAGATCATTAAATATTAAAATATGAAGAAAAAAAATCTAAATAATTTCTAAATTTTGTTAAGATTTTATATATATATATATATATATATATATATATATATATATTAGGGGTGTAACGGTTCACAAAATTCACGGTTCGGTTCGATACGATACACTTGTGCCACGGTTCGGTTCGGTACGTTTTCAATGCAGCAAAAAGAAAGAAATGCCAGAGAAATTTCCTTGATTTTTTTTTTATTATATTTTTATTAAAACTAACATCATAAAGTATGATATTTTTTTTTTAACTTTGAGCAATGATGGAACTATACTTGACTTTGACTTTTCTTAGGAGCATATAAAACAAAACAGCTCCTTGGACAAAATGAAATGTTACATTGTAGTAGTTATAAACAAAGGTTTATTTTAGTTCAGATTAACATTTGAGGGCAGCAATTGTATTTATAATGTCAAAATAAAACCGACGTAATGTTACTTGAAAGCATTAGAGCCTACTATTCCTGCCAAACCTCCATGGTTACAGTGAGTGTTACTACAGTAAATCCATGGTGAATGTTGCTGATCTGTGGACACTGAATAACGTTAGTTCATTCATGGCACAATGTTTCTTCCTGGTTTCCACGTCAGCGCGGTTTGATCCGTTAATAACGGAGAAATGTGAATGTTTCTCACTAGATCTCGCAGCGATGTTATTACTTCAAGTTCAATAGCGAATTCAAATGCTTTCTTTACTGGATGTCTCAGCGCTGTGTAATAGAGATCGGCTCGCGCTGCATTGGTCCAAACTGATAATCAGTCCGTCAACCACATAATAACGAGTAGCTCAGTTTCGTTCCGCTTACATTACATTTGCCATTTGATGTTGGGCAATGTTGTGGTCGCACGGGATTACGTGGGAATGTGAATATTAGTCCCCTCTTCACTGATTGAGATAGGGAGAGGGGCGAGCAGGGACGATGTATTCTTTGTTGACCACTACCATCAAGAAACATCAGTCTGTGCAATAAAGAAAAGCTAGTAAAAGTTATTTTTATTTAACGATGTTTTATTTGTGCGTCACAAGTACATAAAAAGTCCCTGTCTTAGTCTCTCAGCGGTATCATCGGATTAAGTAGCCGCTATAATATATATATATATATGAAGCTTTTTTCTGCCACAGAATAAAAAAGGTACTACTTTTTATCTCACAATTCTGACTTTTTTTCCTCGGAATTGCGTGATATAAAGTCAGAATTTTGAGATAAAAAGTGCAATTATCTTTTAAATTGTTTTATTCTGTGGCAGAAAACAAGCTTCCATTATTTATATATAAACGCTAAATGAACGCTTCTTTTATTTTGCTTACATTGATGCACTAAAATAACTCAAAACTAAAATTTAAATAAAAAGGTATAAAAACTATATTAGATTTTTTTATTTTTTTTATAATAAAAATAATTAAAACATAAAAAAGCACTAAGGGTGCTTTTAGACAACATCAATGTACTATAAAAACGGAAAAGTTCTTCCTTTGTGTTTATCGCGTACAGACGACAACATCGTTAAAACGATCCCTGTTCACACGAATCCACGAATCGAGTTAAACCGCTGTATTCTGCTGTCAGGCCAGTAGATGGCGATGGCACTTCGTAATGAAACACGTCTATAGACTGAACACGCAATAAAGCCGCTTTCACAAATTTGTGTTCATGTACTGAAACCCAGCTCAAATAAACACCTCACTGAGTTACTATGTTAACCAGCTAAACACTGATGTCTGAGCACACACACACACACACACACACACACACACACACACACACACACACCTGAGCTGTGGGAAATGGTTCCTGTTGTTCACCACTCCTGGACGAGTGATAGGAGGAAGTCTGGTGGCCAGATGAAGACTGTCTCTCTCTCTTTCTGCCATCCTTTCTTTCTGCCACTGAAGACAAACACTGTTATTATCATGCATCTTATCTACTCCACGTTACTTCATAATACTATCTTCTTTTGTGTTCAGCAAAAGAAAGAAACCCATACAGGTTTGGAACAACATGAGGGCGAGTAAATGATGACAGGAAAATATGAATTAATCAGATACCTGGACTTTCTTCAGATAGGCCAGGGTTTCGAGGCCGTTGGTGTCGACCACGGGTTTAGCTTTTCTCACCTGAGACAGAGAGAGGAAATCAACATACATGTATAATGTTATATATATATACATGTATACACACACACACACACTTTCTCACCTGAGACAGAGAGAGGAAATCAACATACATGTATAATGTTATATACACACACACACACACACACACACACACACACTTTCTCACCTGAGACAGAGACAGAGAGAGGAAATCAACATACATGTATAATGTTATATAAATATAAATGTATACACACACACACACACACACACACTTTCTCACCAGAGACAGAGAGAGGAAATCAACATACATGTACACTCACCGGCCACTTTATTAGGTACCCCATGCTAGTAACGGGTTGAACCCCCTTTTGCCTTCAGAACTGCCTCAATTCTTCGTGGCATAGATTCAACAAGGTGCTGGAAGCATTCCTCAGGGAGTTTGGTCCTTATTGACATGATGGCATCACACAGTTGCCGCAGATTTGTCGGCTGCACATCCATGATGCGAATCTCCCGTTCCACCACATCCCAAAGATGCTCTCTTGGATTGAGATCTGGTGACTGTGGAGGCCATTTGAGTACAGCGAACTCATTGTCATGTTCAAGAAACCAGTCTGAGATGATTCCAGCTTTATGACATGGCGCATTATCCTGCTGAAAGTAGCCATCAGAAGTTGGGTACATTGTGGTCATAAAGGGATGGACATGGTCAGCAACAATACTCAGGTAGGCTGTGGCGTTGCAACGATGCTCAATTGGTACCAAGGGGCCCAAAGAGTGCCAAGAAAATATTCCCCACACCATGACACCACCACCACCAGCCTGAACCGTTGATACAAGGCAGGATGGATCCATGCTTTCATGTTGTAGACGCCAAATTCTGACCCTACCATCCGAATGTCGCAGCAGAAATCGAGACTCATCAGACCAGGCAACGTTTTTCCAATCTTCTATTGTCCAATTTCGATGAGCTTGTGCAAATTGTAGCCTCAGTTTCCTGTTCTTAGCTGAAAGGAGTGGCACCCGGTGTGGTCTTCTGCTGCTGTAGCCCATCTGCCTCAAAGTTCGACGTACTGTGCGTTCAGAGATGCTCTTCTGCCCACCTTGGTTGTAACGGGTGGTTATTTGAGTCACTGTTGCCCTTCTATCAGCTCGAACCAGTCTGGCCATTCTCCTCTGACCTCTGGCATCAACAAGGCATTTCCGCCCACAGAACTGCCGCTCACTGGATGTTTTTTCTTTTTCGGACCATTCTCTGTAAACCCTAGAGATGGTTGTGCGTGAAAATCCCAGTAGATTAGCAGTTTCTGAAATACTCAGACCAGCCCTTCTGGCACCAACAATCATGCCACGTTCAAAGTCACTCAAATCACCTTTCTTCCCCATACTGATGCTCGGTTTGAACTGCAGGAGATTGTCTTGACCATGTCTACATGCCTAAATGCACTGAGTTGCCGCCATGTGATTGGCTGCTTAGAAATTAAGTGTTAAGGAGCAGTTGGACAGGTGTACCTAATAAAGTGGCCGGTGAGTGTATAATGTTATATATATATACACATGTATACACACACACACACACACACACACACACACACACTTTCTCACCAGAGACAGAGAGAGGAAATCAACATACATGTATAATGTTATATATACACATGTATACACACACACACACACACACACACACACACAAAGCAGGACTATTAAAGTTAACCCGATAAAATCATAAGCATCAACTGAAATAAATAAAACAAACTTATTCCATTTCAGCTATGGTTGCCAACATTTCTAATTTTCACTTAGTTTTATTTCTATTATCACTGTAAAGCCGCTTTGGAACAATCTACATTGTTAAAAGCGCTATATAAATGAAGATGACTTAAGTTAGACGTGTCTAACAGAGTTTGACGTTGTTTGGATTAGAAATGCAAAAGATATTGTTAAATATATCGGTAAAAGAAGCACTTAGAAGGTTGTGGTTTAAAAATAATCATTCTGACATAAACACTCTGTCAGCTAAACATTAAGGGCCCTATTTTAACGATCTGAAACGCAAGTATCAAGCGCGAAGCGCAAGTACCTTTGTGGGCGGGTCTTGGGCGCTGTTGCTATTTTACCGGCGGGATAAATGACTCTTGCGCCCGACGCAAGTTTAAAAGGGGTTGGTCTGAAGTAACATTATTCATAGCGTCATCCAACATACCCTTTAAGAGCAGGTGCGTATGTTGCATGGCGGACTGTTATTATTATGGCGGATTTACCAGGCGCGCGCCAGGAGCGGTTCACAGCCGAGGAGACGACGTTCTTTTCAACCTAGTTTTCAGTTTGTATTTTTTTTTATCAGTGTTTCCTCATCTATGTCAACAACACAACCTTGATTTATGGAAATGTTGTGTAAAACACAACATGCCACAGAGAATGCTGCAACTTTTTGAGGACTGTACTGTAAAGTGCCTCCAAACACCTGAAGCGCAGTTTCAGTATGCCGAACGTTCGTTCAATTACACAGCGTGTTTGTGTGTGTTTTCGATTAAACCGTATTTCACTCATTGTTGCTGGCATCAAAAATGGTGTCATCAGCCATGTCAATACTACAATCAGCCAGAAAATTTTGGGTAAATGTGTAAGCTAGATTTAGGCCTAAATTTTTTTTTACATCTTCATGGACACCACAATGATTTCCCTCATGTGTTAATATGTGTTAATGAGAGAACCAAAGTGTATGCGTGTGCACCCGCTACATTATGGCCAAGCATGCGCGCTTAAAATAGCATTATGAACAACGCGCAACGCGCCATTGACTTTAGACTAGGTTTTTTCTGGTCAGTGGCGGAATTGTTTTCTGGAACTGCAAAATAGCACCAGGGAATTTTTGCGCCGGAACACGCCTCCTTTTTTGCGCTGAACCGCCCAGGGAGCGCAAGTTCATTCTCTAGTTTACCGACGTGCGTCTGTGGAGGGAAAAGCCCGCTTTGCGCGGGTGCAAAATAGGAATGATACATGCGTCAGTGAACAAAGTCATTTGCGCCGGGTACAAGATAGGGCCCTAAGTCAGCTACATGTTTACTTCTGAATATTATATTCACGGCCATCATTTGTAGTAGCCTATTCACAAACTGTTTGCTCAAGCGTAGTGTTTTCTCTGAGTTCACTGTGTCGTGCGCCCTCAATCCTGTAGGTCAATTTTCCATATTTATTGTATGTCATTATGTCAGTATCAGTATTTACTTTCTACCATGCACAAATAAAAATAACTGCACTTTTGCTGTGTAATTGTAACAATGAGCACTCAAACACACCAAACCAACAATTACTAAACACACACAGAAACTGATTTTGCACGGGCAGTTTGCACTAGTTAGTTAAATTTCATGCAATATTAAACATACTAAAGAAGCAGAAAACTATAAACCCGTCAGACCTTCTCTTGGTGCTGCTCGTAGACGGCCTGTTTCTGTAGCTCCTCCCATTTCTTCATCGGTAACAGGTTAGCCGCAGGTTTCAGAGGCTGGTGGGACTTGTGCGTTGTGGAGGACAAAACCTGCAGGAATTAAAAATAAATATATAAATGAATAAATAGATACATTTTATAACTGTTAATCATGTTGTTTTTTTGCACATTTAACATGGTTTATTAAAATACACCGTCAAAGCAGTTCAACGTATTATTATTTCAGCAAAAACAATGGTTTATTATTTATAAATTAACATGGCGTAATATGCTCCACCCGCTCGTTTTTTTCCAGAAAGACTCGGTACAGCCTATCATTCTTTTATAAATATAATACAACTAAAGACTTTTTGGAGAAATGAAGGATGCAATACTGCTCTATAGGTACTCAAGATTAACATGAGATTGACTGAAACTGAGTGTTTCACCCCCAAATTTAAGCTCATCAGATCAGTCTGAGTTTATGGTCAGGTACTATTTATTTTAGCGGAAGGAAGCCATTTAATGATTTTACGTGAAAACAAGTAACATGACATGTTTCCCACAGGCATTAACAAGAGCAGCGTGAGCATCCAAAATGTGTGTTATTGTGTTTCACAGAAGGGTTGGAAACATGATGAAGGCGAGTAAATGAAGAAGAGATTAGCTACGCCTTTTAAAGTGTGAATTAGGATCAAACCTGTTTGTTAGTCTCTCCTCGTGGGCAGCGCCCGATATCTTCTCTTCTGTCCTTAACCTTCTCCCAGTCCGCCTCCCAGAGTTCCCTCCTGTACTCAGATTGCTGCGTCAGGATTTTCTGGCTCATCCGCTCGTTTTCCCGAGTCAGTTGAAGAAGCGTCTCCTTCTTCTTCAGTGTGTTCGGACTGTAGAACCAGATATATAACATTATCATAACATAACATAAATAACATTTTCATTACTTCAAAATAAATGTCAAATGAAATAGAATATTTTTTAATGTTTTATTTTATTTCGGCTATTTCTAAATCATTTCTACATCTTGTTTAGAATTTATATGTGAGACGCAGCGGGAGATCCGACAACTGAAACCCAGCTCAAATAAACACCTCACTGAGTTAGTATGTTAACCAGCTAAACACACACTCACACACACACACACCTGAGCTTTGGGCGATCGTTCCAGTTGTCCACCAGTCCTTTAGAACGAGTGATAGCAGAAAGTCTGGTGGCCAGAGGATGACTGTCTCTCTCTCTTTCTGCCATCTTTTCTTTCTGCAACTGAAGACAAACACTGTTATCATGCATTTCATCTACTCCACGTTACTTCATAAAACATTACTGATGCAATAGAACTGTTATAGAGCTCACAAAATCATTTTTGTCTACTTATAGGCTCCTAATTATTGGAGTACGTTCAACTGTTTAGTTACAGACATTCTTCAAAATATCATCTTCTGTGTTCAGCAGAAGAAATAAACTCATTCAGGTTTGGAACAACATGAGGGCAAGTAAATGATGACAGGAAAATACATTCTTGTTTACATATTAATTAATCAGATACCTGGGCTTTCTTCTGATACGCCGCGGTTTCGAGGCCGTTGGTGTCGACCACATGTTCGGCTTTTCTCACCTGAGACAGAGACAGAGAGAGGAAATCAACATACATGTATAATGTTATATATATATACACATGTATACACACACTCACACACACTCAGACACACTCTCTCTCTCACATACACACACAGAGACTCTCACACACACACACACACACACACACACACACACACACACACACACACTCTCTCTCTCTCTCTCTCACACACACACAAAGCAGGATTATTATAGTTAACCCGATAAAATCATAAGCATCAACTGAAATAAAAGTTAAGTACTCAGTTAAGTTCTCCGGGGCCAGGCCATTTAGGGCCTTAAAAAACTAACAGCAAAATCTTAAAATCTATTCTAAACTGCACTGAAAGCCAATGTAAAGTGTAGAGGACGGGAGTGATGTGTGCACGTCTAGATGTATTTGTTAAAAACCGAGCAGCAGCATTTTGCACAAGTCGTGAAATGGAGGTTTGATTTAAACCAACATAAAGATTATGTCAGTATCAGTATTTACTTTCTACCATGCACAAATAAAAATAACTGCACTTTTGCTGTGTAATTGTAACAATGAGCACTCAAACACACCAAACCAACAATTACTAAACACACACAGAAACTGACTTTGCACGGGCAGTTTGCACTAGTTAGTTAAATTTCATGCAATATTAAACATACTAAAGAAGCAGAAAACTATAAACCCGTCAGACCTTCTCTTGGTGCTGCTCGTAGACGGCCTGTTTCTGTAGCTCCTCCCATTTCTTCATCGGTAACAGGTTAGCCGCAGGTTTCAGAGGCTGGTGGGACTTGTGCGTTGTGGAGGACAAAACCTGCAGGAATTAAAAATAAATATATAAATGAATAAATAGATACATTTTATAACTGTTAATCGTGTTGTTTTTTTGCACATTTAACATGCTTTATTAAAATACACCGTCAAAGCAGTTCAACTTATTATTATTTCAGCAAAAACAATTAACAAACAAAGGTTTATTAATTATAAATGATATGGCGTGATATGTCAATCATTCCTGTAATTGTGAGGCCACGCCCCTCCCTCAGGTTACACTGTCGTCGCTGGGTCTCGATGCCGCTCCGTAGACCAACGTTTGTCTGATGCAGGTAATGGTAGATAATTAGATAAATAGCCTAGAGATTGATGTGTGTGTGTGTGTGTGTACATATGATTAATTAAGTTAGAAAATGTCTTTATTTAAGCTCCATCAGATGAGTCGCGTTACATTAGTGTTGCACAGTGCACCGATACCTCAAAAGTATCGCGATTCTCGGAAATTACAAACGTCACGATTCCTAAATTTATTACTATCGATACTTCTGAGAATGACCGCGTTCCAGATTTGTAAGAGACGCATTTCATGTTGGTGTGTCCAACGCCTCCCTTCCAGTGCCTCCCTATGGATGTCTGTGTTTTAAAAACCTTTACAAAAGGATGACATTCTTCAACGGGGGGGTCCTGTTTCTAGACCAGGATGCTCTCTGCACACACAAGGTCTCTCGCTCGCTCTCCCTCTCTGCTGCGCGCGCTACGCTGTTTGGAGCAGTCTCACATGTTTCGCATGCACGCTCGCTCTAGATTCCGGGAGATTTTAACTAATTTGCGGTATAACTAGTCGATCACGAGTGGCTCAACAGGGAGATCTATAGATAAACTCATCTTTTAGGCATTTGACCGACCGGGTTGACACTTCAGCGCGAGAAATCGGGGGTGTGGCGTGTGAGTGTGTGAGACCAATCAAATGCGTGTGTCTCGCGGCCAATGCGTGAGAGTTGGCAGCTCTGCTATGGACATTATCCTCATGGCTAACCAATAGCCTACGGCTAATTCAACATCTCTGAAAACGCCACTTTCATAGATAATGTTAATAATTTGCAAGCTGAGATCATGTAAACCATTTACAGGTGCTGGTCATATAATTAGAATATCATCAAAAAGTTTATTTATTTCGGTAATTACCGAAATGTGCGAATGTGCGATTCACTTTTACACTGTTGCTCAAATATGTTTGCACACTCTTCATATCACAGTAGCTTTTGAAAATGTACTCACATTTGCTGTCCTGCGGCAATACAGGAGAGCAGTCGCGTTTTAGACCAAACATATGGTGACTGAGTGCAATCTGGACGCATCAGTGAATGGTGAGATATTTTGCTAAATAAAATGATCCTGTTAGAAGAATTGCGCGATAACTTTAATATTTAATTTTCCATCTGTATGATCATCTCAGTAAGCTTTTGTGAGGTATCACGCATGCGCAGTAAGGTGAATTTAGAAGTTTCTCATCCACACTGAAACGTCGGAAAACATATTTTGATATAATCATCAAAATTAACTTTGTGTTCACTTTGCCACCGTTTACTTATTTACATGCGATTTCAAACCCACATGACATGCTTTTTCCCACAGGCATTAACAAGAGCTTGAGCATCCAAAATGTGTGTTATTGTGTTTCACAGAAGGGTTGGAAACATGATGAAGGCGAGTAAATGAAGAAGAGATTAGCTACGCCTTTAAAAGTGTGAATTAGGATCAAACCTGTTTGTTGTTTTCTCCTTGTGGAAAGGATGCGATGTTGTCTCTCTTTTCCCAGTCGGCTGCACCGAGTTCCCTCCTGTAGTCCGATTTCTCCGTGTTCACACTGTAAAACCAGATATATAACATTCTTATAACATAACATAAATGACATTTTCATTACTTCAAAATAAATATCAAATGAAATAAAATAAAACATAAATTTTTATTTTTATTTTGGCTATTTCTAAATAATTTCTACATGTTGTTTATATATATATATATATATATATATATATATATATATTGGTCAATGACGTATAAGGATTTTCCAAATTTTTAAATATAAAAAAAATAATACCTGTTGTAATTGTTCAAACATTAAAGGGCCTCTATCATGGATTTTTGAAAATTACCTTTCACGTAGTGTTTAATAAAGCTCTAAGTGAATGAAAACATCCTGCAAAGTTTTAAATCTGAAAGTGCACCATATATAAAGTTATTGTCTTTTAAAAGTGAGAGTCGACTCTGAGTCAATTAAATGAATTGTTTTTCAAACGAGTCATAAGCCGTTTCGTCGTGACGTCAAGACGAAACATTAGCATTAGCTCCGCCCACGTATTGAACGCACAGACACAGGGAAACTTGAACCTCAAACCGGAGCCGATTCCTGAACTGACAGCATCATGTCGAGAAGACGGCGCTGTGCATGATGGGAAGGTAAAGCCAGTTATTTTTCACTCCCCAAGGATGAGCATGTGAAGAATCAGTGGTTAAAATTCATCTTTACCAAGATATCACAGCAGTATAATCCTAAACTATTTCTGTGTTCCCTTTATTTTATAGTATAGACGACTGCTTCTCAAATCTCGAGTTCAATGCAGGATTCACAAACCACTTGCTCTTAAAGATGGTGTTAAAAAATACTTCGTTTTGAGTTTTATATTGTGTAGGTCTCCTGCTAACTCTCATTATCACTGTCTAACTGAAATACTTCTGCTGATCAGCTGTGGGACACTGTTATCGAGTCGTCCTTGCGATGGAGGTTCGGGTTGAATAACTAGTTCTTCTAATATTTCATCACCGGACTCGCGCTCGCATTGATGTGGTAAAATCAACGTCATTGTTCGTTGCTGTGTTTAGTTTACGGTGTCAAGTTAAATTAAGCCTCAGGACACGCAGAGCTGTCGGTGTTGTGGTGAAATTCATTTATAAATAAAAATATTTTATAGATATAATTCATAAAGTAAAAAAAGAAGCAGGAACGAAATATATGTGACCCTGGATCACAAAACCAGTCTTACGGGTATATTTGTGGCAATAGCCAACAAAACACTGTATGGGTCAAAATTATAGATTGTTCTTTTATGCCAAAAATCATTAGGATATTAAGTAAAGATCCTGATCCATGAAGATATTTAGTAAATTTCCTACCTTAAATATATCAAAATTGTATTTTTGTAAGTGGATGCAACACAATCACCAACAGAAATGGAAACCTTTAAAGGCGATTTTCTCAATACTTCGATTTTTTTGAACCCTCAGATTCCCGATTGCAAATAGTTGTATCTCAGCCAAGTATTGTCAAATAATGGAAAGCTTATTTATTCAACTTTCAGCCGATGTATACATCTCCATTTTTTTTTTTTTAAATGGACAAATAAAACTGCTTTTGTGTCCTATATTGGATATTACACCAATGGTGTAAATCGCGGCAGGTTGGTAGTCCAAGGCATTGTTGTTTATCTTTACTTCCGGGGTTCTTCCCACCGGAGTCTCACTTTAGATTTCAAAATGGCGGCTGTGTGAAATCAGCAAATTGGTGTATTTTCATATGAATAAAGAATGTTTACAGTATGCATGCTAGGTAAGGATAGCCCATGGCTTCATATAAAATGCTAAATATAACATATTTCTAAATATTTTTTTGAATTGAAACCATTTTAAACCAGACCGGAATATGATACAAATTCTCGATGGTGTTTTAAAAGTAAAAGTGTAATATTAATCAATTATATTAAGTCATGTAGCTTTATGCTACCTGTTGTGCTAATGCACCTGCTGCAGGAGCTATTCTATTCCATAAGAATTAAAATAATGTTTCAAGAATAGTTTTTTGTTGTTGTTTGTTTTCTAACAAGACTTGAGATAATGATGTGTTCAAGTCCTCCTGGGAAGTTCGTACGTACGAGGTGGGAAGTCGTGTTTATGACGGCAGGTACGCGTTCAAGTCACTTTCGTCAGAGTAATATGGCGGTGTACTTTCTCTTAATTAATTACACAAAAATAGAGCAAGTTTCTTAAACTCTAGTTCTACAAAATGAAGAACAAAGAAATGTGCACTTTATGTTTTTAATTCATTTATGAAGCCACTGCCACATTTATCGTTACATATTACATTGTTATATTATAATGCCATCATATTCTGTACAGGCAATTAGCTTACTTCGCTGTAAATATAAAAGTTTAGCAATATCACTGCTAAACACCTTCAGTATTGTGGTATTCTGCCATGTTTCTCAGTGACACGACCACAACTCGTAAAGATCAGGGCTTCGAGAAAATCCGAGCTTCCCACTCGTATTTACGACACGGTTCATGTGCGCTCAACTTGTACATACGATCTGTACGAGATGACATGAACGCACCATAATAGGTTTGTCAGTACCATAGACAGTACTCAATATGGCGACAGTCAACTGGAAAAAGTGCGGATGATATTCATGTATAGACTGAACACGCAATATGCAGACACCGCTTTCACAAATTTGTGTTCATGTACTGAAACCCAGCTCAAATAAACACCTCACTGAGTTACTATGTTAACCAGCTAAACACTGATGTCTGAGCACACACGCACACACACACACACACACACACACACACACACACCTGAGCTGTGGGAAATGGTTCCTGTTGTTCACCACTCCTGGACGAGTGATAGCAGAAAGTCTGGTGGCCAGAGGATGACTGTCTCTCTCTCTTTCTGTCATCTTTTCTTTCTGCAACTGAAGACAAACACTGTTATCATGCATTTCATCTACTCCACGTTACTTCATAAAACATCACTGATGCAATAGAACTGTTATAGAGCTCACAAAATCATTTTTGTCTACTTATAGGTTCCTAATTATTGGAGTACGTTCAACTGTTTGGTTACAGACATTCTTCAAAATCTCTTCTGTGTTCAGCAGAAGAAATAAACTCATACAGGTTTGGAACAACATGAGGGCAAGTAAATGATGACAGGAAAATACATTCTTCAATATATATACACTAATAATGACTATTGGGACTGTTATATTACATAACATTATAAAGAGAACAATACAGTAATAAAACATTGTGAATTATTTGTATACAAGTTCACTTGTGCATTCACGTTTTGTGCAGATTTATTTTGTATACAGTATATCTGATTAATCTCACATAGGAATAGGATGCATTTGAGTTCATTAACGCGCTAGCAAGGTGCTCAACGGTTATTCATTCAGATGTAATAATTCATATTACATAACATGAGAATACTATTTTATTAAATCGTTGTGAATTCATTGGGTTTAGTTGCCGTTTTCAGTGCGTTGTTCCAGGAAGAGCACGTCCACAACAGGCACACATCTGAGGCGGCGTTGGTGACACGTTCGTTATATTTGACTATTAAATAATTAATTTAGTTATCAATCACATCCAAACATTTTACAATCCTACTATCCCTTTATTTAGAGTAAAAACCATCATTGATTTGGTGAGGATGGCGTTTTGAGCAGCACTTGCAGACCCTGTCATGCTGTCGGCCGTATCGCAGTATTAAGGCTAACGATTAATTGATTCATTGACCGTTAATTTAAGGACAATCGATCATGGAAATTTGTGAAAATTGACATCCCTAATACACACACTATCTCTCTCACACACAAAGCAAGATTATTATAGTTAACAACAACCATAAACATCAACTAAGCAAATATGTCACCTTGTCTAGCTCGTAGCTGGACTGGTCCCGTCTCCTCAGCGGTAACAGGTTCATGTTGGCTGCAGGTTTCAGAGGCTGGTAGGACTTGTGCATCCCTTTCGTCTTTGCTTGATCTTTTGACATTTCAGTGTTCGATATAAATATATTTTATATATATTTACCAACCAGCAAATTTCAAAATTAAAGCCTTCCTTGTTATTCACCAAACTGTTCTGACTGAAACCAAGGCAACGACTGCGGAATTCTAAAAAGTGGAGGCTTGTGACGTCACAGGGCAGCGAAAATCCACCTTGGCAGAAGATTATGGAACGCGATCGGGGTCAAAGGTCTTTAAACGAAACGCGTGAAATTTGACCGCGTCAACACGCAGTTTGTTCGCGTTAATGGCAACAAGCACAGTAGCCAATGAAATTACTGTATTTGAGACTATATTTGCATATGTTACGCGATGGTACATACCGGTGTGTCTCTGATTGGTATATAAGTATACAAACATCAGAAGTCATGTTAATTCAGTTGGGTGTCAGTTGTCAGTGTCAGTTGGGGATGTTTAAATTAATTAACCAATCATTAATACCATTGATCAGCCCTACCAAATGTGAATGTTTTTTCCACTAAGAAACAAACATTGTTATGTTGTTTTGATTAATACTGTGAAGCTGCTTTGATAGAATCTGTACTGTGAAAAGCGCTACTGTATTTAAATATACTTGACTGTGCACTTGTAATGACAAATCAAGGATGTTAAGAGGCTAAAAGCAGGTTTAAAACTTGCCCCATTGAAGTCAACAGGGAGCAAATTAAAAAAAAGATGATAACACGGTGTAGGCAACACCGATTTATGTCGTTGTTCTCTGTATTGACATCACTCCAAATGTACAAAAAAATTAGCTCAATGTTAAAATTGACCGGAGTTCTCCTTTAAATACACAAAGCAGTGTATCAAATTAATGGAAAAGACTCGTCCTCTGTCAAATTTGAGGAACACAGTTCTTTCAGTCCCACGTGATGTTTGGTTGCATTTTAAATGTTTGTTGCTGTTCTTAATAAATCAACACATCTTAATTAATTAAATCATAATCGTATAAGAGTTCAAATGAGTGGCTTAATGACTTTTAAAGGTTCATTGTGTAATATTTAGGAGGATCTGTCAACAGAAATGCAATATCAAATACATAACTATGTTTTCAGTGGTGTATACAGGTCCTTCTAAAAAAATTAGCATATTGTGATAAAGTTCATTATTTTCCATAATGTAATGATAAAAATTAAACTTTCATATATTTTAGATTCATTGCACACCAACTGAAATATTTCAGGTCTTTTATTGTTTTAATACTGATGATTTTGGCATACAGCTCATGAAAACCCAAAATTCCTATCTAAAAAAATTAGCATATTTCATCCGACCAATAAAATAAGTGTTTTTAATACAAAAAAAGGCAACCTTCAAATAATTATGTTCAGTTATGCACTCAATACTTGGTCGGGAATCCTTTTGCAGAAATGACTGCTTCAATGCGGTGTGGCATGGAGGCAATCAGCCTGTGGCACTGCTGAGGTGTTATGGAGGCCCAGGATGCTTCAACTTTCTCTTCACAATATCCCACAGATTCTCTATGGGGTTCAGGTCAGGAGAGTTGGCAGGCCAATTGAGCACAGTAAACCATTTACCAGTGGTTTTGGCACTGTGAGCAGGTACCAGGTCGTGCTGAAAAATGAAATCTTCATCTCCATAAAGCTTTTCAGCAGATGTAAGCATGAAGTGCTCCAAAATCTCCTGATAGCTAGCTGCATTGACCCTGCCCTTGATAAAACACAGTGGACCAACACCAGCAGCTGACATGGCACCCCAGACCATCACTGACTGTGGGTACTTGACACTGGACTTCAGGCATTTTGGCATTTCCTTCTCCCCAGTCTTCCTCCAGACTCTGGCACCTTGATTTCCGAATGACATGCAAAATTTGCTTTCATCCGAAAAAAGTACTTTGGACCACTGAGCAACAGTCCAGTGCTGCTTCTCTGTAGCCCAGGTCAGGCGCTTCTGCCGCTGTTTCTGGTTCAAAAGTGTCTTGACCTGGGGAATGCGGCACCTGTAGCCCATGTCCTGCACACGCCTGTGCACGGTGGCTCTGGATGTTTCTACTCCAGACTCAGTCCACTGCTTCCGCAGGTCCCCCAAGGTCTGGAATCGGTCCTTCTCCACAATCTTCCTCAGGGTCCGGTCACCTCTTCTCGTTGTGCAGCGTTTTTTGCCACACTTTTTCCTTCCCACATACTTCCCACTGAGGTGCCTTGATACAGCACTCTGGGAACAGCCTATTTGTTCAGAAATTTCTTTCTGTGTCTTACCCTCTTGCTTGAGGGTGTCAATGATGGCCTTCTGGACAGCAGTCAGGTCGGCAGTCTTACCCATGACTGCGGTTTTGAGTAATGAAACAGGCTGGGAGTTTTTAAAAGCCTCAGGAATCTTTTGCAGGTGTTTAGAGTTAATTAGTTGATTCAGATGATTAGGTTAATAGCTCGTTTAGAGAACCTTTTCATGATATGCTAATTTTTTTAGATAGGAATTTTGGGTTTTCATGAGCTGTATGCCAAAATCATCAGTATTAAAACAATTAAATACCTGAAATATTTCAGTTGGTGTGCAATGAATCTAAAATATATAAAAGTTTAATTTTTATCATTACATTATGGAAAATAATGAACTTTATCACAATATGCTAATTTTTTTAGAAGGACCTGTATATATATCGATACACACGTATGTAATAACTTTCCCCTGTTTGCTTGTCTTGATTATTGGCATCCTAAGATCCTAAGATTCAACACACATGCCACCATTGCTGCCGTAACCTTGACATAGAGCTGCCAACATTCACCGGCCTCAACCGCCTCATCGCCCAGATCGTGTCGATCACTGCCAATGTGCTCTCTAGTTATATTGTTTGGGGAGGGGCCTTCCTCAGAGAGACAAAATATTTCACAAATATGCCAGCGCAGATGTGAAACCAGAGGAGATTTTAGCTTTTTCATTGAGTTTCTCCTTCAGGTCAAAACAGAGATTTTCATGTTTATAATAGATATGGTTGCAAATTAATAAAAAATATATATATATAAAGTAGGCCTACCCAAGATTTTGGCCATGTTGCAGATGTCTTTCACTGTTAAAAAAACCCCAACAAAAAACGAATATTTGATATATTCACCTGAAAAGGCTATGAAGACTACCCATTCCTTGGCCCCTGCGTTCTCCCTCTGCGAGAACTAAATTGTTCCGCAATTCCGCAAGTCTCCTTCAGCAACAACAACTATCCGTTTTATAATAATTTTTTTATTCACTTGATTGGCCTGATGATAAGATTGGATGTAACTTGAAATGTACAATCGAAACCCTTTTTCACGCTTGCAACCGGGTGCAGGTAAACAGTGGTCGACAGTCCTGTGGACGTCGTTCACGTCAATTTTCGGGAGTCCTTGTAGACAACGGGTGAAATATGCCATCTTTCGCAATCAAAACCTGCCGTCTCGCTGCTATAGCAATGCTGCGAACCGGAAATGGTCGACCGCACACTCAAGGCAGCGGAAGTAGAACTCCTTAGTTACGTGCGTAGCCTACTCCACCTCTTTTTCACTCGACACCGGGAGTGAAATTTTGTCTCAATATTGATAGAAGCAACACGTTCTCTGAGGTAAATGTCCTTATTCATGATTCAGTTATATCAATTATATAACAGTTTTATCTCGATCTTGAAGTAATGGTAGTGCTAATGTAGCAGATCCAGCAGATTCCACACAGACAGCAGGATGGCTTCAAACGACTGAATTTATTGACCCTGGAAACACATGGGACAATTTGATCAGTATATTCTCCGTTGCGCCAACCTCTTTCCACGTTGTACACTGTGCACAAATCACTAGTTAGTTAACTCCATGTGCGTCAAGACAAAAGTCACATAAAACTCACAATACAAAACATGCATGTGTATAATCGATTCAGTAACACATTGTGGACAAATATTTAACTTTAACCAAATGAACACTTTTAAAGATGCCAATATTTAAGTGAGAAGAGTGAGAAGAAAACAAGTGCGTCTCGCCTCGCCAGCGTCCATTTGCAATCTGAGGCTGACGTAACTCACGCACTCTCTAAAAGCATAGCGCGCAACACTGATAAGCGTCCCACTTACCAAAATTATACGAATTGATAGTTCCTAACCACAATAACATTGCATGACTCACTCGTACAAGTTAATACAAAATGAACCCGAAAGTCTTTTAACTTCATAGAAAAATTGTTTTGGGAAGTTCAACATATAAGAATAAAATACAATTAATTAATATTTCGCTCTACCCAACTAAGGTGTAATGTATCATTTCTGAGGATGCTAGATGTTTCTTTCTGCTAGGTCTAAATATTGCGTAACCCGCCGTGCTACTGTGCTGTATTTGGGTATCGCTTCAGTCGATTAAACCTGGGCTCCCTAGGTGAGGCCTGGTCCCTTTATGGACTCGGACCACGCCCATTCTGGCGGGCTCTGACGTGTCAGGGCGCGCAATGCCCTGATTGGTTCGAGCGTCTGAGCTGCCTCGCCATAGGTTCGAGCATTTGCCGCAGCACAGCCAATAGAGCCTAAGTCCCGCCCCTCCGCTTCCGGCTCATGGGACCTTATTTCGAAAAAAATATGCATGGTAGTCAATGGGGAGAAACAACTTATCTTTTTTTTCAGTCTGAGCTGTGCCCTGAATTACACATGATGTTTGTCAATTTAAAAGATAATTATGAAAGTCAAGACAGTCGCAGTTTGTCATAAAACAGGAGAGTAACCGTTAGTTTTATGTGAAAATCGCTCAATGAACTACATCTCTCGTCTCGCACCAAGCTCGTGTGTGTGCAGTCTGGTACAAAACACACAGGCATGACGGCGTAACGTTATGATTATAACGTTAGACTATAGAAAACATGACAGATGTTAGCTTTAGTAAAGTTAGCTTCATTCATTGAGAGAAAAGGTATGACGTCTCATGTGCGCCTTTTGGGTTTTGTAGTCTTTGCAATTACGTATTTTCACAGTCTTATACCTCGACAGTTTTACATCAAACTGCGACTTTCTTGACTTTAAAATGTATCTTTTAAAATGACAAACATCATATGTGTAATTCAGGGCACAATTCAAACGGGATCAAAATATTTGTTGTCTCTCGCCATTGACTTTCATGTAATATTTTTCCGAATTAAGGTCCCATGGTGGTTAACCGGAAGGGGAGGGGGACTTAGGCTCTCTATGACCGCTCTCAGCATTTTAAAGTTTTTGCTTTGGTCAACTAATATTCTAAATTCAAATATATATTCGAATTGTTTCAAAAACAGAATTTCGAAAGTGAAAATTAATATTCGAATGTGGAAAAACACGCCGAGACACTGTCTGCGTTGCGAGTGGGCGCGCTGCCTGAGGAGTCTTTGTTGTCACGTTAAGCAGAAACATTACTAAAGTGAAGGCTACTGTACTGACTGAATAGATATTGCATGAATAAGGTAGGTTAGATACAGCAGTTTCATGCACTGCAGGCTTCCACTGGTTGGATTATTTACCGTTTCATGTCAAGGAAAAGTCCCATGTTAACCACAGCTCGCTCGGAGCGTTCAATGTCAGTTCAATATACTGTAAAACTTCAATTAATGTTAATAATATTTGTTTCAATCACTGAATGAAGCCTGATATATTTGGGACAAGAGTCGCAACCTTAAATTGCTTGCACAAAACTCTTGATCAGCACTAAACATTTGTTTATTGTTGTTCATTTAAACCGTTATGCACAGAGAGCTTGAGGGAGGGAGAGAGAGAGAGAGTGAGCTCTGCGGTCTTGGCCATTAGTTGATTTACTTGTTTTTGTGTAGGCAGTAATACGCTGTCAAATATGTTTAAACTTAAATAAACTACCTATACAATTAGTTATGTCTCCTTGTATTAATTTGTCCTGTTATTGACTTAAAGGAAAGAACACTTAGATAGTGTTTCAGTTGTCTTTGAGGTTAATTAAAACACATACTTACTGTACAAAGGCTAAGATGCTGTGTAAAATTGGCTCTGAAAAGAGCCTTTGGGGTGTATGTAGCTCCTGTTGAGAAAAATAAGAAACATGAAAAGGAGTCAAATATATTGCAAATGCCTTTGTGAATTCATAATATGCAATCAGTTTTAATGTATCTTTATTGACTAAAACAGTATGTTAAGAACATGGCAAATCAGAACTGTAGGATGACTTCTAGATTGATAATTTACAAAAATCTGATGAAAATTGATCACTGAAAAAACAGAAAAGACAATTATTCTATTTTGTTTAAATTACAAAGGTTAATAAAGGCTTTATTTTATGAATAGGCGTGTGTCCAAAAAAACACTTAATTCACTTTACAATCACTTTACTACTTCATAAACACTTCTTTGTCTGACTGTCTACAGTGGCTGCGTGCTTGTACTAAACTGAGCTCTTTGATTGACAGGTCTACTTTTAACGTTACAATACAAACGCACAATAAAAAGAGGTGCCTTTAATTTTAAGCATGTCAAAGACAAAATCATTAAAAAAAATGCCTTCGGAGTATAAGGGGTTAATATTATAAAGGGCCAGATATCATTTTTGTGTGGAAAAAAACACAGTCCGTCAATTTTATGACCGTTTATTAGTTTAAAGGTATTGTAGGTAGAATTTTTATAAAGATCTTTTTTCCAAATTTGTTTAAACTTTCTATATATATCCATGCATAATTAAAATGTAAGTACTCTGATAAAAAGAGTATAAAAATCGAGTGACTCTAGAACGTTTAATCTGCACTAAACACAGCTCATTATTTCCATTCGGGACGAAACAAAGGATTGGCTTAGGCGACTGTCACTCTCTCGCAACCATGGCAACCACCCTTTTGCCACACATGACCTGCCCACTTGCGCGTACCCGTTTGATTTGAGTAATTCAAGAGGCACGGAACCTAGCAATAGCAAAACAATGGCAGAGAAAGACCAATCGAAATTCACATATGCAGTTCGCGAAGGCAAACCTCTACTTCCTCGGACCCTAGTTGCACGACCTCTTGCACGACCTCCTCTGCTTCGCCCTCGACCCCGGATCTGTCCTCGAGCTGACGATGCGGTACTTGTCTCTGGAGTGTAGTCCTCATCAGAGTCAACAATGCTTTCATCATGGAAACTCTTACATGCAGAACACCATATATGTTATGATTATGAATCTTACACGAAATTCATCTTCATCACAGTGTAAATGATGGCAATGGAAAAACGTGTATCATGCAACCTGTTTTTAGCTTTGCCTTATAGATAACTCGTTAGCGAATCAATAAATATATATTTTAAACTTTACCAATATCAATATGCTAGCCTGATAGTGAGTACTAAAATACATCTTATTTGTTTATCTTCATAATGATAAAGTTAGATTTTTTTTTACATGTGATTCTGACATGATGTCACTACATGCACTGCGCTCGTCTCAGGTAAATAATCATAGACAGTATAAGAAGTGGACAGAGCCATCTCATTGGAACTCAGTTGAAACAGTTGAAGCCCATTTTTAGCGATTTTTTAGCACTTCCGTTCCTGACGCGCAGACTCAAACCGACTCAAACTAAGCTTGATGACGTGAGCACCCCGTCTGACAGATGTAAATATTCTAGTAGCTGTGCGTGAAAACTGCCAACGTTGATCTTGCAGAGACGCGAGCTTGAGCAAAGAGTTCTTTGGCGTGAGTGAGCAGGAGTAAGTAATTTGTATAGTATTTATTTTAAAATGTAACGCCAGTACGCCATATTAAGTTAATGCATTGATTGTCTGTGAGCTTCTCCTCCTGTCTGTACGGTAATTTCTCTACTGTGCGACAGAGCGTCGAGTGGTTATGACGCAATCGTTAGCCTATTTTTACAAAAACTGTTTCTACGGGGCCATAATGTAACATAGAAGGTAATGGAGCCCTTTATACATTGTCGTGTTTCTTTAGAAATAAATAATGGACAAATGGAGTCTTTAAACGCCTCAGATGTAAAGTTATTCGCTGTCAAAGTGACGCGAAAATGAATGGGAGTCAATGGGAATGCTAACGCAAGTGAAGTTCTGCTACAAGATGGCGGCTCCCGCGAGGCTTCAACTTCCGGTCGATTGATTACCCCCTTGTAAATAATGCTCTTCAGCTCAGCGGTCGGAGTCGCGCGTTCATGTGTTTTGGGGGCGTGGCTTTGGAAGGAGCCCAGAAGGGAGGGGGTGGAGTGAATGGAAATAATGAGCTGTCTTTAAAACAGTCGTGAGAGGTCTACAGACACTCGATTTTTATACTTTTTTTTTCAGAGTACTTACATTTTAATTATGCATTGATATATACAGAAAGTTTTTAACAAATTTGGAAAAAAGTTTTTTATAAAAATTCTACCTACAATACCTTTAACCTGGCTGCTTAACGTTAACAGTTAACTTAAGTTACCTCTCCTCAGACTGAAAGAGAAAAACGAGTTCCCCTCATATCTAAAGATACTGTCTAAATAACTCACTGAAAATAATAATAACTAAAGTCAACAGTTAGTTAATAACAACTAACTTAACCAAGTCTAACACGTAACGTTAAGTTAATCCTCCGGCGCCAATTTCTGTCAACCGTTAATCGAAAAGATTTCTCAGAAAACTTGACGTTTTTCTAACAAAATAATATTTTTCAATAAAAACATAAGTACACAAAACAAAATAAACACATACTGGCCTGAAAATGGTGTGCCGAGGCGATGCTGCTTGATCACGATCATCACGCGTATAAAAACGTGCACGCGCCACCGTGACCTAAATGCCCCTCCCATAAGCGGTGAGCTTGTGTAAAATCCGTATGCCACAATTTATATGATGATAATGCCCAACAAACAGACGTCCAAAACAGGTTAAAAAAAAGAGAGATAAAAATGTATGCAATTAAAATGACAAAATGAGTTCTGATTAAAAAACGTAAGGTATTCACGTATTTTTTGTGAGAAATTTTGTTTAGGTTTATGTTATCTTTTTATAAATGAAATTTCAAGCACCAAAATCTACTGGATCTCTTTTGAGTATAATGTGCAAATTGACCAAATTCAAGTGTGATTTACAAAAGTAAATATTTTTTTAACTAAGGGCGTGGAGCGTGCACGTTTTTATGCGCGTGATCAAGTCTACAACCGCATCGCCCTCGGCACTCTTTTAACGGACACATTTAACAGACTCTCTTGTGAGTATTCAAACACACAATTTTCAGGCCAGTATTTGTTTATTTTGTTTTGTGGACTTATTTTTGTATTGAAAATATTATTTTGTTAGAAAAACGTCGAGTTTTCTGAGAAATGTTTTCGATTAACGGATAACAGAAATTGGCGCCGGAGGATTAACCTTAACGTTAAGTGTTATACTTGGTTAAGTTAGTTGTTGTTATTAACTAACTGTTGACTTTAGTTATTATTAACGGACTGTTAATACGTTATTTAGACAGAGTTATTTAGACAGTATTTTTACACATGAGGGGAACTCGTTTGAGTCTCTTAAAATCATTTGTTCATTTGTTTGTAGTACACTAGGTGGCCTGCTCATACCACTGATTAAATTATGTAATGGTTAATAAGAATTTGATGTGGTGATCAATGCATACATATTTTGCCTTCTTTACGCAGCACTGTTGGAGCTTCCAGAAATCAGTGTGGACGAAGCGGTGTTTGATTTTGTAGCATCTGATAGTCCAGTTGATGAATCAGAATCAGATTCTGTTCCAGACCAACAGAGAGTAACTACAGAGGAAGACATAGTTGGTAAATGTGCCAACATTGCTTACAATGATAATCTCCTTCAACTCGCACATAAACACATACTGGCCTGAAAATTGTGTGTTTGAAATGGATATTAAACACTCACAAGAGAGTCCGTTGCCGAGGCCTGCACCTGAAACTACCCATCAAGAAGTGCAAACACATGGACAGACTGTCTGGTGTTCCACCATTTCAGGTCACCTTGAAACCTCGGGGGACTGGAGCAGTTTTGGAATGGGTAAGATGTTTCTGTATGTGAATATACATGTAATTTAGATCCTGTTCTTCACATTTTATTCAGAGCATAGCAACAATTGTCTCCGGTTGATTATTGATGATGATTTTTTTCACATGAACATTAGTTATGCCCCTTCGGACACAGTCAGTGGAAGTGAAACTCGCAGCCAACGTTAAAGTTTGGCATGCAGGGTGGTGACTTCATGCTCTCCACAAATATACTACTGTCTGGCAACAACTACAGAAAAGTAGCTCTGCTTTTCAAGTTCATGGCCTTGGGGATGGTTACAGAATCAACTTACTACCGTATTCAAGATGCATAATGCATAGAGCAGGGCTCCAGACTAACTTTTTTCACTAGGAGCACAGTGGCCCCCAACTGAAATTTTTAGGGGCACAACCAGCAAATTTAGGAGCAGATTAGTTAGATTAGATTACTAGATTAGTTTATTGGGGGGTTCATTTGATTAGATCGTAATAAAATATAATGAATTTCAAACCTGAACCAAAAAATGTTTTGGTCAGATTCTTTTTTTAATTTGTCACAGAGATCATAATAAAATATAGCCGAATGAATTTCAATCCTGAACCAAATAATTTTTTATTCAAAGATGAGTCTGACACAAACAACAACAACATTAAAATCATGAACTCAGATGTCATTGTTCATTGCCGAAGTATTGCCAAAGTATTTTTTCACAGTGCTGCGAAAAATCAATCACTCCTTTAGCCTACGACTGGCTGCCTGCACATTCACTGAGCTTGCGGCTGCTGCAACTTGCGCGCTCTTCATCTTGGCCTACTCTATAAAACAAAAAGGTGACAAAAAGGCCAACATGACCCCACCCACTCCTCCCGGTCCCCGCAGAGACGTTTTTGCTTTTTTAGCGGCGGGTTGGTATTCCAGTACACCAGCCATCTCAACGAAACGATGAATGAAAATGAGCTTATCAGTGCATATCTAAATTCGCGCCTACGGTATCTTTGTAGAACTTTAAAAAAAAGATGCTGCAGCCAATGAGCAGCCGGCGGGGGTGGCTGCAGGTCAGGACGAGGACGAATCAACCTCCACGGACTGTTTTTAATGTTTTATCAGACAATAACTACTCATATTTTGCTTTAGTACAATTTTCGGGGCAATCAGGGCCGGATTCGGGACAACATGTTCGATTTCGGGACTTTTAGAATTTTTCGGGACGTCTGGTCACCCTACGTATAAATCAATGTTTAGCCAAGACTTATATTCAATGTGAGACTTTGATTCTAACGCCTTTTATTCAATTGTCTGTTCAATTGGCCGTATGGACTCTCCTGGTAAGTTTTGAGTTCATATGTTTATTTTGTGTGCTTAATGTTAATTTGCTGACAGCTGTGTTATACTTCAGGACACTGTGCTCAAGGGCTGGGCGATACGGCCAAAAATTCATAACTCTGTATTTTTTGGTTAAATGGCGATATACGAGATATATCTCGGTACTTTCTAAGTTTTTCTATTTGGATAAAGAAAATCAGTATTTTATTTTTTATTTATTTTTTGTATATTTCACATCCTGCCCAATGATATCCTACAAACAATGTTGATATTGAGGGATATGGAAACAAATATAGTGAATGTAATTTAGGTTATGCAATATATTATGTGCAAAAAGGTGGTTAAAATCACATTACATTCTAACAGTGTAACATTACAATTTAAAAACAAAAATAATTGTTTTTAAATTGACTAAAGGCTAAAATAAAAATGAAAATAAAAACAAAAGCACCAACTAATTACGTATATTAGCCTGCATTTGCCATTATAATGGTCACTTTCATAAAAATACTTGTAGGTTTAAAATTCCACATATAGCAGATTTATTGTCTCCAACAACAAATATTTTAGCAATATGTATATTTTAGTCCGAACTATTGCGCTACTATTCTGTGCTCCGTCTGTTTGGCGCGCGTGCGCGGCGGCGCTCGTTCTCGGAAGCTGGAGTTTCAGCGGAGATTCACTTGCAGAAGCTCGTCCTCACCTGATATTTCCAGAATATACAAGCACTGAGGAAAGCACCGCATCCCAAACCCATTAAACAGCGCTAGTGTTATCTGTCAGTCAGCAACAGTATATGACAGGGCAAACTGCTTTAAACTTGTTAACTATATCTTACCAGTTATTTTGAAGTCCTTAATATGTTGGGACAAATGTTTAGGACAAATTGTATTATGTAGCCTGACGTTACTTTCACTGCTGGAGCTAATAGTGCGTCCTCCGCTAATTTTCAGATGTGCTCGTCGTATCAAACTACTGTATCGATATTAACGGTATTCCCTCATTCCATATCGTTGCAAAAAAAAAAAATTCGATATATTGTACAAACTCGATAAACCGCCCAGCCCTAGTATTGCACATATACAACAACTGAGCAAGACTCTAGAGATATCGTCCACATCGTTTCTGTCGACAAAAGGGAGACTAGTCGCAACTCCGTGATCATGGAGAAGGAGTGCTTCTTTCGCACCATGGATGCTCTGCTCCCAAATGTAAAAATAAAAGAAGTGGTTACTGATGCTCACACACAGATCGTGGCATTACTGAGTAAGCAGAACTTATGTGCTGTATTATTTGAAGTCTTGACTTTCATATTGTAGTTGTGTATATTTTTGTTTGTTATTTGCAGATCCTGAACGTGGACGATATAAAGCATGGGGTTTACAGCATTCACTGGACATTTGGCATGCTGCTAAAAGGCTTCGAAAGGTATGGTTTCCATCCACACTATCATACTGCCAGGGTACTCAACAATGCCATATGAATTTTACCTGTAACAATGGCAAGAGAAGAGTTTGTTTATAGCTGTATATTGACACTGCTATTGATGTGCATGGATGTTCAGGCTGGAGCAGTGAAAGGGCAAAATCTAGATTCACGTCTGGACCCGGGACATTGTCAACCACTTTTGGTACTGCAGCAAACAGGCCTCCACAGAGGAGCAATTCAAGGTATGTTTGAGAATAGAGTTTTTTTAGTGTAAAAAAAAACAGTGGCAGATTGGTTTTTAGTTTTATGTATTATTATAAAGGTAAATTTTTCTTGCAGTTGATGTGGGTTGGTGTGATTCATCATATCTGCAACAAACATTTTTGGGCAACCGGTTGCTGTCAGCATGAGCCGCTGGAGGAAGGCAGCCAAGACAAGGCTTGGATGGAGCAAGGTGACCAAATAAGAAATAGAGCTGAAAAAATTAATATCCTGCACTGATTTCACTCATAATATGATGCGCTTACAGCTTCAGCAGTGCACTGGGCCCTGGCTGGAATTGTGTTTGATAAGAGATGGCTGAACCAGGTGAAGAAGTTCATAAACTTTAGGTAATAATCTGCTCTCATTTTATCATTTGCAATGTTTTTAATTGTGCCACTCAATCAATAGCAAGGTTATTATAGTTTTACATTTCTCATCAGTTTTTAATTTTATTTCGTTTTGAATGATTTTTATTTATTTTTCAAATTCAGTTTAGTTTTAATTTGTTTTTAAAGTGGGTTTGCTAGTTTAGTTTTTATTTTTTGAAAATGTTTAGTTTTAGTTTAGTTTTTATTAGTTTTATTAGTGTGGTGGGAGCTGAGATAATTTAACTTCAGATGTTGTCTTTGGCTTGCTCAGTTGGGAATATTCAAATTAATTAACCAATCATTAATACCATTGATCAGCTCTACCAAACGTGGATGTTTTTTTTTTTCACTAAGAAACGAACATCTAAGCATCTAAGCGTATGTCGTACACGCCTTTTATCTACAAGACCAGGACACTGCTGGCTGCGACTGATTATAATCTGCACAATCAACGCATGCCAGCACGTAACAAGGATGGCCACAAAATGTAAGTACTTACTATAAGAATATAGTGGTTTTTTGTTGTTTTTTTACACCTTGCCATGTTATATTTATTATCAAACTTTTGTAACTGATCATATTACAAACTGCCCTTGCTCTACAGTTACAAAAGAGCGTACAATAAAAAATCCAAAAACTGGTCTGTGTATACAGTCAAGGAGAAGAAGGATTACAAGTACATCCCTGACCTCCAGAAGGCCATTCTTAGTAGGAGTGGGACGGCCTTCCCCGCAAGACCACTGTAAGGGCAGACGATCCAAGGCGACTTGGTTTGCTTTCCTCTGCACAGCCACCACCACCCACGTCAGAGCTCGTTCAAAAACATGTCACGAGGGGACACTGCACCCACAAACCCACAAGAGGACTGACACTATTCCCTCTTACAAATTTCATACAAATTAGATGAGATTCATGTTGCCATATCACGACAATGTCCACACACGCCCCAGTGAAGTCCTTCTGGGTCAGGGTCCGGTGGTTGTGTTACCTCCATTAGAGATAAGATGTCAAACATCAACCCAGGTAGTCTTGTGAGTACTTTCTCAAGGAGTACGTCCTTCTGGCTAGGGTCCAGTGAATTAATTTTCTCCTACAACACATTATTTGTTTTATTAGATGCATATATCTTCAGCCAAAAATAAACAGTAAGATTAATGTTGTCTGATCACAAACAAACCTTTGTCTCATGTGTCCGTTTCTCCTGCGGTTCCCTCAGCCTGCTCTGGACATCAGGTTCTAGGTCCTTGGGTCTTGTGCCCCTCCTCGGTGCCCTCTGCCTTGGAGGTTTAGCTTTAGCATTTCTGGTTCCTATAGCCTGAGGGGTGAATTCGGACGAGGCCGAATTCAAAGTTGAATCCTGTAATATTATCATACAATGAAAAATAGTGCATAAGTTGTGCTTTAGACGCAAGTAGCGTTTAGCCGGAAACTAGAATTTTACTTTGTAAAGTGTTAAATGTGGATTTTTTTTCTTAAACTCATTGCTTCGCTTTAGAAGGCCTTTATTAATGCATGATGCAATGCTGGCCCGATTATGCAAGTGACAATTCCGTCTATCCCGACTCCTGAAACGCGAGTGTATTATCGCCGCTGCAGCGCTTAACGATTGCCTTGAGCAGCCCATGTTGAGAGACGAGAGAGACGCAGCACCACTGAATCACTCGCGCTGTTTGTGAAATTGCGTCTCGTAGAAAGTTTTAAAATGACTGATTTTATTTTATAATCTGTGTGGATTAATTTACTAATACAACCTACATGCTAAAGTGAATCAATGTTTGCGGGAATTTCCCACAGTATAAGTGGGAGACCTGCGGGAATGATTACAATTATGCGCAATACCCGCAATCCCTGCGCCGAAATTCGAGCCCTGTGTTCTATTGCAGACCAAAATGCAGCCCCTAAGATAAAGCCAACCTTTGACCCCAAGACTGTCTTACCAGTTTGCGAGTCCTGTCCATCACCTGGCGAATTATCATAAGTGAAATCATAAGTAAAAATCATAAGTGATCTAGGAGCTTTATACAGCTTTTTACAGCGGATCCCATCGAAAACACAGTAAGTCTATCCCTCACAGCCTCACTTTCATACCTGTCATGGCGCTGGTCTAAATAAGGTCTATTGCAGACCAAAATGCAGCCCCTAAGATAAAGCCAACCTTTGACCCCAAGACTGTCTTACCAGTTTGTAAGTCCTGTCCATCACCTGGCGAATTATCACCCTGCCGAGGGTGTAGTGTCCACAGCCATATTTGCAGCCAGCATCATCTATACCTGTTATCAGCAGGTCGGGGTGGAACGGCTGGCGGTAGGTACCTGTCCGCACCTCATCTGGAAAATTGTTAGCACTTTATTTTACAGCCCTGTTCCGCATGTACATGCTATGTACTTGTTATAGTAATTGCAATAACTGGGCTATAACTAGGTTCTAACCCTGAACCTACCCCTTAACCCATGTAGTTAGCTTAATACCAGTACTTTCTTGGTTAAGTACACTGTAATTACACATACTGTAAAATAAAGTGTAACTGTAAAATCAATTTTTATTTTACAATTAATCATTTTTTATATTTTTGATAAGATAATTTGGTCATTTGAAGCATTTATTTTCATCAGATTACTATTGGTATGTTGTAACCAAGTATAAATTGAGAAATAAATCTAAGTCAGTCTTCCTTCAGTATAGAATTTATACAGTCTGTTTCATTACCAATGACAGTGGGCTCCAGGTCGACAAAGACGGCCCTTGGGACATGTTGTCCAGCTCGAGTCTCCATGAAGAAGGTGCTGAAGGAATTGTGTCCCAGCATGCATTGCCAATTTATACACCTGCCTGGCCAACATGGATGGAGACACACTCGTGTTGTATTTTACAATTAATCTTTTTTTTTTTTTTATCGGAGTGCTTGAGATTGGCGTGGGTGGTGAGGATGGTGTTGTATGGCTCCACCACCGTTGCGAACACTTCTGGAGATGGATAAATGGCAAATTCCAGTTTTGACTTATTCCCGTATTCGACAGAGAGCCGTTCCATTAGGAGGTGACGCCGCCGTGTCACTAGTGGACGAGAGCTGCTGCGGTCCACTCGCTGCTCAGGCTGAGAGCTGGCGTGCATGCGCAGTACACCCCTGGGTTTTATCCTCAATAAGCCGGGGTTATCGTCTGCAATTTGCTGTAAAACCTCCACTTTCCAACAGTGTGTTAATGTCAGCAGCAGAAGGGGAGTCAGCTCAGATTGTAGAGGAAAGAAATAACCTCTTTATTGAATAAAAGAGCTATTCGAGTTGTGCCGCCAGAGGACAGCCATCAGGGTTTTTACTCCCGGTACTTCGTCATTCCCAAGAGAGGGGGGGGTCTCCGTCCTATTCTGGATTTACGGAACCTCAACAAACACCTCAGAAAATACAAGTTCAAAATGTTGACCATAAAGACATTGGGCCCTATCTTGCACCCGGCGCAAATTACTTTGTTCACTGACGCATGTATCATTCCTATTTTGCACCCACGCAAAGCGGACTTTTCCCTCCACAGACGCACGTCGGCAAACTAGAGAATGAACTTGCGCTCCCTGGGCGGTTCAGCGCAAAAAAGGAGGCGTGTTCCGGCGCAAACAATCCCTGGTGCTATTTTGCAGTTCCAGAAAACAATTGCGCCACTGACCAGAAAAAAACTCTAAAGTCAGTGGCGCGTTGCGCGTACATTCAGATGCTATTTTAAGCGCGCATGCTTGGTCATAATACAGAGTGTGAACAACGCACATACACTGTAGATGATTCTCTCATCTACACAGATGCATTTTCCCTTTTTGCAAATGATACATTATTATAAGGAAAAATATAAAAACACGAGGGAAATCATTGTTGTCAAGTATATTTATATAGTGCTTTTCACAATAGAGATATCAAAGCAGCTTCACAGTATCAATATGTTGTGTCCACGACGATCGGAAAAATAGGCATAAAGCTTACATATTTACCCAAATTATTATATGCATGTATATCCGAAGCTAATTTGGGTGGGTTTGTCCCATCCCCAATGTCACTTCTTTTTCTTTTACGGCCCTGACGAGAACATCGATCTCCTCGGCTGTGAACCGATTCTGAAGCGCTTCTGGTAAATGCGCCGTTATAATAGTATTGCGCCATGGAACAAGCGCACCTCGTTCATCATGCTCTTAAAGGGAATGTGATATGACGCTCTGATTGGTTTATTTCACGTTACGCCCAATCCACACCTATGAATAATGAAGCTACTTCAGACCAACCCCTTTTAGATTTGCGCCAGGCGCAAGAGGCATTTATCCCGCCGGTAAAATAGCAACAGCGCTGGGATCCGCCCACAAAGTTACTTGCGCTTTGCGCTTTGACACTTGCGTTTCAGATCGTTAAAATAGGGCCCATTATCTCAAATGATTCGTCCCAAGGACTGGCTTACGTCAGTCGATCTGAAAGATGCATATTTTCACATAAGCATCTACCCGGCACACAGAAAATTCCTCAGGTTTGCCTATCGAGAGACAGCCTACGAGTTTTTGACAGTTCCGTTCGGTTTGTCTTTAGCTCCCAGGGTTTTCAGCAAATGTGTGGAAGCAGCGCTCACACCGCTGAGAGTAAGGGGTCTGAGATTGTCAGCATATTTGGACGATCTGCTACTGTGCGCGCCGTCATGGCAACAGGCAGAGAGAGAGACAAAAATGCTTGTGTCTCATTTGGAGAGCTTAGGTTTCAAGATAAACGAAACAAAGAGCTGCTTGGTGCCTACACAGGAAATAATTTACCTGGGTCTCAGACTGAACTCGGACCTCTATCAAGCTTCTCTATCCGAGGAGCGTGTCAGGTCAGTTCGCCGGCTTTTTTCAGAAAAGAACATTTCATTCAGACTGTGTTTACGTCTTCTGGGGCTGATGGCCTCGACAGTTTCTGTCATTCCACTTGGGACTGTTGCGAATGAGGGAGTTTCAGAACTGGACAGCAGCGCAGGGTTTGTGTCCAAAACGCGATCTCAACCGCAAAGTGATAGTGACGTCACTCTGCGTGCGCGCTCTCTGTCAGTGGAGAGATCGCTCTTTTCTCGAGTCAGGGACTCCGCTGGGAGCAGTTTATCTGAGAAAGGTGGTTACAACGGATGCGTCGCTCACAGGTTGGGGCGCAGTGTGCGAGGGCAGAATAGCGAAGGGGAAATGGCCCGTCTCGCTACAAAACGCGCACATAAACTTCCTGGAACTGTTAACAGTGTTTCTGGCACTAAAGCATTTTGTGCGGTTCTTATGGAACCACCACATTTTGATCAGGTCAGACAACACAATGACGCTGGCATACATAAATCGCCAGGGAGGCACACGTTCCCATCTGCTTCACAGTCTGGCACAGAAAATAATCGTGTGGGGCGTGAAGCATTTGCATTCACTATGGGCAACCCATGTCCCGGGAATAATGAATGTGGGGGCGAATCCTCTGTATGGAGAATGGACTCTCCACCCTCAGGTAGTGAGCCAGTTGTGGGAGAGGTTCGGCCGAGCTGCCGTAGATCTCTTCGCCTCGCACGAAAACACTCAGTGTCCTCTATTCTTCTCTCGCACCCGTGGCCAAACACACTACTGTACGCGTTTCCTCCACTGAGTCTGATCTTTACAACTTTAAGAAGGGTAAGAGAGTACGGTCATAATGATTGCCCCGAACTGGCCAGGGAACTTGTGGTTGACGGAGATATTTCAACTCATTTGCGACCAGCCTTGACCTCTCCTGTTGCGCAGGGACCTTCTCTCACAAGCACGCGCGGAGATTTTTCACCCAGCCCCAGACAAGGTGGCTCTTTGGGCCTGGCCCATGAGAGGTTAAACTTGAGTGTGACGGGTTTGCCTCCAAGCGTGATTGAAACAATTCAGAACGCACGAGCAGCTTCAGCGCGCTCTGCATATGATCGGAAATGGACTGTGTTCGAGCGATGGTGTGCGCTCAGACATATTGTTCCTTTTCTCTGTTCTGTTGCGGATGTGTTAAAGCTTATCTTGCCGCAATTTCTGCGTGTCATGTGGGGGTTGATAGAAACACTATAGGTCAACAGCCGCTTGTATGCAGGTTTATGAGAGGGTTTCAAAGCCATTGATTCCGCCGTGGGATATGTCTGTGGTCCTTAACGCACTTTCTCAGCCCCCGTTTGAGCCTATAGAGAGTGTTGAATTAAAGCTCCTTTCGCTAAAGGCTCTTTTACTATTGGCTCTTTCAACCGCAAAGCGCGTTAGTAAACTTTACGCGTTATCGGTGCATAACTCTTGTATGCAGTTCGCTACGGATTACTCGAGAGTAACTCTCAAAACAAATCCAGCGTTTGTCCCTAAAGTGAGCGAGTCAGCTCTCGCCTGTAAACAAGTGGATTTACTGGCTTTCCATCCGCAGCCTTTTTCCTCGTCAGAGGATGCGTGGCTTCATTGCTTGTGCCCAGTCCGTGCGTTGCGTCACTATGAGGACAGAACAAAAGCGCTAAGGAAGAGTAGTCAGTTATTTGTTTCATGGGCTGATTCTCATAAATGGAAACCTATTTCGCGTCAGCGCCTGTCCCACTGGGTAGTGGAAGCTATTATATTAGGTAATAATGGCATGGGTCTCTGTCCTCTGGAAGGGCTGAGGGCTCATTCTACCAGAGGCTTCGCCTCACACATATGTCCGATTTTATAGACTGGATGTCACTGAGCCATCACTGGCCCATTCCGTCTTAAGTGTGTAAATTTTTTTTTTTTAAACACTCATTGTGGAGTGTTTATGTCGCATACATCACTGAGTTGGTTGACATGCCTGCTTCGGAAAGCATATCTGCAATACGGGAGTTGTCTATATCCCATAGTGAGATACCGAGCGAATGTTTAAAAGAGAACTTTAGGTTACTTACGTAACCCCGGTTCTCTGATAACACGAGTGAGGTATCTCACCACACTTCCCTCCTTGCAGTGCACGGAGAAGAGATATGCGGGGAATGAAGTAGGGGAATGGACCACTGGCAGTGGTATTTATGAGGGAGGTGGGACTCCCGCATCACTGTCGTGATTGGTCTGTCAACTGCCAGACGTGGTGTGATTGGTACTTCCAGATCTGTCACGCCCAGAGGCTTTCCCATAGTGAGATACCCCTTATCAGAGAACCGGGGTTACGTCAGTAACCTAAAGTTATACAACTTCATCGCGATCTCACAAAGTTCCCTAGGCTATCAGTTAAGCTGATGCACAATAATGTCTTATTTACATAGCCTAACTGCTTATTATAATGAGAAGATTTGTGTGCTCAAAACACCGGAGTTTTGCCAATATTCTTCTATTACGGAGAAAACTGATCCTAAACCGGCATTTATGGACAGCTTTTTTTATGGAAGCTTGTTTTTGCCACGGAATAAACAAAAGAAGATAATTGAGACTTTTTATCTCACAATTCTGACTTCATAACTTTTTTTTTTACGTGGAAACAGTAGGCTATTTTTAGCAGGCAAATGAATATGACGATTCGACAAGCCCGTGGCCAGGGGAAGGTACGCCTTGCTCCGACTAATTTACGATTAATATTTCTGAAGACAATGTGTTATTTAAAGTGAGATTAGTGCGCCTGTGAGCTATAAATGCTGCTGAAGACGTTTCGTTATGGAATACGTGAATACGTTATTTTGGTCTCAATAGTAGGTTTACTGAATGACCATATCATTAGGGGGGCACGTTGTGTCATCTGGGGGGGCACTGCCCCCTAGGGCTGTCACTTTTGTGAAAAAATCCTGTTCGATTTGAGACATAAGTGTTCAATGAATCGATTGTAAAATTGATTTTCCATGTCTACAGACGTTTCCATTTTCAACACCAAATATAGGCAAATCCACGGACAACTAACAGGCATTAGGACGAGCGTAAAGAGGCCTCTTGAGACGCACAAGTCAGCAATATTCAGTACAGGAGAGCAACATTCAGGGATTGAAATTAACACCCGCCAAATGAGGGTAAAATTAACTTTGGCGGGTAACGCTGTCAAATCACAATTTGGCGTGTTTCTATGTTTACTCGCTTTGCTGGGGAAGTTCGTTTAGCCAAAGTTGCGCGGATTTAGCGCAAATACTAATTTTTTTTAAATAGGAATTATTGTTTGGGCATTGCTTTAGTTTCTTATTTAGTTTATTCAACAATTTAACTCAGCAAATTGATAAACATAATCTTTTCCTTGTTGTTCTAAATCTATTATTCTTAAAATTTCCCCTTCCTCTTAAATTGTACCCTCCCTCCCTCTCAAAAAACATATTTTGTATATTCCCAGGCAATAGGCTATTTCTTGCTTTGAACATGAATACTGCAATTTGGTATTCGATTAGAATTTTTAGCAATTTAGACTGCAAATATAATGAATTTGTGTGATCCCGAAATCCGACGTTTTGAATGATTCTCATGGCTCTTTTTTGCATTATAACTAGTGACTGTATTGAATGTAGATAAGTGCTTCCCCAAACCTCTACACAATAATTCAAATAAGATAACAATAGTGAACAGTACAAAATGCGAAGTGATTTAAGCTCTAGTATGTGCTTAGCTCTTGCTAGGACTGCAATACTTTTGGACAGTTTGGTTTTGATGTATTTTATGTGAGGCTTCCAGCAAATCTTTTCATCTATGATCACTCCAAGAAATTTATTTTCATCTACTATTTCTATGTTAACACCCTCTATCTGTATCTGTGCTTGATGATTTGACTTACAGTTTCCAAATACCATGAATGTAGTTTTACTCAAATGTATTGATAACCTATTTATGTCAAACCATTGTTTTATTTTCTTGAATTCTGAAGTGATTAATTCCAAGAGTTGCTGTAAGCTGTCCCCTGAACCAAATATGTTTGTATCATCTGCAAATAATACAAAATTCAATGCTTCACATACTTTACAAATATCATTGATATATAATAAAAAAAACTTTGGTCCCAACACAGACCCCTGGGGGACACCACAAGTCATGACCAAACATTCAGACGAATAATCTCCCATCTTCACAAATTGTTGTCTGTCTCTCAGATAACTACTTACCCAGTTTAGAACTACACATTTATTGTGTCAAATGCTTTTTTTAGATCAATGAATACCCCAACTGCAGATTTCTTTTTGTCTGTGGAATTTGTGATTTCTTCAAAGTTCTGTTAGTGCTAATGATGTTGAACAATTTTTTTCTAAATCCATATTGGCTGTCAGTGAGTAGTTTATTTTTATCAATGAATATCTCTAATCTGTTGTTAAATAGTTTTTCTAAAATTTTTGAAAATTGTGCCAGTAGAGAGACAGGCCTGTAATTTGTGAAGGTGTTTATTTCCAGTTTTGTATAGAGGAACGACTTTTGCTATTTTCATTTTTGTTGGAAATTGACCGGTTAGAAATGATAAATTCCAGATAGTCATTAGTGGTTTGGCAATCCCCTCTATTACTTTTTGTATAATTTTTCTATTCCATCATGATCAGTGGATGGTTTGTCTTTTGCATCCTTTAACAATATCTACTATTTCTTTTTCATCAACTGCTGTTAGAAATATTGAACTGTGATTTCTTTCTATTAATTTATTATATCTATTTTCTAATGTTTGTGGAACTGGGATTTGTTTAGCTAAGTTTGGTCCCACATTTGCTAAAAATGGATTGAAGTCATTAACCACATCCTCCCTGTTATTGATATTTTTATCATTATCAATGAAGTAATGTGGATAAGTAGCCTGTCTAGTATTATTTTTAATATTATTTAAAATGGTCCACATACATTTAATATTTTTTTTAGTATTATCTAATAGTTTTGTGTAATATCCTTTCTTACAATTTCTCATAATACTGGTTAACTTATTCTTATATCTATTTTCGCTCTCTATAGTTTTATGTTTATGTTTAATTCTCTATACAGTGTATTTTTCTTTTTACAGGCGTTTTGTAATCCAAGATCTATCATTTTGTTTTTGTTTCCTGCTATATGTTTTAATTGGGCAATTTATATATCATATATAATAATCATATAATAATTTAAATATTCTTAGGAATTCTTCATATGCTTTGTCAACATCTTTTTCATGATCAATAAACTCCCAGTCTTGTGCTAGCAGATCAAGTTTAAATGCCTCCATTGTTTCTTCTGTTCTGAACTTTTTGGAAATGGGTTTATTTTCATATCTGTTTAAATTGTAGTTACTGTCATAAACTGTAAAAATAGGTAGGTGGTCTCTGATATCATTTATCAATTATCCACTCACTGTATTGTTTTGTATGATATTTGTAAATATATTGTCTATTAATGTTGCACAATGAGAAGTTATTCGGCTGGGTCTGGTAATTTGGTAATAGAGGCCTAGACTAAACACGATGTTGATAAAATCCTCAGTCATTTTATGGGTATTTGGGTTTAACAAATCGCATTGAAGTAATAGCGAATATTAAAAAGCATTTGGTTAACAGAAAAGACATTGTTATTTTCCAACATCCTACATGTTCTGTGTACTGTATTGATATGTCCACCTAAAACACATTTTTGGTGAAAAAAAAGGCCTTTAAAATCGATTCCCTATTTTCGCTTTTGAAACTTGTGTTTGTTGGTCCAATCGATTGTGCAATCGATTTTCGAGCGTGAAGTGACAGCCCTAATGCCCCCCCCCCCGGCAACAGGCCTGCCTGTCAGGATTTGTCTACTGTTCTATTGCAGACCAAAATGCAGCCCCTAAGATAAAGCCAACCTTTGACCCCAAGACTGTCTTACCAGTTTGTGAGTCCTGTCCATCACCTGGCGAATTATCACCCAGCCGAGGGTGTAGTGTCCACAGCCATAGTTGCAGCCAGCATCATCTATACCTGTTATCAGCAGGTCGGGGTGGAACAGCTGGCGGTAGGTACCTGTGCGCACCTCATCTGGAAAATTGTTAGCACTTTATTTTACAGCCCTGTTCCGCATGTACATGCTATGTACTTATTCGGGGTTTCCGCGGGGCATTAAAAGTCCTTAAATGGATTTAGCGAAAATAAAGGCCTTAAATAGCATTAAATTTGATCCCTACAGCCAGGCATTAAAAATTGTGACGTTTTGAAGAGAATTTTATATAAATGTACAGCTAATGTTACCGTAGCAAAATCGAGCGACATTTGATCAGCGTTTGGCTCAAATGCGACTTTAAAGGCGGAGGTGCTCGTGTCTGATAGACACAATAGATAGACGCCCTATCGACTGCTGCTACTGCCTATAGGCCTTATTCACAGCAGCGCCATCTTTGATTTTTAACAGGAATGAAAGCGAGGCTGTGAGGGATAGACCTCCATCTCTTCAGTGGGTTGTACTGCTATTAAATGTGTTTGTGGATTGTTCTGCTGACGAAACCATGCAAAAATATGTTTCTGAGAAATTCCAGTTGACCAAAAAATCCAGACAATATGATCTGTTTAAAATTATAAGTGATCTAGGAGCTTTATACAGCTTTTTACAGCGGATCCCATTGAAAACACAGTAAGTCTATCCCTCACAGCCTCACTTTCATACCTGTCATGGCGCTGGTCTGAATAAGGTCTATTGCAGGGATGGGTAACTTCGGTCCTGGAGGGCCACTGTCCTACAGAGTTTAGCTCCAACCCTGAAAAAATCACCTGCTTGTAATTTTCTAGTAATCCTGAAGACCTTGATTAGCTTGTTCAGGTGTGTTTGATTAGGGTTGAAGCTAAACTCTGTAGGACAGTGGCCCTCCAGGACCGAAGTTGCCCATCCCTGGTCTATTGGCACGGACGAGCCGCGGCGCCGCCATCTTAAACCGGTCACCCGCTCCTCTCAGTGTAATCAGTTTGACACGTTACAATGAGCTGTCAGCGCATTTAATTAATCATATCTCACTGAATACCGAACTGATTTTCACGCGGGTTTTTTTGCTGCAAAGGTCATACATGTATGATACAGGACACATTTAATATTTTATTCACAAAATACAAACAATAGTACGGTAATGTTAAATCTTAAATCTTACTTGTGAAAAGTAATCCCCGAGCGATGTGAGTAGGAATATGCTTCACAGTGCTCTGGCATCTACTGCTGCTATGACCGGTTTAAAATGGCGGCCGCATTTCTTGCGCCTGACCGCGGTCACCTTGCGTAGTGGTTTCTCATTTGTCACTCTACGCAAAAAAAACTTGTGACGCCTATGTTCACGCGCAGTCCTCAAATCAAGCAACAGCAAAAGAAGAGTTCGGCTAATCATAGCGCTGGCCCAGCTGGGTTCATTCCCCAAATAGCATGCGGGATGATTGACAGATGCGTACGGCCTATCATTAAAAAAAGACTGATGAATCGACAGCAATAAAAAATCTCGCGCGATCCCGCTTCCACTCCCGCGGCCCGCCGTCTGACTGATAAAAAGCGAAGACAGTTACAATAATTGCAGTACTCCCGAAGGTAAACGTGGATGTGGAAATTGGAAATATTGTATTGAGTTAACTACTTATGGATTAAAAAGTACAGTGCTGCGCGAGCTCTCTCACAAACACGGACGCGAGCACAGAGAGAGAAGATAATTGTAAAATGGGCTAAGTGTACATTTTTTTCTTGGTTGTTTCTTTTCTGTCAAAGCATTTTGTATTATCCATCCGTGTTTTTAAAATTGGTTAAATGACGGACGTTTTATTGTTAACACAGCCCTCATGTCGGATTCGTCTAACTTATACTTGATATTCTTTTTAGAAAAATTTATTCGTTTTGCTATTGTTGGACTCCTGTCTATTCATTGTCAACTATTTTCTATAAATATGCTTGTATTGGCTAACGTTTATTCAGCTAATGCGCGTACTTTGTAAAATGTGCAATGTTCAAATGCAAAGACAGTACGTCACAAACAAAAGCCCTTTTTTTCTGTGAGATTTAGTATCATATTTGGATATTGGAATAATAAATTAAGTAGCAAAACTTAAATGTAAATTTTTTTTATAGCCTATATATATATTTTAACTGTTCCTGGGGTTTCTTGATTTTAGACTAGTTGATATGTAATGCAATATTAGCTAATCATAAATAAAAAATGGTTTTGAGCAGTATTGAATCTTTGGACCTCCACTGTATATTGCCGTGCAAGTGAAATTTTGGATTTGGGTTGAATAAAAAAAAAAAACCTTTAGAGGTTATATAGATATAGTTAAACTAGATGTATAAAGATAGGGATGTTTCTATATATATATATATATATATATATATATATATATATATATATATATAATATCTGTGGTTAGTCATGGGTCGTGTATGGCATTACAATTTTTAAAAATGGCATTAAAAAGGCATTAAATTTGATTTGAAGATACCTGCAGAAACCCTGTTATTATAGTAATTACAATAACTGGGCTATAAGGTTCTGACCCTGAACCTACCCTTTAACCCATGTAGTTAGCTTATTACCAGTACTTTCTTGGTTGAGTACACTGTAATTACACATACTGTAAAATAAAGTGTAACTGTAAAATCAATTTTTATTTTACAATTAATCATTTTATTATATTTTAGATAAGATTATTTATTTTCATCAGATTACTATTGGTATGTTGTAACTAAGTATAAATTGAGAAATAAATCTAAGTCAGTCTTCCTTCAGGATAGAATTTATATAGTCTGTTTCATTTGTTAGACCTATATCTTCTGCCACTAAAGATTGCTTTATCAATAATCTTCTTAATCAGTTTCATCATCTCAGCATCCCGGATAGCTTAGAAGAACTTGATATTGCAATAGAATCTTTTAACTCTCTCTTTTCCAGCACTTTTCTAGACACAGTTGCTCCATTGCGCTTAAAGAAGATTCAAGAAAATAGTCCAACGCCGTGGTACAACGAGCACACTCAGGCCCTTAAGAGAGCAGCCAGAAAAATAGAGAGCAACTGGAAGAAAACAAAACTAGAGGTATTTCGAATTTCATGGAAAGAGAGCTCGATTGCTTACAGAGAGGCCTTAAAAGCTGCTAGATCTGCTTATTTTTCAACCCTATTAGAAGAAAATAAACATAATCCTAGGTATTTATTTGAAACAGTGGCTAAACTAACGGAAAAGAAAGCTTCAAGCCCAGAAGTGTCCAAGCAACACAGCAGTAATGACTTTATGAACTTCTTCACTTATAAGATTGATAATATCAGGGACAAAATTATGTTTAAATTATTATATTTAAACTATGCAACCGTCTACTACAGTATCGCAGCAGGGAGTGCATTGTAGTCTCCCTGAGGACATTTTTTTATTTATTTGTTAGTATAGAAGAGGAAGAATTTTGCAAACTCGTTAATTCATCTAAATCGACAACTTGTATGTTAGACCCTATACCGAGTCCGACTAAGCTACTGAAAGAGATGCTTCCAGATGTCACAGATCCTCTTCTTAATATCATTAATTAGTCTTTGTCTCTAGGATACGTACCAAAAACCTTTAAGCTGGCTATGATAAAACCACTTGTTAAAAAAACGCAACTTGATCATACAAACTTAGTCAATTACAGGCCGATCTCAAATCTGCCTTTTCTGTCAAAGATATAAGAAAAAGCAGTATCCTCACAACTGTGTTCCTTTCTCGAAAGAAATGATTTCTGCCAGGATTTTCAGTCCGGATTTAGACCGTACCACAGTACCGAGACAGCTCTGGTTAGAGTTACAAACGATTTACTTTTATCATCCGATCGTGGTTGTATCTCTCTATTAGTGTTACTTGATCTTAGTGCTGCATTTGACAATTGACCACAATATTCTTTTAAATAGACTAGAAAACTATGTTGGCATTAGTGGAATTGCACTAGCATGGTTTAAATCATACTTATCTGACCGTTATCAGTTTATGGCAGTAAATGAAGAGATGTCTTATCGATCACAAGTTCAGTATGGCGTACCACAAGGCTCAGTACTAGGACCGCTGCTGTTCACTCTGTACATGCTGCCATTAGGAGATATCATTAGGAAACACGGGATTAGCTTTCACTGTTATGCCGATGATACTCAGCTCTATATTTCTTCAAAACCTAACGAAACTTACCAATTCACAAAATTAACAGAATGCATACATAGCTGATATATAAAAAATTGGATGACTAGTAATTTTCTACTACTAAATTCTGAAAAAAACAGAGATTCTAATTATTGGACAAACTTTCACAAGTAATAACCTAGAATACTGTCTAACACTTGATGGCTTGAAGTCTTCGTCGTCGGTTAGGAACCTGGGTGTGCTCTTTGATACCAATCTTTAATTTGAAAGTCATGTGTCTAGTATCTGTAAAACTGCATTTTTCCATCTTAAAAATATATCTAAATTATGCCATATGCTCTCATTGACAAATGCGGAACAATTAGTTCATGCGTTCATGACATCAAGACTAGATTATTGTAATGCTCTACTGGGTGGTTGCCCTGCACGCTTAATAAACAAACTACAGCTAGTTCAAAACGCAGCAGCTCGAGTTCTTACCAGAACCAGGAAGTATGACCATATTAGCCCGGTTCTGTCAACACTGCATTGGCTGCCTGTTAAACATTGTGTACATTTTTAAATATTGTTGATTACTTACAAAGCACTAAATGGTTTAGCTACCCAGTACTTGAGCGAGCTCTTAACGCATTATAGTCCTTCACGTCTATTGCGATCTCAAAATTCCGGCCAGTTAATAATACCTAGAATATCAAAATCGACTGCTGGCGGTAGATCCTTTTCCTATTTAGCACCAAAACTTTGGAACAGTCTTCCTACCATTGTCCGGGAAGCAGACACACTCTGTCAGTTCAAAGCTAGATTAAAAACACATCTCTTTGACGTAGCATACACATAACTTCATATAGACTTCTATAGTTCAATGTTAGGCTGCATAGATTAGGTCAGCCGTAACTGGGAACACTTCCCTTAAATCATGATGTACTCGTTACATCATAAGAAGAATGGCATCTACGCTAATTTTAGTGTCTTTGTTTATCCCGAGGTTTTCCCGCAGCCTGCCGGATCCAGATCTGACAAAGGAGCTTCGCCTGGACCCGATGACAATGCAGTGCTGAAGTGCCAACTAGCCTCTCCCTATGGAGGATCCCTTTCCCACTCTACAGATAAAGCGGTGTGAAATTTCGGTTCGCTTATCCGACCCCGAAGTGATCAAATAAAATAAAACAAAATTCAGTATCAAATTTATAGGCAAGACAAGTAGGCATTTGTTTAGGCATGGTTTGTAGGGAATTACGAACCTGCGCACGTATATTCAAACGCACATAACTATAGAATCAATTCTCAATGCGCATGTGAACGGTTCAGTTTAAAGTCTGTTTAGAGACATTCATATACATTTAATAACAAACGGAAGTGAATCAATCAAAACTAACTTTAGCAGGAAATAACATTCAAGAATCGCAATAAAGCCAAACCAATCTCTGTTACCTTCAATTATGTTTATCTCTGTAAAGCTGCTTTGATACAATCCATTGTTAAAAGCGCTATATAAATGAAGATGACTTGACCTGACTTGACTTGACTGAACTAAATCTATAACACATTTAAACGGCTCTTAAATTCACGTAAATAATCATTACTGAGGCTATTTTCACAATATTATAATACTGAACTAAATCTATAACACATTTAAATGGCTCTTAAATGCACGTAAATAATTATTGAGGCTATTTTCACACTTTTTTTTTTTTTTTTATAAAATTATTTTTTTTATTAAATTTACATACTTTATTGTTGATATTTTATCCTATTTAACCTTGTGGGTTGCAATATTCTCATCAGAGAGATGCATTTACATTTAGATATACTTGAATCCAAAGTGACTTAGATGAGAAGTCAAGTATTCACAAGGGGTTAATACAAGAAATCTACATTAACAAACTGACATTGATTTTATCCTATTTTATTGTTGATATTTTATCATATTTAACCTCTACATTTTATGATTTTGCTCCTTAGCATTCTTGTGTTCATGCAAATGCAGAGGAAAAAATGCTTTTAGTAAAGCAAGTGCATTTCAATTTAGGGCTGCAACGTTGCATTGCATTTCGAATTATTAATTTAACATCCTTTCATCTAAAGTGACTTACTGTGCATGAGAAAAGTACAAGTATTCACAAGGAAATTTTACATTAATGTAAAATGAACAAAACCATTTCCATTTATGTTAATGCAACAGCTGTTTACTGCAATGATCCGTTCCTGTTTGATTACAATTGCTGGATTAAATATCACACAAACTAGTGCATACCAGTTTTTTCTTTAATTGATGTAATGTACATGAGTAATACAGTATATCTGGCTCAAATGTAACACATTTACAAAGTAGTAAAACCAAAACTCAAGCTTTCTGTACAGGTTATATACATAAAGACTGCAGTTGGTCTGCTTACAGCACACTTCATATACGTCATCACAACATGTACCAGTGAAAACACACATCTGATCGGCCCTCAATATCAATCTGATTGATTTGTGCAGACGTTAAAATTTTATAAATTTATCACACATTTGTTAAATTCTAGACGACAACCGTACTCTGCTTTAATAAAGTTTTGCAATAAAAAATACAAAATCGTGAGATACAATGATTTATATCCTAAAACACTCTCAAGTGCACAAAAGTATTGATCAATAACCCTGTGTAACACCGTAACCGTTTCACATCATGTATTCCTCCTTATTCAGATCTGCATTTAACATCTAACATCTTCATAGGCTTTAATAACTAATGCATTCTGAGTATAAAACCTCACAGGCTTTGCTGTATTTATAATGCACATCCACATGGATTCTAAAAACACTGTTTTGCTTCCTTAGAAAGCAGATGCATTGATTGTATGAACTGAAACAGTCCTAAAGACACTCCAGTTTTGGTTTCCAACATCTATTTTGATTGCGTTCCTCTCTGCCACCTGCAGGGCAAAGGTTTTGATGGAGGAAAGAGTTCACAGAAAAATGAAAGTTATGTTATTTACTGCTCTCATGTCGTTCAAAACGTACTTTTCTCCTCTAGAACACAAAATAAAATACAACGAAATCACTGACTAGGATCTTTTGTGTTCCACTGAAGAAATGCAGATTTGGAATGACAGAAGGGTGTGTAAACAATAAAAAATAGCATTTTTTTAGTGCACTTTTCCTTAATAAACAACAACTAGAGTTAAACAGCTTATGCAAATCCTTCGCTCCATCATTTGAAGATCCAAAAGGCTTTTGGGTGAATTGCAAGGATCTTCCTGTTTCGATTCAAGGCATTGTGAATCTATTCAGATTGTCAACTTTTAAAAGTTCAACTTTTTAAGTGTCAATATTACTGAAAGCAGAAGAAATAGAGTCAAAGAAATACAGGTTTGAAATGACATTATAAAAGCTGCACGATTCTGGATCAATTGTTTAAAATAGAGATCAAGATTCTCCCACGATTCTGAATAGACGACTAAACAAGACAGTTGAATTAATAAATGTGAATAAAAAAATTTATATTTTATCGGGTTGACCGAATGATTCAATGACTCACTCATAAATACTCTACTTGATTCATTACTGGGTGAATCAGTGTTTTTGAACAAATCTCTTTACTGAATGATTCATTGACAAATCCATTTTAACAGTCACTTGTCGCCACCTACTGGCGTAACGATGTAACTGATTCAATCTTTATTTAAAGCACCAAGTTACTTTCAAAAGGTGATTTACGCTTCCATAGACATCAGTTTATATCCGAACTATAATCTTTTATTTATCCCGGTAGTTCTGTGATAATTTGAACAAAAACTATATCCAATAAAAATTATATTATATAAAATTATAATTATTCTGAATATATAAAATAGCAAAAGTTACACAAGTGTAAATTAAAAATGGAATATATACAGTATATGTATAAAATATATATGTATATAATTCTTGATATAATTCTGTGTAACTTTTGCCAGTTTGATCAATTTAATGCAAATCCAATAAAAATTACATAATTGTATATAATTGTATTGGATTTGCATTAAATTGATCAGACTGGCAAAAGTTACACAAATTACATAAAAAACCAGGAACACAATTATATATATATATATATATATATATATAAAAACAATTCTTCCATTTTTCATATAATTTTGTGTAACTTTTTTCAAATCTAATCAATTTAATGCAAATCCAATAAAATTATATCATATAATTATTATGAATATATATATATATATTAAGTGGCAAAAGTCACACAAAATTCCATTTAAAAAATGGATATTTATCATATTGATTTAAAAATTTATATTTATTCTATTTATAATTGCATAACAATTATATATATATATATATATATATATATATATCATTTTGTGTAGCTTTTGCCAGTCTGATCAAAAAGTTAAATCCAGAATAGACATCAAACATTATGTTTTACTTTAAAATAAGTGATTATTTTACAGAAGTAACACGGGTTGCGAACAGTGTTTCAACATTCTGCTGTCTATAATATTGACACTTACTGGCTTTCACAAGCAAGCATGAAATCAGAGGGATCTCCAGATCCTCTCCCAGACTCGAGAGGTCGAGGGTCATCCTGGTGTGTCGTAAGGCTTATTTGGCTGCCAGTACTGAGTGAGGTATCATGGGAAGGTTTTGAAGCACCACCCTCGGGGAAACATGCAGCGGTCCGGCTAACAGTGCGACTCTTTCTCGCTCACGGGTAAGTACCCGTCTTTGTTGGGGGCGTTTCGCTGGCGAAGGGTCTCGCCGTCGGCTGCAAACACGGCCTGACTCTTCTCCTGGTCCCGTCTGGATTTGGGCAGGTCCAGCGAGGGCGTGATGAGCTCGTTGAAACGCTGAGGATAAACAAGTACAATAACTCTATTCAGGGTTCCCACTCTTTTCTTGAAATGATTTTCCAGGACATTTTCAAGACTTTTTCAGCTGCTACAGTGCCAATCAAGTTATCACAACTAAGGCTGGGCGATATATACCGATATTATCATATCGAGATATATTTTGAAACAGATGTGATATTGTACCTACTGTATACTGTTATATCTGGATTATAGTTGTGCAAAGATTGTTGTCTTTCACAATGCCACACTACTGAAACAGAAGTTATTCTCTACTTTAGTTCATACGCTGCTATTTTACTTGCTGATATCAGTTTAAAAGTCCAAACTCTCACAGTCAAGCTGTATTCGCAATCAGTCACTAACGTTAGAAAATATTAACTATTATCGGACTAAATTAATTGCATCTGCTCGCACCAAGGCACATTACGCATCTGGTATACATAATGGCATAAACTGATGAGTTATGTGTTTTTGACTCTAAATTATTTTGATTTATCAAAACTTTGAAGCTGTTTTTTGTCAATTATATTGCTGAAATGGAGAGACCTTTTGTAAAGCTAAATGTGTTTAAATGCAAAATCCATTTAGCCTACTGGTGTATGAAATGGATCTAAAAGTAAAATATTCTGACAAACTAGGGTAAAATATTATTTTCCAGGACTGGAAAATTGGTCTTTCATTTTCCAGGACGCGTGGGAACCCTGCCATACTGTTTTACAGTAAAGTTTGCATAGTATGTAACTGTTCTCAATCAGTGTTGGGGGAAACGCATTACAAGTTACGTAATCGGATCACTTTTTCACGTTACTAGTAAAGTAAAGCATTACTTTTCAAATTTATTTCAAACAAAATATCTGAGTTACTTTTTCAAAATAATTGTTTTCCCATTTATTGATTGACAGCTCTCTTGTCCAGTGGTGTTGTGTGTGAACATGATGGTTATTGGAGTTCTAGACTAAATGTGTGCGTGTTTAAAATCAGTTATATGCAAACCTCCAATAACTAAACATGTTAAATAAAACATACATTTTATGCATTTAAATGTACTCGCTTCTGACCTGAAGCAAATTTTCTTCTGAAGCAAATTTTTATTAAACCAAAAATGAGTATTGTTTTGTTTTTATTGGTAAAGTAAATGTTAAACTTTTTTCTCCTGGATCCTAATCTTCTGTTCTCCAGAACGGCAGCATCTGTACGGTTAGTGAGCGGCGCCCTCTACTGTACAGGAGTGAATCTGCACGTCCTTCAGCCGGAGGCTTATTATTACACTTTTGGTGTGAAAGGGTCTTTACATTTGCCCGAAAATTTACATTTTTTGTTATAAAAAACCCCCAGCCCAGGTGGAAAAAAGTAACGCAAAAGTAAAGGGATTTTTTAAGGGTGTAATGCAATATTGTAATGAATTACTTTCTAAAAAAGTAACTACGTAACGCAATTAGATATTTTTTAAGGGAGTACCACAATATTGTATTGCATTACTTTTCAAAGTAATTTCCCCAACACCGTTCTCAATGCATTCCTTAAAATGTGTAGTATACAACCATAGCACTCTACAGTATATGGGACATTTCATCCCATAATGCAATGCACTTGAGTTGCTCTGTGGTGCGTGCCGTGGCTCACCTCTCGCAGTGAACCTTTAGCGGTGCTCAGTTTATAAGCGGCCCACAGTGGGATGCAGACCATGGAGGAGAGCGCCAGCAGCCAGCCCAGCGCGTAACCCCACCACGGGTACACATACTCGTTATTATACTTCAGAGGAGTGTACTTGATCAGGGAGAACGCAAACGTACCCTGAAAACACAAGACTGGATTAGAGCGTGATCTTTAAACTCAATTCAAACTTTAAATGACAGAGTTTCTTTGAATGCAGCAGTAACCAGATCTATCTATCTATCTATCTATCTATATCAATATCTATCTATCTATCTATCTATCTATCTATCTATATCTATCTATCTATCTATATCTATCTATATCTATCTATATCTATCTATCTATATCAATATCTATCTATCTATCTATCTATCTATATCTATCTATCTATCTATCTCTAATTCTGTCTGTTCTTCTGTCTATATTATATATACATACATCTATAATGTAAAATACAGGTTTGATGCTTAAGAAACATTTCTTGTTATTTAATATATTTTGCTGTACTTATTAATAAAAGAAACTATTGAAAAACATTTAAAAAAATATGAATAATTCTAAACTTTTGACCAGTAGTGTGTATTTTCTGCATATACATATACTGTATATTTTCTGTATATACACACATATATATATATATATATTCAGTTTGACACTGATAAGGTCTGCTTGTTATTTGAAGAGGTTTAATAAAGGTTAAGAAAACCTTCAAATTCACTTATTTGGAAGGTGAAAAACTCACAAAACATGTGGCTGGAGTGAAGAAGAGCCAGCAGTATTTAATATACGGCCCGGGACGGTAACCAATCATGTCCTCGATATTGTCATAAAACCGATTAGCACCTGAGAATCAACAACAACAAATAAAAAGAAGGAGAGAAAGAAAATGACCAAAAATGTGACCAATAACAGATTAGTCCCGTTTCTTATTATTTATGTAATAATTTAAATACTATTAATATATAAATATTTAATAAATATACAGTCAAACCAAAATTTATTCAGACACCTTCAACATTTCTCACATTATCACAGTTTATTCGCTATGGTTTATAAAATGGTAATGAAATACGACAAGATCTCAGTTGATATGTCACTGGTTTTGTCCGTCCTTCTGTAAGACTCACACATGAATTATGTTGAATATCTGTCAGATGTTAAATTTAACTACACAATTAGATAATACCAGTTTAGCTCAACCAGTGACCAAGCAATGCTTCATGTTGTTCAGTCTGTGTGTAAAAAGAGCATTAGCAGTTACAGAAAAAACATGATCAGCTCAAAGTGTCCGAATCATTTTTGGTCCCAAATTTGTATTAATTTTACTGGTAGTCACTGTATGAAGAATTTTTGGGTATAATGTCACAGTTTACTTTATTTTGCTCTCCTCACTTACATTAATGACCTATAGTGTCCTGCACACACTAGGAAAAAAGTATACAAAAATGATATCTGGTGTCTGAATAATTTTTCTGGTTTGATTGTATAAAATCTTCTTGCTTTCTGCACCAAATGCACAGATAACAGATTAGTCCTGTTTCAAAAACTGTTGTTTTTAAATCATATTAATATGAATATAAATATTTAATAAATATTTTTTCTTGCTTTCTGCATCAAATGCACAGCATGGCAGTGTAACACACAATCTCACCGTATATCCAGGCAATGCAAACGGTCTCAAAAACAGCCACAAAGAGCAAACACATGCCACTGGCTGCGTAGTAATCGAACAGCTGGAACACATACATTCCTCCCTGAAACACACACACACAGATCATAAAGATGATATTCATAGACAGGGTTTGAAATTTACTTTTTCACTCACCGGCCAATTTGGCTACTAAATATTTAAGTTACCGGCCAATCAGAACTTCTACTAGCCTAAAAAAAAAAGATCCAGATTAACTACGTCACATATATATTATTATATTAAATGATATATTATAAAATTTGGATTTCATACATTAATTTCTTATTCAAACTAAATCCTGTCATCCAGCATCTCCTCTTCCTCTTTCATCCTCATCACCAAAAATGTGTTTTATTGACAGATCAATACAGTACAAAGAACATCAGAAAAGTGTATGATTTTGGAAAATATCAATATCTTTTCTGTTCACCAAATGCTTTTTAATCTTCGCTATTGCTTCAATGCGAATGAACAAGCGCCGTTATTCGTTGTGTAGTGATGCGTGCGTTCAGGTAAGCCAGATATGAGCAGATTCTGCATAATACGCTGTATTTAATACATCATGATGACTATTGATGAGTATTTGAGCTAAATCTGCTCAGATTGGACTTAAACACAAACTTCTCCAGCAAAGCGAGTAAATATTATAATAAGACGCCAGACTGGCTCGTGGTTTGACAGCGTTACCCGCCACTGTTTGTACACGCATTTCCTTTCAAACCCTGACTGGGAGAATGACATTGAAGTTTCAAGTTTCAAGTTTTCATTAAAACAGCAGCGGCTGACCAATGTGCTTTACAACATCGCATAAAATAAATACAAGCAAAAGCAGTAGAAAACTTATTTCACAAATAAAATCAGAGACAATTTTCAAACTAAATAGTAGATATTCCCAGAGATACCTCCGTGAGCATGATGAGCCCCACGAGGAAGGACACCACGGCCACGGCGAGGATCAGCAACTCTCGGCGGTTCTTCCGGCGGAAGAAGGTCGGGTACATGTCCACCATAGCCGTGACCAGACTCTCCACACACACAAACTGGAGGAGGAACACACACACACCGCTCAGACTCAACGCTGGGCTTTATGTGGACCAGTGATGTTTAATAGCCACTGATTATTAGTCATTTATTGCTTCAGACACACACTTTCACACACACAAACACACACACACTCACACTCAAATACACACACACACTTACACACTCACTCACACAAACACAGAAACACAAACACTCATATACACACAGAAACACAAACACTCACACTCACATACACACAAACACATACACACACTCACACACAAACACACACACTCACTCACACAAACACAGAAACACAAACACACCCACTCACATACACAAACACAGAAACACACACACACTCACACACACACAGAAACACATACACACACTCACTCACACAAACACACTCACTTACACAACACTCACACAAACTCTCTCACACACACTCGTACACTCACACACACACACTCACTCTCTCACACACACTCTCTCACTCACACACACACACACTCTCTTACAGTACACAAACTCTCTCACACACACACACTCTTACACACACACTCACTCTCTCACACACACTCTTACACACGCACTCTCTCTCACTCTCTCACACACACTCTCTCTTACTCACACACACACACACACACACTCTCTTACAGTACACAAACTCTCTCTCACACACACACAATTACACCACACTCACACACACACACACACACAATTACACCGTATGAAAACATTTTCATGTTATGAATCAGGAAAATGCACAAAATAAAATGTTGACCCCTGTGCAGTGACGGTTGTACCTGACTGTCGAGCCCGAGGAGGACGATCATGAGGAAGAAGAAACAGGCCCAGAGCGGAGAGAAGGGCATCATGGACACGGCCCGCGGGTACGCGATGAACGCCAGACCAGGACCTGAAAGAGACCATGCGGAAAAACACAAGAGAAATATCAGCATAGAAACGTGACCAAACCGTTTGTGTCATAATTTGACACATTCTCTTTAATATGTTCTTTGTTTAGTTGAATGTACATCTTCATCATATGGAGCAGTAAATCTGTGAATTATGGACATCGTCTGAAACATGAACCCGTTCACATCGAGTGAGCAAAACCTTGACACATTACCAGACACCGGTCATTACAAACAAACGTGAGTGTGTGTGTGCACTGGGACACAGAGATTACACTGACTTTGAGGGTAAAGGGCAATTTTCAGAAAATACCTGATTGGAAAATTGTATGGTTTACTAGAGCAGCTTAAACTTATTCTGTTTACTAGAGGCTTTATTTAGCTTGAAAGGAAAATGTTTTATATGTGTGTGTGTGTGTGTGTGTGTGTGTGTGTGTGTGTGTGTGTGTGTGTGTGTGTATGTGTGTGTGTGTATTTTACTATTTTCCTTTCAAGCTAAATAAAGCCTCTAGTAAATCTGACAATTTTGCATCAGATTTTATTTGATTACATTTTGGTATTATAAAATATATGTATTTATATAAAATTATATTAAACTGTGTTTCTTGTGGCTTATAGATTTTTACTAGCTAGTTGACTATTATTATTATTACTATTAATACATTTCAGGTATTGTATAAAATATATAATTTGTATGCTAAATATAAAAATTTGCATTGGCTCCAATTTATTTAAAAATAATAATTATATAATTAATGGAAATGTATATTAAAATTATATAGATATACAGTTAAACAAATTTTATTTAATATGTTATTATGGGCATTATATAAAAATATATATTTAGGAATTATATTAAAAATATAATAATATACAAAATATTTGAAATATATATATAATTTAATATAAATGTTTATTATATTATATTATATTATATTAAACCTTTATTTTAAATGTATTATTATAAAATATATATTATATAATACTATTATTTGTATATACACTCACCGGCCACTTTATTAGGTACCCCATGCTAGTAACGGGTTGGACCCCCTTTTGCCTTCAGAACTGCCTCAATTCTTCGTGGCATAGATTCAACAAGGTGCTGGAAGCATTCCTCAGGGAGTTTGGTCCATATTGACATGATGGCATCACACAGTTGCCGCAGATTTGTCGGCTGCACATCCATGATGCGAATCTCCCGTTCCACCACATCCCAAAGATGCTCTATTGGATTGAGATCTGGTGACTGTGGAGGCCATTTGAGTACAGCGAACTCATTGTCATGTTCAAGAAACCAGTCTGAGATGATTCCAGCTTTATGACATGGCGCATTATCCTGCTGAAAGTAGCCATCAGAAGTTGGGTACATTGTGGTCATAAAGGGATGGACATGGTCAGCAACAATACTCAGGTAGGCTGTGGCGTTGCAACGATGCTCAATTGGTACCAAGGGGCCCAAAGAGTGCCAAGAAAATATTCCCCACACCATGACACCACCACCACCAGCCTGAACCGTTGATACAAGGCAGGATGGATCCATGCTTTCATGTTGTAGACGCCAAATTCTGACCCTACCATCCGAATGTCGCAGCAGAAATCGAGACTCATCAGACCAGGCAACGTTTTTCCAATCTTCTATTGTCCAATTTCGATGAGCTTGTGCAAATTGTAGCCTCAGTTTCCTGTTCTTAGCTGAAAGGAGTGGCACCCGGTGTGGTCTTCTGCTGCTGTAGCCCATCTGCCTCAAAGTTCGACGTACTGTGCGTTCAGAGATGCTCTTCTGCCCACCTTGGTTGTAACGGGTGGTTATTTGAGTCACTGTTGCCCTTCTATCAGCTCGAACCAGTCTGGCCATTCTCCTCTGACCTCTGGCATCAACAAGGCATTTCCGCCCACAGAACTGCCGCTCACTGGATGTTTTTTCTTTTTCGGACCATTCTCTGTAAACCCTAGAGATGGTTGTGCGTGAAAATCCCAGTAGATTAGCAGTTTCTGAAATACTCAGACCAGCCCTTCTGGCACCAACAATCATGCCACGTTCAAAGTCACTCAAATCACCTTTCTTCCCCATACTGATGCTCGGTTTGAACTGCAGGAGATTGTCTTGACCATGTCTACATGCCTAAATGCACTGAGTTGGCGCCATGTGATTGGCTGCTTAGAAATTAAGTGTTAACGAGCAGTTGGACAGGTGTACCTAATAAAATGGCCGGTGAGTGTATTATATAATACCCATATTAAATAATATCTGTTTCTTAATTGTACATGTATATAATGTTAGTTAAAATGTAATATTGCAATTAATTATATGATGATTCTCTTTAACTAAATTAGATTATATATATAGGGCTGTCAAATGATTAATCACGATTAATCGCATCCAAAATAAAAGTGTGTGTTTACATAATAAATGTGTGTGTAGGCCTACTGTGTAAAATTATTTTATATATATAAATACATACACATGCTTGTATATATTTAAGAAATATTTGCATGTATATACTATATATAGATTTATATATAATTTATATTATATATAAATATAAATATTTTATATATAAATAACAAATTTTTCTTAAATATATAAATGCACGTGTGTGTACTTATATATACAAAATAATTTTACACAGTACAAACACATTTATTATGTAAACACACACTTTTATTTTGGATGCGATTAATCGTGATTAATCATTTGACAGCCCTAGAATATAATAATAGACAAAATATTTGAAATATATATATAATTTAATATAAATGTTTATATATTATATTATATTAAACCTTTATTTTAAATGTATTATTATAAAATACACATTATATAATACTATTATTTGTATATATTATGTAATACCCATATTAAATAATATCTGTTTCTTAATTGTACATGTATATAATGTTAGTTAATATGTAATATTGCAATTAATTATATGATGATTCTCTTTAACTAAATTATGAATATACCCACCAGATTCGGCCACTTCTGAGATCGGGACGTTCTGTTCGTAAGACATGAAGCCAAGAATCGAGAAGATTGCAAATCCAGCAACAAAACTGGTCCCGCTGTTCAGGAAACACAGGGCCAGAGAGTCCCTAAACACAGAAACATCGTGTGTTAAAAGTGTCTGCAAATACAGTAGTCAACATTTGAAGTGGATCAAAACTAAGACAAGAATGGGATTTGTTCAAAATGCATGTATAACTTTGATGAAAAGTTTTGATCCACTTCAAATGTCGACAACATGTCTCGGACAACATGACACGGCCAGTGCACAACTTCAATCACACACAACACAATACATACAATAACACGCGATAATAAGAAAATAACACAATTCAATGAATTATGTAAGAACTAGCAGCATACTACATACATTTAAAAGTTGGAACAAAAGAGTTTTTATAGCGATTAGACTTGCACATTAAGACCCTGAATCGTCTCCCCGATGGTAGCAAATTAAAATACATATGTAAAATATGTGTATCAATTCTTTTAGCTTGCCTTAAAATAGATGCGTCGTACAGTTCTTGTATGGCTGGTATTTCCTCCCACCCTATAATTCTTTGAGCTGTATGCAGCAGTCGTGCTGGTTTTGATTTTGATTGAACAGTCAGGTTTCCATACAGTAATACAGTATCTAATTAAGCTCTCAAAAACAGACTGATAAAACAGAAACAAAATCCTCTGGTTTACTCCAAACATTTTTAACCAATTTAAAGCAATTTAAAGTGATCAGATTTCAGAAGCTGAAACCACATGGACATGACCAATCACGTTTGGGACTTCTATATTACTTACAGTCTATAATAAAACGATAGAGCTGAGATCCGGCAATAATATCTATATTAACCGAGACACGAATCTTATTTGGAATTTGGAATCAAATGATTCTAATGAGTCAGTTCTATTTAGTGAATCAATCACATGTGAGGGTTTAAATCAGTGTTAGTGATTGGTTATCACTGTAGTAAAAGATAGACATCCTGTGTTTTGTATCTAGTATGGATGATTAACATGAATGTGTTCTCACCTGTAGCAGTTGTTGTTGTATTTGTTGTAGCTTCCGAGCGCGGTCAGGCAACCCAGACAGATTGCGTAGGAGAAAAAGATCTGCGTGCCCGCGTCCATCCACACCTTAAACACAGGAACAGATCTTATAGTTTTCAAAACTACTTTAATATACTGATGAACAGCCAGATACATAGAGAAAATAAATGTTCTTATTATTTGTTAGGCATCCATCTCTTATTCTCTTATTGTGCTCTCTGGCTCTTTGGATTCTCATGATTGTTTATTATTTATTTATTTATTTATATATGTTCAGCACTTTCGGTCTACTGTGTAGTTTTGAACTATTATTATTACATGTTGGGTATTATATAACATATAGATTTTTTTAATATAAAATTGCAAGTCTAGTATACTTGCCAATTTTGCAATTATATAATTAATAAAACATTATAAATAATTTACATTATATACAGGAAAAACTAGAAAAATTTGAATAACGTGCAAAAGTTAGTGTATTTCAGTAATTCAAATTAAAAGGTGAAACTAATATATTTCGAATATATATCTATATACATATGCATGACTATGCTTTTCAGAGGGCCGACATTTCTGTATTTAAAATCCTTTTTTTATTGATTTAATGTAATATAAAAAATTTCTGAGATTTTGGATTTGGGGTTTTCATAAGCTGTAAGCCATAATCATCAAAATCATAACTTTTAACACGATATTAAAAAATTTCAAGTTTCACCTGTACATATACAATTAAACATTTAGAAATTTAATTTTAAGTAATATTTTATTTTGGGTATTATACAAAATATATATTTTATATAAAATGATATTACGGAATAAATATATATATATATATATATATATATATTAGAGGTCGACCGATAGTGGATTTTACCGATAACGATAGCTAGGTTGGGCCGTACTTGCCGATAACCGATTAATCAACCGATAGTTTTTAAAATTGATACTGGATAAAAACAATTATTCACGATACAGCACAGCCTCTGGAACCTTATTGCTTAAACATAACACTCCAAGTAAAACAGTGCTGAACTTTATATACAGGCCTCTATATATATATATATTTATATATATAAACTGTATGAACCATGAAAACATGCTAAATTAAATAAATATATAAATATGAATAAATATTGAAGTCAATAAAGACATTAATTCCAACTGAAACAAAAAGTAATACTCTAAATAACAAATAAAACCAGTTACATTGCTCAGTCAAGAATTAATAAAAATGTAAGTTAAAAAAAACAGTTACATTCAAAATTTAACTGTTTAACTCATCCAATACAAGATGATTACAACATTATCAAACTCTGTAAACAATAAATCAACTCTGATTTCATGTTAAAGACAATCAAAAACGCAGACGCAAGACAGCAAGTTGCATTTGGATGAAATGAGAGCGCGCGTCCGTTGTGATACATGGATGTGCGCTGTTAATGCGTTGCTATTGATGACGGTAAACGTCACAGAATCTTGCTTTAAAAAGTTTTTCCACTTCAAACACTGAAATGTTTTTATCAGTTCTTTTTGAACACGAATCAAATGCTTTTCTGATTTGTTTATATGTTTCTGTCGGCTGTATATTGAACATAGCCTATCAGTTTACTATTTTACGTCTAGCTTTAAATATGCAACGCTGCATAATGAATGCATAAAAGTGACCAGCAGCCGTATAACGTAATAATCTAATGCAAATATATGGTAACAATTGTGACATTAAACATTCGGGTCGGAGTCGGACTTAGGTTTGTTTTTGTCCGTGTTTTAACCGCTTGAGGTACTAATGTTAGCGTCCTCTCAGCCTCGAAGGCAAACAAACATGCGGTTCTTTCTCTACTAATGCAGCATCTAGTCAACAAGTTAATCACTTTATATGACCAAATGTACTGTATGAATACCTTTTCGCTGTCGGTGCTTTAAACGCGCATCTGATGTCAGGCACTCCACGCATGCAGCGTGTGCTCTCAGTGCAGCGCGCAGCGTCACGCGTCGAAATAAACACGAGGCATGAGTGATAGTGTATTACACCTCTAGAGGCCACTCTTGTACTGCATGATGCCAGTAGACCCTTCTCTGCTCTCTAGTACTGTTAATGAATGACAGCGCGCACTTCTCAGCCGCTCCAGCAACGGACGCAACCAGGAAAAACTATCGGTATGGATTTTTGCCGATAACGATAGTTCCACCAATCAACTATCGGTGCCGATTAATCGGCAAATCCGATGAATCGGTCGACCTCTAATATATATATATATATATGTGTGTGTATAGTAATAAATAAATAATTAATAATATATATAATGCAAATAAAATAAAATATAATACAATATAAAAATAAAATAAAATATAATACAATATAAAAATAAAATAAAATGTAAAAAATGTTTTAAAATTAAATCAAATATATATATTTTCAAATAAATAAAATATTTAATTTCAGGTATTATATAAAATATATTTTTTTTATGTAAAATGAGGTTTTGAATATATGTATATATGTGACATAATTATCAGTTTAATTAATTTGTCTTCAGGTAATAAGCTTGAACGGACACGCTGAAAGACTCGAGCTGTTGTAGGATTCCTGGAGGTTGTGTAACTCTTGTTTATTAGTCTTAAAGTCCTGAAACGAGTTTAGACATGATCTGGGAAAAACAAGCCGACGGTGTTATTAGCCTGTGAATCAAACCCTCTGACATCAATCAAGTGCTTTCTGTTGTTCGTAACTTCGTTCGTTCACGTGCTGCCACAGGCGATGTGCATTATCAAAGCTCTTACGACACAAGATGCACAACATGTACTATTCAAGACTGGTATAATCTCTGTCAAAAAAATAAAAACTGCTCAGAAGACATATATTCTGGTCTCTCTTGTGTGTGTTTTCGTCCAGCAGGTGAAAAACGTACTTCCAATCACTTAGTTTCTTCTTCGTGTGATCCTGGCTACAGAACGGGTGTTTTTCCACAGGGAAAATTCCTCACACTCGCTTTAAAACCTCACATGTGTCATCAGAAGTGTGCTGAAAACACCACTGACGTCCAAATCGAGACACAACCCTTCCAGAATTTCACCCATGAGCCTTAAATCACCAATCTGACTGACTATCGGCTTGACAGTTCTCTCACAATTCAGAATTAAAATGTGTTATTAATGTAAATTCATGTTGATTTGAAAGAATCTGAGCCATGATGGCCAAGTTTTAGGAGCCACAGATCAACGATTTGACTAATTGTTCGCATAAACCCACAAGATTTTGTTGAACTGACCTCATTTTATACATCTAAGACCAAAAGCAGCAACGGTTATCTCTCTAACCCAACCAAACGTCAGAAATGTATTGTGCTTCTTCATTTGAGGCTGAAGTCAACATGAAATCCATAACACTTTACAGGATTAAAATGGCTTATTAAATGCCACTTTTTAAATAATTTGATGCTCAAGTTTTTAGAGCCAATTTGATTTGATCACCGATTTGACTAACAGTTTATATTCACTTGTATATCTAAGACCAAAAGAAACAGAAAATCAATGTCGATTCATGGTGATTTTAAAGTTTCTGAAGCCAAAGATCACTGATTTGTTGAAGATTTTGTTGAATTTTTATACATCTACGACCAAAAAATTTAAAAACAGCAATGTCTCAAATACAACCAAACATGCCTGTATTGACCAAAAAGAGGTTTATTATTAGTGATCGACCGATAATCGGTTTACCGATATTTTCCCCGATATTTTCCATAATCGAGTATTGGTTTTGGTTTATCGGATTCCCCAATAAATGGTGATAATCCCTCAAGTCCTGTCCCAATTAAGCTTTTATTTAAGAGACACTTTAGAGACAGTGCATTTTATTTTTTGCACTCTTTTAGACCCCATTATTTATTGATGTAGAAGTGTTTTGTTATGAATGCAAGGTAGTGAAATTACAGTATAGAAAATAAGTGTTGAAACAGTTTTGTTCAGTTCAGTGCTGTTATAACTGTCAAAAACAGAAATAATATATATATTGGTTCTGTATATCGGTTATCGGGCATATAAACACGCAAATAATCACAATCATTATCGGTTATAAAAAGTCAATATCGGTCAATCTCTATTTATTATGCTTTTTATTTTTATGTTGAATTCAACATGAAATCTTGTTGAATATCCTATAACACTTTACATAATTAAAATGGCTTATGAATGCCACATTTAAACAATTTGAACCATGATACTCAAGTTTTAGAAGCCTTAGATCAACAATTAACCAACTTTGTCCAACCCAGTTACTTTTCTAGCTGAAGATTTCATTAATGTTGGCCTCATTTATATACATTTAAAGCCAAAAGATATCAAAACAGCCATTTATCTCTAAAATTCTTGCAGAATTAAAATGGGTTATGAATGTCGATTCATGCTGATTTTAAAGTATATGATCCATTATGCTCAAGTTTTTGAGCCTTAGGTCACCGATTTGACTAACTTTGTACAACCGTTTACATTTCTAGCTGAAGGTTTTTATACATTATCCTCGTTTTTATCCATCTAAGAACAAAAAATGTCTCTGAAATCCAGCCAAACATGCCCGTATTGACCAAAAAGAGCTTTTAATTCTTTTTCATCTGAAGCTAAAGTCAAAATGAAATCTTGTTGAATATCCTATAACACTTTGAAACTATTTATACCAAGTTTTAGAAGCCTTAGATCGGCAATTAACCAACTTTGTCCAACCGTTTACTATACTTTTCTAACTGAAGATTTCATTAATGTTGGCCTCGTTTCTATACATGTAAAGCCAAAAGATGTCAAAACAGCTATGGGTATAAAATGTGGGTTAATTGGCCTAATTTTTATGCTTCTAAGTTGAAACGACGTCAACACACCCAATGCTAACTCTCAAATCCAACCAAAAATGCTCTTGTCGCTATACATAGATTTCCAGAAGAGGTTTTAAGCGGTTCTTTCCGACGTTAAGGAATGCTGGGATACATCTGGGTGGCCGTGCCGTGGCCTGTTCTCAGATATCACGTGGGTTTGGGGGTCTTCTTCTGACGCAGATGAGAAAATCAGATCAAAGGTCAAATGCACAGATGGACGCAATCAAAGAAGGACAGAAAACAACGTTCCCCTGTTGGGCGTCCCGCTCCAGGCCACGACTAGCACCTGGGTAGACAAATCACGTGACCTTTCGACTCGAGACACTGTGTGTTTAAGAGAAAACAATGCGCTTGCGGAATGACAAAACACACTTGTGGACTCAATATTCCCGTTGAACACAAACACGATTTTTCAAAACCAAACCTTTTGGTCTGCAATGTCATTTTGCAAGTGATGAAATTAATTAAAGTGCCTCTGTTAAGCTGTTTTAAAGGTTCATCATTTTGTTTTGGATCTTCTATAATAGGTTCACCTGCATCCAAGGTCAAAAAACACTTTAAAGGCACCTATTATGGCATTTAAAATGTTCCTAATATTGTTTTGGGAGTCCCCAACAACAGTTTTACAAGCATGCAATGACAAAGAACACTTTTGTTGTTTTATAATATGCATTTATTTTTACCTGATTTGCTCAGTGACTCCCATATGAATCGTTCAGAAATTAATTTTTCCAAACCCCGCCTTTGCGCGACGCTAATCTGCGGTGATTCTGCGGTATCTGTTGTGATTGGTCTACTCTGCTCTGATTGGTCAGATGGATCAGTCTGTTGTGATTGGTCTACTCTGCTCTGATTGGTCAGATGGATCAGTCTGTTGTGATTGGTCTACTCTGCTCTGATTGGTCAGATGACCCAGTCTGTTGTGATTGGTCTACTCTGCTCTGATTGGTCAGATGGCCCAGTCTGTTGTGATTGGTCTACTCTGCTCTGATTGGTCAGATGACCCAGTCTGTTGTGATTGGTCTACTCTGCTCTGATTGGTCAGATGGCCCAGTCTGTTGTGATTGGTCTACTCTGCTCTGATTGGTCAGATGACCCAGTCTGTTGTGATTGGTCTACTCTGCTCTGATTGGTCAGATGGCCCAGTCTGTTGTGATTGGTCTACTCTGCACTGATTGGTCAGATGGCCCAGTCTGTTGTGATTGGTCTACTCTGCTCTGATTGGTCAGATGACCCAGTCTGTTGTGATTGGTCTACTCTGATTGGTCAGATGGCCCAGTCTGTTGGTCAATTGCTTACAGCATGTCTCGGAATCAAAATGCCTATTTCCATAACAAAATTTCAGCTCCAGTGGCTTCCTTGATACACAGTGATATGAACAGAAATGATGGCGTAGGTTTTTCCGAATCAATTCCAGCGCGAGTCTCATCCTTTTGAAGTGCATCAAAGTGGATTCGCAGAAAACAGCGTCTTCTCGACATGAACAACATGAACCAAACTCTTCCAGTCTCAGATAAAACTACAATGTTTGAGGGGCAAAGCAGACGCTGTTCACCGCCAGCCAATGAAGATCAGAGGCTGGCATTATACACATGTGTTACTTTGTTACTTAGGAAAGTAAAAGTAAGTGAGACTGGAATTACTGACAATTCGTTTCAGAGTCAATTCTTTCTTTTAGGAGACAATAACTATTTGATCTTTACGACTTTACATATTCACTTTTATATGTTTTTGTGTTCTGTAGGACGTTTTGTTTTCACGCTAAATAACACACTACATGAAAGGTGATATTCGGAAAAGCATAATGGGGCACTTATAATTATATATCATGAAATTAATAGTGAATAATGAAATTATAATAAAATAATTAAATGTAATTAAATATGAACATATATATATATATATATATATATAATGAATTATTACAATAACAAAAGTATTAAATAATAGTAATGTGAGTATAATGTCTCAACGAGGTCAAACAGTTCCTTTCTAGTCATGACAAGTAAAATTTACATGTCAGGATTGTAGTAGTAAAGATGAAAAGTTGCGATACCTGCGGGTCCGCTAGCCTTCCCAGGTCGGGATAAAGGTAGAACTGGATCCCGCGGGACGCTCCTGGCAGCGTGACTCCTCTGATCAGTAAAATCAGCAGCATCGCGTATGGGAAGGTCGCAGTGAAGTACACCACCTGTTGGGTGACAGCAAAACAAAAAGGTACATTATTTTCAAAGTGTTGCTTAAATCTGCTGAATAATTGTAATGAACTGATGAGGCAAAACCTCAACAGGTTTTTTGCACATGTACCTTGCCGGTGGATTTGACGCCTTTCCAGATGCAGAAATAACACATAACCCAGGCCAACAACAGACAGAGGACCAGATCCCAGTGCAGCGTTCCCATCTCCTCCATCCCAGAGGAGATCCGCAAAACCCTCCGTCTACAGACACAGACAAACAGCTGAAGTCTCCTTCAAATCACGCTCTCTTGGTTAGTGGGACACGTTTCAGGATCAGGGGGGATAAACTTGGAATAGAAAGCAGGTTTTGCTGATTTTCCAATAAATCTTGCTTCAAAGAATGGACAAATTAGGTTTATGTTTGATTTATCTTCCCTTTTAAAGTCAAGAAATTTGAAGGTATTCAAGCTTAACAGGTTTGAAGCTTAAAGTCAAAGTAGCTTGAAATCTGAGGTATTTTGAGAGTAAAAACAGCCCCATCTAACAGGGAACGTTCTTCCAGGAACGTTCATTTAAAGCGATCTGGTCCTGGAATGTTTTTTTTTTTTTTTATGTTACATGTTTTGGAATGTTCAAAGAACTTTCAAAAGTAACATTCCAATAATGTTTGCACAATGATAAAATGGAATGTTAGAGTAGATGCAGGACATTGAAGATAATTGTAAAACTTACTCCCAAAACTCGATCACGGGCGATGTTGCGTTTTCAAGGTGACTTTGGTCAATGGAATCATTTCGTCTTTGGAATTCCATGCAGGAATCTGTGGAAAACAACCGGAATCACTGGATTGTTGTTCTGGATCTATGCATTTCTGGAGTGAATTCATGACAACATGACTCATACGTCACCTGTGTTCCAGGTGTTGTTGCAGGACGACCACGGCAGATCCCAGGTGAAGGAGAAGGACAGATAGAATATTCCCCAGGCCAAAACTATGATATAGTAGAAGTTCAGCAGAGCCACAATCACCTGAGTGGCGTATCCGATGCCTACAGTCGGGAAAGACCGTTCGTGAGTGACATCATGATGTAGAAATAATGTCACTTCATGATTTTTTTAAATGAATCATTTTTAAATAGAACGATCAAAATCAATGTTTTTATAGCAAACTAAAACTATTAAAATAATTTTCTGTAATTTAAATAAAGCTGGAATAAAATAAAATGAAAATATCATTTGAAAAACGTAAACTTGGGAAAACCGAGAAGAAAATTTAAAATGTAACTGTAATAAAATAAGTTTGGTTGAAGTACAAAAACTACTTAAATTAAAACTGAAACAAAAAAAAGAATTACTATATTTTTTAAATAAAAAAAAATGGCAAAAACACATAAAACTTCTATAACCTGGACTAAAATGAAAACTGAAAAAATATAAATAAGTATAAAATACTATAACCATATATTGTAAATAATATAGAACCTAAATATTTTGTGGTATTTAATTATATTAATTGAACAGATTATGTAAAAGCTATAACATTGTTCTACAATTTTAATGAAAAAAAAAATTTTCTACTGATACTATGCTAATTACGGTAGTTTATATTTGACCTTATATACGCAGAAAAAAATGGTGTAGGATTCACTTTCAAACAATTTTCACTTCACAAATAATTATGAAGAAACGTCATTGAATTAAAACTAAATAAAATATTTTAGTCTTCCAATAATCCCTTTTATTTACAAATTAGATTTTTTTTTACAGTGTATAAAAGCAACAAAAAAAAAAAAACATGGAATTTCCATCGCTTCTTGAAATCTTCATTGCTTTAAAGAACAAATAACTGACATGTGGAGTTATATTGAAACGAGAACTGATGCTTGACCTTCAAACAGCGGGCTGATCTTCCTCCAGCATGTGATTCCTCCCTGGCTGGTGAACTGACCCAGAGAGATCTCCAGGAAAAACACGGGAATACCGCAGGTGAAGAGGAAGATCAGGTAGGGAATGAAAAACGCACCTGGAAAAGGGATAATGACATCAGTCATGAGGAGAATCTGAGCACAGAGGAAAAGCCTGTGTGATTACAGCACAGTACAAAACATTGGGTTATTTTTTTAACCCAACCACGCATGTTATGTTGGGTTATCTTTAAAGGGGTCATATAATGCCATTTTTGTACAAGCTAATATTATTCTTTAGGGTCTAAATTAAAAGTTTGTAATATACTTTAATTAAAAATTCTCATTAGTATTGTAAGAGAACACTTATTTTACAAAAACAGCTCTGTTTTCAGCACGCCATTTAAGTGCATGTGTCTTTAAATGATAATGAGCTTAGCTTACCCCCCCCCTCTGTTCTGTGCGTACACCGTTTGTAACAGAATAATAGCGCGTTGTTCATTATAAACGTGGAATTATGAATTATATTGAGAACGTTGTACATAGAAAACATGCCGTAATGTACCCTGAGTGTAAACCTTTTCATGAGCAGCTTCTTAGCAGAACCAGCTTTATACTGACCCTCCTCGTTTATAAAGCAGTCTGGTGTGTGAAATGATTCGCGCAAACATGAACTCACTGACGTTGATCGTGGGGAATATTCCCTTCGAAAACAAACTCAGCCACTGCGTCATTAAAATGACTGCTATGTTCCTTATTGCGCGCGGACTATGATTGACAGCTCGCTCACGAGCGAGGGCGGGTCTGTGTTGAAACGCTGCTGTCAATCAACAATTGTGGGAGGGGCGTCCGCGCCGTGTGACGGCAAGGAATTTTTATCATTATATGATGGTTGTGTACAGGCAATGCCAACACACATTTCAGTACAATCAACTTGTAAAAGTGCATGTATCATTACATGACCCCTTTAAAACTTGTTGGGTCATTTGTTTACGTCGTTGGGTTGTTTTTAACCCAACAATATTAAGTGAGTGCATGGGCTCTTTTTCTCAGGAGAAACATCTGAGAATCTGATGACTTCAAAATGTTTCCAAAGGCCCAAACGTCTCTGTATGGACACACACTACGAGCTGATCAAACAACAGCTGTGACCTTTCACCTTCTGAACTGGTAACACTTTCATCAGGCCAACTGTAGGATCAATAGGTCAGTTTCACAAACACCTGGCAAACGTTAGAAGCATTCGGGATCTAGACTGTCGATCCTTATCGAAACCTCAGCGTAGGATCCGCTGTACCAGTAGAGAAAAAAGTTATAATAAAAATCGAATCAAACTAGCTAAATAAATACATTTACAAATAAATAAACACATTTGATTGAAAATAAATAAAATAAAAAAATAATAAAGATTCAAATAAATTAAATGTGCTTTAAATATATAAATAAATAATACTTGATTAAAATTAATATATATATATTAATATTAAAATATTAAAATAAAGGAATACAATTTTTTTAGATTAAGATTAAAATACATAACATTTGATTTAAATAAATAATAAATTAATATATGTGATTTAAATAAATTGATTGATTACAATAAATAAATGAAAAAATACTCAAATAAATTAATACAATTTGATTTAAATAAATAATGTAAATAAATTGTATTATTAATGTAATAATAATTAAATGTATTATTTATTTACATTTAAATGTTTAAATAAATAGTAAATCGAACAGTACAATAGTGAGTAGAAAAATAATAATGTAAATAGAAAAATAATATCAAAATAAATAAATACAATTTGATTTAAATTAATAAATATATAAATAATACATCTAACAGTACAATAACTAACTAAAAATTTGTGGAAAAAATCTTTATTAATGAAAATATATAGCTACTTTTTTGCACATTGATGATCACACTTGAGTTCGTGACATCTGAAAGATGGAAAAGCCCTTCTCTAATCTATTTTTATGTCAGATAATGTGATAATATCCCTCTCTTCAGTGATTGAACGAACGCTCTTTCTCCCGGAGGAGTGATAATGAGTCAGGGATTCTCTGATTACACAAGATTTCAATCAGCACTAACACTGGACTGATGCTGACACACTGTTTCCCTGCTAAACCTCTGTAGTGTGAATCAGAAAAGCTGACGGTGCAACGTCACACACATTAACTGCTTTTTTTTTTTTGACGTACTTTAGTCATGTCATGTTTTTAGACATATGCCATAATAATACCTTGCTATTTTAGACATAACGGCATGTGTAATAAAGCTCATGAAGACGAAGATAAACATTAGGTAATAGACTTTAATGACAAATATACTGAGGGAAACCTGAGGACTTATGGACCAAACAAGGGAACTAATGAGATAACTAGATACCAGGTGTAAATAATCACAAATCAGGACAACTCACACAATCACAAAGAGCAGAACAGATTAGACATGCGACAGTACCATGATAATGCCCCATTTTTGGACATGTGTACCATGGTAATGTCATGTTTTTCGACATTTGCCATGATAATGGCGTACTATTTTAGCATGTATTGCACATTTTTGGACATGTACCTGGTAAAGAAACATGTTTTTGAACATGTACTATGTAAATAGCATGTATTTTGGACATTTACTCTAGTAATACCATATTGTTTACCATGGTAATCCCATGTTTTTATACACATACAATGATAATACCTTTTTGTTGTTGTTGTTTTTTGGCCATGTATAATGGTAATACCATATTTTTGGACAAGTATCGTTATATTGTAATGTCATGTTTTTGGACATGCATCATGGTAATACCCTGTTTTTGACATGTACCATGGTAAATAATATGCTTTTGGACATGTATCATGTTTTTTACAGGAAATACACCATGGTAATACCCTGTTTTTGACATGTACCATGGTAAATAATATGCTTTTTGACATTTATCATGTTTTTTACTGGAAATACACCAAGGTAATACCCTGTTTTTGACATGTACCATGGTAAATAATATGCTTTTTGACATGTATCATGTTTTTTACTGGAAATACACCATGGTAATACCCTGTTTTTGACATGTACCATGGTAAATAATATGCTTTTTGACATGTATCATGTTTTTTACTGGAAATACACCATGGTAATACCCTGTTTTTGACATGTACCATGGTAAATAATATGCTTTTGGACATGTATCATGTTACAGTAATACCAATTTATGTACCATGATATTTATATTGAACTCCAATGTACTTCTTAAAACACCATGTTAGTACTATGGTACTTTTTGATGAATTTTTGTAATAATGGTAATAACATGTTTTACCATGGTAATACTATATTTTATATGGCGATGTACCATAGCATAATGTGGATTTTTGGACATGGTATCAAAGTAACACCAGGTTTTTGCACATGCGTGCAAGTATTTTTTGAGGTACATGATAATTATTCAGTATCGGTCATTTTTTTGGGCCTCCTCACCTCCACCGTTCTTATAGCAGAGATACGGGAAGCGCCACACGTTTCCCAGTCCGATGATTTCTCCGGCCACCGAGAGGATAAACTCCAGCTTGTTGCTCCACTGTCCTCGTTCTGTCATCTTCACCTCGGCGTGCGGGACGATCTCCAGCGGACGGTTCAGCCCGTTAGACGGCTCCATCTTGATCTCTTTCTCACCTGATGAAATATTAAAGCGTGTTTAGAAGAGACTCGTAACTGCTATGATGTGATCGGTCAAGAGTAGCACTGTTTAATGCAGTTATAATCACATGCAATGGATCATTTGTGGTTATTTTGATCAATGAATGGTGTATTTAATTCAAACTAAATCTTTTAAACGATTGACTGCAGTGTTTTCATTCATGATAAAATACCCAAAGTTATTATCTGGTAAAACATGAAGATACGAGGCCCGAACACACCCATTCAGACCAGATCCTTTCATAAACCAGTCTGAGCACAAAAGCCTGGCTGTTTATGTAAACGCGGTGAACCCACTCAATTCCATGCATATTATTGCATGTTTTGTCATGATGTTTGTAACCGTTGCATTCAGAAGCCACAAAACAACTAATCTGTTATGGCTTAATACAAATACAGCATGTGGAAAAACTCACAAGGACAATAAAGGCCCTTCACTAAACTTAATTTAAAATACATGTAGGCTAAAAAACACTCACATTGCAACACCTTAGTGTAGAATGCTTATGCAACTGCAAAGTAACATTTTAACTCAAGACTCCTTAACAACCACATAGCAACACCCTAGCAACAGCATAGCAACAAAATAAAAACACTCAGGACTCCTTAACAACAACAACAACATAGCAACACCCTAGCAACACACAAAACAACACTTACTGTGGAATGATTTTGCAACTGCCTAGCAACATGTTAAAACCCTCAAGACTTTAACAACCACATGGCAACACCCTAGAAACTGCATAGCAACATGTTAAAACACTCAAGACTGCTTAACAACCACATTGCAACACCCTAGTAACTGCATAGCAACATGTTAAAACACTCAAGACTCCTTAACATCCACATAGCAACACCTTAGCAACTATATAGCAGCAACATGTTAAAACACCTTAACATCCACATAAAAACACCCTAGCAACTGCATAGCAACATGTTAAAACACTCAAGATGCATTAACATCCACATAACAACACCCTAGCAACTGTATAGCAACACAGAAAACAACTCTAACTGTGGAATGCTTTAGCAACTGCACAACAACATATTCAACCCCTCAAGCCTCCTTAACAACCACAAAGCAACATCGTAGCAACTGCATAGAAACATGTTAAAAACACTCAGAAGACATTAGCAATGACATAGCAACACCTTAGCAACTACATAGCAAGACACAAAACAAACTTACTATAGAATGCTTTTCTAACTGCATAGCAACACCTTAGCTTCTGCATAACATACAAAATAACTCTTACAATAGAATACTTTTGCAACTGCATAGCAACATAAAACACTCAAGACTCCTTAAGAACCTCATAGAAACTGGAAAGCAACATGTTCAATAAACACTCAGGACACCTTAGCAACTACTTAGCAACACCTTAACAACTACATAACAAGACACAAAACAACGCTTACAATAGAATACTTTTGCAACTGCATAGCAACATAAAACACTCAAGACTCCTTAACAACCTCATAGAAACTGGAAAGCAACATGTTCAATAAACACTCAGGACACCTTAGCAACTACTTAGCAACACCTTAACAACTACATAACAAGACACAAAACAACGCTTACAATAGAATACTTTTGCAACTGCATAGCAACATAAAACACTCAAGACTCCTTAACAACCTCATAGAAACTGGAAAGCAACATGTTCAATAAACACTCAGGACACCTTAGCAACTACTTAGCAATACCTTAGCAACTGCATAGCAACAGACTCAAATGGCACTCACAACAGCAAATATAAAAAAAAATCTATGCACTGAAATTTTTACTGCTTCTCCTTTTGTCATATCTGTGTTATGTAAATGATGACTGAGCTCACTATCCCCGTTCTATCTAGAGCATTATTGGAGACGGCATCACATGACCCCATGCATGCCATGATAGTGACAGATCACACGAGCATTGTGGGATACGGCTACCCAACACCCAGCACTGCTGAAAAGACTCTCTCTGTGTGCGAAACAGAAGACTCACTCACTGTGTTCATTTCTGTCAGCTTGAATTAACGAGTCGGACTCATCTGTGCGTTTCAGTTGTACAAATCAAAGACATTAAACAAATCTGTCATCATTTAGCTGTAATGGCTTTCCTTCTTACGTGGAACACAAAAGGAGATGTTTTGCTGAATGTCCAGGCTATCATACATCCAGTGAAATATCTTTTTTTTGTCGTTGTTTTAAATACATTTCAGCACATTTTCACTGAACTTTGCACCCTGAACAAATCTGAGTCCTGAAACAAAACCAGCTTCAACACTGTAAAACAATATTTTCATTATTTGCAATCACAACTTTTTATCTTTTGTCAAATCAACTTAGATAATTAATGTGGTTCAGATAACATAATATTTTGAGTTTCTATTGATTAAACCAATCTCCTTCATTGCATTAACTCAATTGTTTAATTTCAATGAACTCAAAATTTTAAAGCCATCAGGTAACTTACTTTTTTAAAGGAACACTCCACTTTTTTTGGAAATAATTCCGACTCTAGAGTTAAACAGTTTTACCGTTTAATCCATTCAGCCGATCTCCGGGTCTGGCGGTAGCACTTTTAGCATTTTACTGCGTAATATCATTGCGTCTGCTATACACATGGTACGGCAGCAAAGTCCCTTGATTATTACGCAGGAATGAGAGTATAGTTTCTAGCCATATTGTCCTAGAAAATCACAACTTTTAATTTTCCGTTGGTCTTAGTTCACGATGTAACTACAGATGAGGCAAGTTTTAAATAGGAAAAATATCGCAACTCTTTGGTAATTTTTTTGGGAGAGATGCTAACGGTCTAATCAGATTCAATGATCTATGCTAAGCTATGCTAAAAGTGCTTCCGCCAGACCCGGAGATCGGCTGAATGGATTCAAAAACGGTTAAACTGTTTAACTCTAGAGGAGTCTATTTGAAAATGAGCCTATTGAAAATGAGCCTATTTCCAAAAAAAAAAAAGTGGAGTGTTCCTTTAAGTTAAACCAACAATAATGTTTTACAGTGAAGGAACCAGAAAATCCAAGGTTAGTCGGAGGGACAAAAGTCTGTTCAACATGCTTGAGGTTTCAAACATCAGGCATGCTGGACGTCCCGCAGAGTCAGAGGCCTGGAGAATGTGCTCTTTTTCTTTTGCAGAAACAGGAGGGGGAAGAGCCAGTGTCACAGTCGTCAGTGAAAACTGAACAGCATTACCAGACTGGTAAAAATAGACTCTAGCATTAACAAGACACCTGAAGGAATGAAGGACTGGCAGCATGAGGTAGAACAGACTTCTGGTTTGTTTGGTAGATGAGACGGTTTGATCTCAGTTTACTGACGTTTTCACTAGGCCAGAGATGAGATCACACATTAGTCCTATAGAGCTGAGCCTCTGAGGCCCGTTTGTCCCTCAGGACTGAAAACTGACAAACAAATCTCATTATTATCTCAATTGTTTCTCAATAAAATTAGACGGAGAGCAAACAGAGTTTCTGTTTAAGTCTCCTAATGCCTGGTTCAGATTACACGATTTTTTTGTCTGTTACGATAGTCACTGTGTCAGATTACGCGATTTTGACTCCTAAAATCTTGTCGTGTCGTGGACAAGAAACATGTCAGATTACACGTTGCTTCCTGACCAGTCATCTCGTCTTTAACGATGCGCGTGATGTCATTGAGAAGGCGAAACTAGTAGTGAGTGACTTCCGGAAACTAACGTAAACAAACAATGGATGAAGCGGTGAGTGGCTGTCCTGTGTTCAGAAAAACGTAAAAAAAGAAAGAAAACCCGACAATGGACACGTTAAAGGTTGTCGCCCACTATGACACACTATACGAGATGATACGATCGAATCTTGCCTCCCTACGCCCGTTGTCGTTTACAAATCCCCACGACACCCTACGTCAAACGGATCGGGCCAAAATCGGGCTAAAATCGTTTAATCTGAACCAGGCATTAGAAAAACACCACGTGTGACCTAAAGACTTTCATAGAATAAAATAGAATAGAATAGAAGAATACCATTTTTTTTGTCATTGCACAGTATACAACAAAATTTAGTGCTTCTCCTCAGTGGTACGCGCTTACATAAAACATACAGAAAAACAGATATCGACAAGAAAAAAATTTAAATATATAAATATTCAGCAAAAAGCTGTGATATTATTGCACAGCCCCATAACTTAATATGTATATTCCCCCCGTTTTAAATTCTGACGTATTTCAGAATAGATCTCAAAAACATGTCAAATCATCCTCAGATTTTCTACAATATCAAACTCTGCATTCAAAACAGATTTATGCTTGGGGAAAAACTCTTTAGTATCTCAATTGTTTCTCCTAGATCTCAAAGATTAAATAGAGACCAAATTGAGTTTCTGCTTAGGTCTTCTGCTTCTCAGATTGTTCTTCTCAGAAAAAACACAATAACCCCTTTATACTTTAGAATCGATCTCAATAATTTCTCAAACTCTGCTCAGATTTCCCTAAGGTACAAAGGAAAGAAGAACAGCACATAGATCTCTTTAATATCTCAACTGTTTCTGGAAACTTTAATAGAATTAAATGGAGAGCAAATGGACTTGCTGAAGTCTCCTGCTTCTCAGATGTTTCTCCAGAGGAAAAACACCCACTAATCTCATATATATATATAATCTCTAGCGTTTCAAAAGAGATCTCAAAAATGTCTCAAACTGTTCTAAGATTTCCCAAAGATACCAAAGAAAAAAATTCAACACAGATCTCTTTAAAATCGTAACCGTTTCTCGTAGGCACCAATAACACAAACCGACCTGCTGAAGTCTCCTGCTTCTCAGATGTTTCTCATGAGAAAAGAAAAGCCTATAATATCACCTACATATCATCTCTGGAGTTTCAAAAGAGATCTCAAAAGTTTCCCAAACTCTGCTCCGAATTCCCAAAGATACAAAAGTTAGGAAGAACGATGCACAGATCTCTTTAATATCTCGACTGTTTCTCCAAGACAGCAATGAGATGCTGTTTCTCAAATGTTTCTCATGAGAAAAGAACCAATGAATCTCACATATTTCAGAATTTCAAAAGAGATCTCAAAAATTCTCAAACTCTGCTCAGATCTCCCAAAGGTACAGTAAACAAAGGAAATAAGAATGGCACATAGATCTATTTAATATCTCATCTGTTTCTGGACACTTTAATAGAATTAAACAGAGAACAAATGGACTTGCTGAAGTCTCCTGCTTCTCAGATGTTTCTCAAAAAGAACCTGTTAATCTCACATATATCATTTACAGAGTTTCAAGAGATGTCTCAAACTCTGCTCACATTGCCCAAAAGATACAAAATAAAAATAAAAACTCAACATAGATCTCCTTAATGTCTCATATACGTAAATAAAAGCAAACGGCCCTGCTGAAGTCTCCGGCTTCTCCTGAGGAAAAAACCCCGGCTAATCTCACATATATCATCTCTAGAGTTTCAAGAGATCTCAAATGTCTCAAACTCTACTCAGAATTTCCAAACATCCAAAAGGAAAGAGGAACGGCACATATGTCTCTGTAATCTCAACTGTTTCTCCTAGAAAGTAATGATCTTAGAATGGAGAGCAAATGGACTTCAAAAGAGATCTCAGAAATGTCTCAAATTCTGCTCAGATTTCCCAATGATACAAAAAGAAAATATGAACTGCACATATATCACTTTAATATCTATAACTGTTTCTCCCCGATACAAATGCATGCAAACTGACCTTTTGAAGTCTCCCGCTTCTCAGTTGTTTCTCCTGAGAAAACGATTTTATTAATTTTCATAACTAGTTTCAAAAGAGATCTCAAAATTATCTCAAACTGTGCTCAAGATAATAAAGTCTGCACTTTAAAAGCGTCTCAAAATTATCTCAAAATCCAAAGAGCAACATCTGAGCAATAAAATCTGTGACATCCGACTACGATTTGTAGTATGATAAGCTACCTCTCGATGCAGGTAGAAACTTGCAGGACGGAGAAAATACAGTCTTTACAAAAGCTCACTTGAATATCTGACAGCTCAGTAAATCTCTCAACTTGCTGACACAAAGCTGGAACTTACAGGCAAAAAGATCATTAAATAATACTCATATTACGGCAAAGTCAACATGGGGCCAAACGCCACAGGAGCGTTCACATATCACACACGTGTGTCATTTAATATCTTCAGCTTGGCAGCGTATTATTTGGATTTTTCACTATGGAACTGATTTGTAAACATTTATTTCATGGGCGTAGCTGTCAACAATCAACAAATTGAAATTACTGAGTTTAATTTGTGGCTTGAATAACATATGTTGTGATGGGCTGTGTGGAAATCTGAACATGCAAGTGGAAAAATCCCAAAGGAACTGCATAGCTGAAAACATCTACATATATCACACAGTGGCAGATTCGTGTAGATGCATGACTGAAATTCCTCATGCATCTGCATTCGTTTTGACCACCTTTTTTACGCAAACTGACAAAAAATGAATTGCACATTTAGAATTAATGAAGTTGCTTTGCAATTCTTCTTCTTTTACCCTGGTCAAAAGTTTAGACACACTGTTGTTATGATGCTCATGATTTTACAACATTATGATCTAATAGCTTGAAATTTGAAGTAATTTTATAAGTATAAATACATTTTATAGACAAACATACACAAAAGTTTGTATTTTTTTGTTTTTGAAAGAAATTACACTCAACAAGGCTGAATTTATTTGATCAAAAATACAGTAAACCTGTGAAACATTTTTACAATTTAAAATAACTGTTTTCTATGTGAATATACAGTAAAGTGTAATTTATTCCTGTATTTTCAGCATCATATACTCCAGTCTTCAGTGTCACATGATCCTTCAGAAATCACTCTAATATGATGATTTGATACTCAAGAAACATTTATGATTATTATCAATGTTTAAAACAGTTGTGCTGCTTCATATTTTTCTGGAAACCAGAATAAATTTTATTTTTCAGGAGTGTTTGATGAATGGAAGTTCAAAAGAACAGGATTTATTTAGTCACATTATGTGTTAAAGTCTTTATTGTCACTTTTGGCAAATTTAATGCATCATTGATAAATAAAATGTGCCTATTAACGCCAAACTTTTGAACAGTAGTGTAAATTGTGCATACATACAGTACAAAATGTCATTATAAAACTAATATTTTAGTGAAGGAAAAGCATCATGAATTGCTCATCACACACTTCAATAGTGTTCAAAAGCATTTCAGGATGAATGAGAAAAGCTGTAATCTAGACAAACAAGAAGCTTGAATATAAAAGAGCCATTTTACATGCTTTGCCGTTTTAGTGACTTTGCTATTATTATAAAATGTACATAAAATAAAATAAAAAATTGGGTAACACTTTACAATAAGGTTCATTTGTTAACATTATTTAATGCATTAACTAACATGAGCTAACCATGAGCAATGCTTTTGTTAATGTTATAGTTAATAAAAATACAGCTGTTCATTGTTTGTTCATGTTAGTTCACAGAGTTCATAAACTACTGCTAACAAATACAACCTTTGATTTTGATAATGTGTTAGTAAATGTTGAAATTAACTAAGACTAATTTAATGCTGTAGAAGTATTGTTCATTCTTAGTTCATGTTAACTAACGTATTTAACTAATGTTAACTAATGAACCTTATTGTAAAGTGTTACCAAAGGAAAAAGTCAATAAGGAAAGATAGAAACTCCTGACAGAACCGTGCACGACAAAACTGCAACAAAAATCAAGTTGCATGCTCGTTGAAAAGATACTCAAACTATTTATGAAGTAAAATAATGTAAAAAAAAAATGTTTGTGACACTACAAACTACTTCTGGGTTTGATAAGAATCTACAGAGGCAAACATACAAGCGTTACTGAGTAAACATGAAACAGCACAAGAAGATCTGACTCACCCTTCATTAGGATGTTGCAGGGCAAGTGTCCTGTATATTCTCAGGTTTTGCTCTATAATGTGAAGGTTTTCTGGTTTGGTGAATCCCGTCAGTCAGTCAGTCAGTCCTGGATGGTCTAAGTCCAACTCCTCCCTCTCGCTCCCATTCACAAAACACTGAGACCGTGAGGCTTTGACGGATTGCATAACTCTCTCTCTCTCTCTCTCTCTCTCTCTCTCTCTCTCTCTCTCTTCTGAAGGACACCAGAGAAAGGAAACATTATGGCTCGGTCTCAAAAGACCACCCGGATCACACCAGCTTCTCAACAAATGAACAAATGGGTTTCAGACTGAATCTCTAGAGAGGATCATGGGACATATGCTTATAAATTGGTTAAAATCAGGCATGTTTTCACGGTTTAAGAGACTTTTCTATTGGGATAAAAACGTAATGTTATCTTTTTAATTTGAAGAGTGCAGTCAGTTTTATATTTTTATTTCATATAGAGAGTCTAATTTTGAGAGTGCCATTTTGCTAGAACTGCATGATTAGGTCTTAGTTAAAGTCCCCCTGTGGTGAAAATCAAGCTTTTACTGTTGTTTATATCTATGTGGTGTTTTTAATATGCTTTCAGGCAAACAATGTGTAAATTCACAAGTCGACAGCATTGCTGAGTATTTTCTCTTTAAAACTGCAGTGAACCAAAGACAGTCTCAAACAGTATGAAATCGCTGGTGATTCTGACGTCACAAACTACCTTGTAACCAATCAGATCAACGTGTGATCGACAACCAGTGGATCTCTGAGCTGAGTGAGTGAGTGGAGGCGGGGCTCATTTGCATATTCATAGAACTTGAACCACATACTAAATGAACCACATATACTCAATCACAGCGAACATTCAGATCTGAGCCAGAGTTACAAATATCTGTGTTTCAAATTATCACAGAACTATTTGGATACAATTTTAAAGTTCGGATATAAACACTGATGTCTATGTTAGCAATCAAAATAGAGCAAATCACCGTTTGAATGAAACTTGGAGCTTCAAATACAGATTTATCAATTACATCATTACACCAGTAGGTGGCGACAAGAGACTGTTAAAAAATGTATTTGTCATTGAATCATTCACTCAAGTGATTCGTTCAAAACTGCTGATTCACCCAGTAATTAAACAAGTGAAGTATTTATAAGTGCATCATAGAATCATTCACTCAACCCGATTAAAAAAATAATAATTAAAATTAGTTAAACAATTTTAAATTGACTGCACTGCAGCAAAAAAATGTTTTGTCTGAACCTCTATTAAATTACATGTTATTTTGTTTAGCTGTCTGTTCAGAATACACTAGCAACAATCCAGAACACCATCAAACACCCTAAAAACAATGAAAAATGTCTTCACCAATTTCATAGAAGAACCCTGGAAATTCACCCTAGCAAACACCCAGCAACACCCTAGCAACCATCTAGAACAATCTCACAGCCACACAGAAGTGCATTAAAAAACACTCTGAAGACTTTAGCAAGTGCATAGCAACGCAGTGGTAGCCTCCCAAATACCCTAGCAACAACAAAGAACATTAAAAGCATTCAGAATACATTAGTAACAGCATAGCAATGCCCTGGCAACCACCCAACAATGTTCTAACAACAACTTCGAACACCCTAACAACCACATAGCAATGCAAGCACCCTCACAAACCTGTGAATGCACTGTTTTCGATGTATTATTGATACTTTGGATGTTTTTCTTTTAATTCAGTTTGTCTGTGCATTCAAAACGGTTTGCTCATTCATCCATTCCTTTCTTCTCCTCTTTCTTTGTGTCTTCAGTCGTTCCCTGCATACTGATGCTCCAGGAAGAGTGTTTTTCTTCCCAGCGACTCAATGATGCTCATTTAGGAGAATAAACCAAGCATTTCTCTCTCGCAGAAGACAGTTTTACGGCTCAGATGCTGCTCTTTCACAGCTCTGCAGATTTAATGGAGATCTCAGTTATATTTGATGAAGGCGTTCATCTAATCTCAGATTTTTCTTCTAAATTCATAAAAACAAAGGCAAATCAGTCACTAGTTGTCATCCAGTGAGATTATAGAGCTATAAAATTAATGTGGAGCAGCTTATATTATTTGATATTTGAATTCATATCGAGACCCCTTTTTAAGTATACAAGTATATTTTTAAGTATACTAATATGAGCGCACTAGTACTATACTTGTAAGTGTACTATTTCAATACTTGGGACTAAATTGGCCAACATTTTAGTGTATAAAAGTACACTTTTAAGTATACTTTAAGTAGTAAACTGAGTACACAACTAGTTCACAACTAGATTTTTCTAGTGAACGTATAGTTATACTGATAGTTTGCTAGTCAAATACTTGTAATGCATTTTTTTAGTTTATGAAAGTACAATTTGAAGTATACTCTCAGTAGATTAATAACTGCAAGTGTTGTTTAAGTGAAATGAACAAACTTAAAGTTTTCTATTTATATATTATTTTTGCACTTTAAGCATACTATGTTCCTATTTAGGTATTCATTTGTATACTTTAAATTTGAAGTGCACTTCACAAAAATTCACATACTCAGAATTAGATATGTTTTCTTTATAAATCAATATTTTCACACAATGTATGTTTATAAGACAGTATGTAAAACTATGTGTTTAATTAATACTCAATCAAAAGAGTAAACACAACTACAAGCCAAGTATACTTAATTTACTTTTAAATCTCGATCTAGATTGAGTACATATAGGCCAAATACTGTCAAGTATACTTGAGTGCAATTTTAAGCATATTTCTGAGAAGTACATAAAAAGTAGACTGAAAGTATCTTATTTTTAGTTTAAAAGAAGTATACTAGCACAATTGAATAATCCTATTTTTTGCAAGGGGATCTCTGACTTCTGATTGCAGATCTTTGAGTAAATGTGAGCAGAAAGTTTGAGACAGTCTCACACATGTGAGATTACTGGTGTGTTTTTCTCAGGAGAAACATCTGAGACTTCAGCAAGTCCATTTGCTGGTCATTAATCGTCTGAGAAGTGAAGCGGGCAGCTGCACATGTTCCTTTGTGCGGCGTTAACAGCGTTTCCACACTAAACTATGATCCGTCAGTGAAAGTACTCAGGGTTCCCCTTTCACAGATACTGATGCAATGTCTCGTTCTCTCTCTCAGGGAAACAAGAACGCTTTAACTAACCAGTGGCATTCTCCAGGTCCAGCATGTTGATGACACAGGACAACACATTATATATGGTCGATGCTTGCCTTCTTCTCAAAAAGTTGATGTAGTTCTGTACATTTTGCCTTTGACAAACCTAAAGAATATCATATGTGTGCTTGTATGTATAATCATCACATCTATACTCAAAGTGTACAGTATTGTTACAGGGGATCATGTCTAGTTCACTTCACCTCAAAAAAATAAAATAATAATACATTAAATTTGGATTTTTGCATGATGAAATTTTTAGACAGTAACATTGATAATAATTTTTGACATTTTGTTATAAATATTTTCACTGATATATAACGGCTCTTTGATATCAAGTCTGTATTTGTTTGAATTTTTTTTAAACGTTTATTTATTTTAAAACTATTATTATTATAATATAACATATTATTTATATTATGTTAAAAATATATAAATATTTATTTCAAATGTATTTATATACTTTTATGAGTGTAATTATTAACAAAAAGTATTTATTTTTTTATTTAAAATTAAAATGTATTTATTTTAAATGGGAAAATATTTGAAATATTTTAAAATACACAGGCAATTATCACTATTGTACAGCAAAATCTCATTTCATAACTGCAAAGTGGAAAATATTTTAATATTTAACTGAAATGATCTTTTTTTCAGCATTTATACTGCACTTTGAGTGTTTTACAGTAAAAAAATATACAGAGAATAAAATACACACACACACACAAAAATATATATTTTTGTATTAAAGAAAATAAGGCTCTCAAAAATAATGCCACAATGCAACAAATTTAATCAAAATACATTTTCACATTTTTTTTCTTTCAATTTTGGGCTGGTATTTTAGCCTGGATGTTTAATTAGTGAGTATTTCTTATTCCCACTTTTTGACCCACACATGCTTTTCAGACCCTGAGTACATACAGTAGGAAATACAGTAATTTGTATTACTAATTACACAAAAATATGCCGACTATCAGCATCACATGTTCTGAAGGATGTTTACAGATTATCCCTGCTCTTTGAGCATTTAATCACACACACATTCCTTCCTCATCTGCTTTAAACAAAGAAAAAAGGATCTTGTCTGAACTTATTGTTCCACATTGTGATTCTGAAACATTGAGCATCAATAAAGAGGAACTCGGAGATGTTTTTCCTGAAAGTTCTCCACATCACTTCCACAGGTCACTGGCTGCTCCGTCTCTCTCGTTTAACATCACCTCGTCTTAACCGGGACAGGATCGCTGTTAATTATGAGTTTGAGCATGCAGGTCCCGTTGAGCACAGTTCACGGTTGTGCTGGGTCCTCGAGACGCAGTGGGAGACTGCTTGTGGACAAGATCCTGGCAGAGGAAAAACAGGACAGCAAGAAAGTGCCTGAGCAGAGGAGCTAAATTATGGGAAACTCACTATACTGTCTCGAGGCAGCAGAGAATTTTACACCAGATTCAACTAAAAAACATTTTCAACCGTTTATTTACACGAAAAATGGGATTCAGCGTTTTGTACATCGTTTACATGATAATGATGTACAAAAACAGCTTATTTCGTTGTCAAAATGATCCCGTTTACAAGGATCCGTGAAAATAACTAAAAACGCTGTATTATACATGCCTGGCCAGTAGGTGGCGATGGTTTGCGTTTTTGTAGTTTACGATATCGTTTTCAAAAGTTTCCGTTTCAGGCACCCAAAAAAGCTGTTGTCGGGTAAATGAACGGCAGAAACGCATACTAAGTTTTCTGTTTTTATTTTAAAACGCTGTCGTGTAAACATACCCAAAGTGCAAGTTTTTGCACACATGCGTGTTATGTGTTCAGTCTGTGTGTTTCTTTACACAGTCACATCGCCACCTACTGGCCTGGCAGCAGAAAACATTTTCAGTAGTTTTCATACCATACATTTATGTACAAAAATACCTCATACACACACACATACATATGCAACAGTAATTACTTTTAAGGCGCATTCAGGGAACGTTCTCAGAACTTTGGCTAACATTCTAACAAGGTTCTCTTAAAGTTCTGAACAAACGTTCATCTAGTAACAATAAAATATTACTTTTTAGAGGTATTTGTTCTTAAATAATATTCTTGAAAAAACAGTTAGCGCAAAAACATTATTCATACATCATTCATGATGTGTTTTTTTTTCTTTCGGAAACAATTTAGTTGGATGTTTATCTAACATTTTTAAATGTTACTACTTGTTTCAGAACGTTCAGAGAACATTCAAACGTAACATTCTTGCAAAGAAAAGGAATGTTCCCGTAAACATTCTTAAAACATACAAAAGAACGTTCAGAGAACATTCAGAAAAAAACGTTTTCATAACTTAGAATGTTGTTAGCTGGGATATCGTTCTAAATTAAAAATCGCAGCAAAGATCAAACCACATCTATAATGATCAGAGGAACGACATCAACAATTTGTCCAGCTGATAAAAAATAGATAAAAACAATGACAGCCAATCAGAGTCCTGCTTTAAAGAGCGCGAGCATTTAAAGTGACAGACGGCAAACCAGCATTATATAAGCGATGTATACACGATACGTCCACTATGGTTTCGGACACAACTAATGTCTGTTCCCTCAAACAGAGCCCTATTAGCGGTGTGCGGGGTGTTTTCAGACACACACTCACAGCCCATGTTTTTCAACACTGTTCTGAAGTGTGTGTCAAATGAGATCAACAGGGACCTCTAGTGTGGAACTGCAGCATTTACAGCCCAGAGTCATCAGTGGCCCAATTCATTATTTATGATATATATAGTGAGAAAAACTGTGAATGATCTTCATCTGAAGGTTAATATTCATCATATAATGGATATTCAGTATGAGCACTACACCTGAAAAACAACCGAATCTCCACAAAACTAATAGTAATGCAAGAAACGGTAAAAATAGTCAGAGAAACATTTTCTTTTTGCTAAAATATTTATTTAAACTTTTTATTATTTAGGTAGGCCTATATTTATTTATCAATTATTTTAACATAGTTTATATTTAATATGTACAGGAAATGTATATATTTGTATAGTAAAATATAGAAAATGTAAAAAATAATATACTCAAAATATTTAAACTATTTAATTATATAGTCGATACAGTATATGAGTCTACACACACACACACACACACACACACACACACACACACACACACACACACACACACACACACACACACACACACACGCATACTTTTTTATGGGCACTCCTTTACCCTTTGTGTGGTTAATAATAAACGTACAGAAAAATATTAAACTCAAGGATAGGGGTTCAGTTATAATCAAACCAATAATACCATATCATAATCTGCCTGCATGTCCTCTTGTTGGTCCAGTTGTGTCCCGTCAGGAACTGTTCAATACTACCACAAGGGGGCAGAAAACTCATTGAGAATGTGTCTTGTTTAAAAAGGCCTTGAAAGGAATGAATTTAAAATACATATTTTAATAAATGCATATTGTTTAAAAAAAAAAAAAAGATCAAACGTAAATAAATGCATAAATTTTGTTATTTTAATAAAATACATATTTTTAAATAAATAAATATATACATTGTTGAATGGCTCACATTACAGGGCCCGTTATCACATCAGGATTTACATCCCCCACCGGGACCCAGATCGGGGGTCACATCACAGGGCCCGTCCAGGAGCCAGCGAGGGGGGGTTACGGCTCCTCTCACACCCGTCCCACCGCAGGAGAGCCTGAGGAGAGGCTTTATAACAGTGCTGAGAGCAAACACATTTATCCCAAATGTAGCTGACATCCATCAGAGAGAGGCAGTGAGGATCTGTGAGAGTCTAGAAAACACAGACATCTCACCTTAATATCAGCACCTTCATTTTTTATTTTATTTTTACTTTCTGAAAGTAAAAAACAAAAAAAAACAATAATAATAAAAATAATATATATATATATAATATATATACAATACATTTTTATTTAAAACAATTACATATATACAAGAAAATGTATATATTAATATATATAAATATGTTATTATGCAAATAAGTATATAAATACATTTTTAATATATAAAGATTTTTTTGTATTATGTTTAAATAAATAATTTAAAATTAATAATTAAATGTAAATGCATTATAAGAAACAAATATATACTTTATAAAATAAATAAATATGAATTGAAATAAGTATATAAATACATTTATTTTTATGTATTTTGTTTAAATAATGACTTTTTATTTATTTAAATGTTAAAATATTTGTATTATTTTAATTAAGGAAATAATTAAAAACAATTAAATGCATAAAATAATAAATATTTTTAAATACATCAAAATGTTTTAAATCAATATTTGTTGTTAATACATATATTTATACTAAAACAACATAAAATCTTAAAATACATAACCAATAAAAATAATCAATAAATACTTTAAAATAAATAAATAAATCGTTGCACTTAACTCTCTTTTACAGTTGCATGCCATTTTTTAATCGCACACAGGCGCAAACAATATTCGAGAGTGAAATCAAACAATATTCGAGTGTGAAATCTCCCCACTAACACAGAACATTAGGGAACGTTAGTTTATGGTTCTCTAAAGGTTAGTTTGAAAAACTAACGTTTAGGGAACGTTCCCTCAGGGTTATAACGTTCCCTGGACGTTAAGAAAACTTTCCATGGGAACCAAAACCTAACCAAAACCTTAAGGCAATGTTCGCGCAACCAAAAACGAACTTTCCCAGAACGTTCTGGGAACCATAAATTGTTAGTGAGCGCGAGCGGGTCACGTGTTCTGGAGCGACTCGAGTCTCTCGCACGGAGTTGTTTAGTCTAGACTCTCTCAGTCTCATGCTGGTCTTTCTGTCTGCTCTGTGATTGCTTTGGTTTTGTGGAAACATCTCTGGAGTTTAGATTTCACGAGCAAACGAGTACAAGGCGTGAGTGACGTCATCCAGAGTCAAACAAGCTGTCGTGGACAGAATCATGTATAGCTTTGCTTTCTTTATCATTTCGTTCCTAAGTCATTTTTTACATCTTTGCTATGTAGCCTACTTGTATACATGTACAAAAAACACATTATATATAAAATGGACAGAATCATTTAACCAGAGTCAATCTGTGTGTCTTTGAGGGATCAAAGCTTTTCATTTTAGTGATTCAATATTTATTATACTATTGATCAAATGTTTGTGAATTGGTGTAATGATCATGCTCTGTAACATGTTGTTTCACACGTCAGGCTTTACAGGGTTAATTAACCTTCATTTGTTATTGGTTATATTTTAGTCAAGCGTGAATCAAATCAATCTAAAGATTTAAGACACAGTAATAATACACTCTAAAAAATGCTGGGGTTGTTTTAACACAATTTTGGGTCAAATATGGACAAACTCAAACATTGGGTTAAAAATGTAATAAAAAGTTTGTCTATATTTGACCCAAAATTGGGTTAAAACAACCCAGCATTTTTTAGAGTGATATATTCACATCATAATGCATAGACATTGTTTTGCCTGTATGAATCGATTTAGTTTAGTCTGAAGTGCAGATGTAGTTTTATAGTTTTATCTAGTGTGCATTTACTGACTTCAGATCAGTCGAAGCGGACCTGCGAGAGATTACCCATGATTCTCTGGGGCAGCAGGTGAAGAACTAGAGATGGAAATAATAGAGATTTATCATCAAGGGTAACCAGTCGTTTACAGGCCAGTCCAAACACACATGGCAAACAAACAGCAGGCCAAGACTAAAGACGTATTATAATAATACACATATAAAACAGCACATCTAATAAAGTGAGCTGTGCTGAAAGCGCTTTGTTGTTTTCTACAATGGATCAAACGCAACAGTGATTGTCCTCATAACAGTGTGTTTATTTTATGGGTGAAATCATGACAAATCAGTTCAACTAAAAAGGGTAAAGATGAGCTACTACTATTAAACGAAATCCAATAAATGACAGATTTCTAGATTTCTTAAATTAAGGAGTAATATAATATAACGTCAGATATTTTATTTAGATTCTTAGTATTTTACTAAATATTGTGTAAGCGTTCATTTAAACAAATCAACTTAACATTTTAATGTTAATATTTCTTTCAGTTTTTAAATTGTTGGTGTGTGTGTGTGTGTGTGTGTGTGTCGCTTCAGTTTGAACAATTTTAATTAAATTATAAAAAAAATACAATAATTTAAATTATATAGCCTAACATATTTTTTATTTAAAATATATATTTAAATTTAAAATAAAAAATTGTGTTTATATATATATACATATACACAAACAATTTAAATTATATATAATTTTACTTATATTTATTATACATAAATTTTCTATTACATTTTTGTAATAATACAACCATTTAAACTATATTTTTATATTTACTATACATGTATACACACACAATCATTAGAATTTTATTTACAATTAATTTTAAATATATATATATATATATATATATATATATATATATATATATATATATATATATAATTTTACTTAAATTGTAATAATCCAATCATTTAAACTGCATTTACAATTATTAATTTATTTATATTCATTATACTACATACACAGAATTTTATTTAAATTAAGAATGCAATCATTGGAATTTTATATACAATTAGTTAATTATATATATATAATTTTTTTTCTTAAATTATTGTAAAAACTACAATCATTTAAATTATATATATGAAGAGTTCAGATACAAAAGCCTCTAAGTGCCATCTGAAATTTTCTTCTAGAATGATCATTTTTATCAAGCTTGTATATTTAAGTTCAATAATTTCACTTAAATGGCTATGAAAATGACCTATTAATTGTCATTTAAGTGAAATTATTGAACTTAAATAAACAAGCTTGATAAAAAGATCATTCTAGAAGAAAATTTCAGATGGCACTTAGAGGCTTTTGCATCTGAACTCTTCATATATATATATATATATATATGGAAACATTTGTGGGTTTATATATACACAATAATAAAGTTCATGCACTTTATTATTGTGTATATATGTACACCCAGATTGTTTTTTGCATTTGTGTGTATATATATATATATATATATATATACACACAATTTAAATTAGTCTCACACGAGACACGGTTAGTCACAGTAGACACGAGTCTCACAGTGGTTGGATTCAATGCAGGTAAAGGAATCATTGACCAACAATACAGTTTTTTACAGTCGCTAGGACCCATTTTTCAATACTTAAGTCACTTTTTCAAAACTCTTCACACAGTTCTCCTAACCAACTTTCAGCTCAGCACAGCAGTTCATTTCACATTCAAAATGCACTAAAACTACCAAATCACTTCATACATATCTCAAATCAACACATTCTTCCAGAACACTAGCAAAGGTTGACAGCCAACAAACACACTTTGTCACCCACAAAACAATAACATAAAAAACACTAACAACAGGGAACTTCAATGTTTTCCTATGTAAATGCTTTCTTTCTTCTACCTCTAACATTTGTACTGTTTAGAATTCACTGCAATATATGTTACTAGAATGAATAAGACATCATGCAGTTATTATATTTTATGTTTTTGGAGTAATTCCAAAATACAAAAATTTGTATACACACCATCCACCGATACAGATACAATAGGAATCAGCTGTGGTTGGTCCAATTGATTTTATACCATTTAATTTTTTGATTCTAATATTATATTTCATTACAATATAACTGTAGAAATGTGGCAAAATGCTGTCTTATTCAGTTTTGTATTATGTTATTGTTTTGAACTTAAGTTTAACAGTTCTGAGATCAGTATGTAAGCGTGTGCACATTGGCCTGTCGGTACACAGAGTTTTAGCAGTTGTTGTGTCGAAGTGAGAAAAGAATTAATGTAATTTGAAAGATGTAGTCATTGAATGCATTTTGTGCCAAAGCACTGATAAATGATCCACAGTTTAGCCCACATATACTTCTGTTGTGCTCACTGTGTGAAGAGTTTTGAAAAAGTGACCTAAGTATTGAAAAATGTGTCCTAGCGACTGTAAAAAACTGTAAATACCAAACAAATAAGTTGACCACTATTGTAGAAAATACTGTAATTAGGAAATAAAGCTGTTACTTACCATCAGCTCTGCCTCAGTTCTGGTTCCTCGGCCCTGAGGGGTCTGTGGGGGTCTGTGGGGTCTGAGGGGTCTGAGGCCCACCGCTGTGTGACACAGATAAGACAGGACGGACCCATTCTGAGTTCAAAAGAGAGCCGAAACCCCTGAGAGATTCCCGTCGTTTAAAGATGACCTCTGCCGCGCCGTTTCCTTCTGAAAGCTTCAGTTCAGCTCAGCGCTGGTCCTCGTTAAACCCTTCATAAAGATAGCAGAGTGCTGAGAGTGTGTGTGTGTGTGTGTGTGTGTGTGTGAGTGTGCTCATGTTTATATTACATTGTGGGGACCAAATGCCACAAGTATAGTAAAACCTGAAATCACCTACATTGTGGGGACCAGCCAGCGGTCCCCATGAGGAGAACAGCGTATAAATCACACTAAGTAATGTTTTTAGAAAATGTAAAAATGCAGAATGTCTCCTGTGATGGGTAGGTTTAGGGACAGGGGCAGTGTGTGTGTGTGTGTGTGTGTGTGTGTGTGTGTGTGTGTGTGTGTGTGTGATGGGTAGGTTTGGGGACAGGGGCAGTGTAAGGGGACAGAATATACAGTTTGTACAGTATAAAAACCATTTTACGCCTATGGAGAGTCCCCACAAAGATAGTGAACCAGACATGTGTGTGTGTATGTGTGTGTGTGTGTGTGTGTGTGTGTGTGTGTGTGTGTGTGAGTGTGCTCATGTTTATATTACATTGTGGGGACCAAATGCCACAAGTATAGTAAAACCTGAAATCACCTACATTGTGGGGACCAGCCAGCGGTCCTCATGAGGAGAACAGCGTATAAATCACACTAAGTAATGTTTTTAGAAAATGTAAAAATGCAGAATGTCTCCTGTGATGGGTAGGTTTAGGGACAGGGGCAGTGTGTGTGTGTGTGTGTGTGTGTGTGTGTGTGTGTGTGTGATGGGTAGGTTTGGGGACAGGGGCAGTGTAAGGGGACAGAATATACAGTTTGTACAGTATAAAAACCATTTTACGCCTATGGAGAGTCCCCACAAAGATAGCGAACCAGACATGTGTGTGTGTGTGTGTGTGTGTGTGTGTGTGTCTCCAGCATCTGGCTCTGATTATCTGCTCTGCCCAGAGGGAGCGACTGATTGAAACTCCAGACTCTGGCAGAGCAAAGTTTATAATATCATCTGGCAATTATTCCACTCATGATTGCTAATTTCAGGAAATTAGATTTGTGTGAGGGAAAGACACGTGTGTGTGAACGTACATTATAATGCATGAGGGTGGCTTCACAAAGGTCCTATATAGTCACTGAACGCAGCTCATCCAATCAGATTTCACAACTATCCATTTTATAACTTGAATGAGCGTTTACTCTTTTTTTTTTGTGTGTGTGTGTGCAAGAATTTGTATATTTTGGGTGATTTTCTGAACAATAATGCATGACACAGATTAAAACATTACCTATTAAGCATTAAAAAGTCTATTAAAACTGTAAACATTTCAACATCATTGATGAGGCTTTGGTGAGTATATCTCTATAGAATTATCAGTTCATCTCCTGGAATTACACAATTATACTAAAGATAATTTCAATTTCTACTTCCGGAATCTGAGTTGAAATATTCGTCATGCCTCATTAACGGTTCAGGTTCACATCTAGAAAGTTTTTCTCAGAGTGTGTGAATCTTTGGTGAGATGAAGCCAGGGTTTACCGCGGAGGCGTCTGGAAAGAGCAAATAAAGTAAAAAAAAACTGAAATAAAAGAGTTCTGTCAGCCTGATTTATTGCTCTATGACTGAATGAAAACTGGCTGTGTGGATCAATTTCATTCTTGAGATTTCAGAGAGTATGATTTCTAACCGAGAGTGTGTAGAAATATTTCATATGTCTGCAGAGTGTGTGATATTGATCCTCTCCAGACGGGGGAAACCAAACCCTCAGAGATCATAATTCATAAACCCTGTTGAGATGTTATGATTGAGATGTGATTAAACTTTAATCACTCTCTTTAATCAAACTAACCGCCATCGAAGAAACAGTGTAGCATGACATGTCTGAAAAATTAATTAACTATGTAATATGTAAATCATATTAACAGTTATCAAATCAGGAACTATTGAGAAAGAGCACCTGTTTTTAAATATCAGAAATGCATTTAAAATCATAAATGGTTTATTAGTTTCACACTAAATATCAGTATCACACACACACACACGTTGGTTCGACAGCATTATGAGGACTCTCCATAGACGTAATGGTTTTTATACTGTACAAACTATATCTGTCCCCACTGCCCCTGTCCCTAAACCTACCCATCACAGGAGACATGCTGCATTTTAAATTTTTTAATAAAATATTGTTTTTTATGTTTTTTAAGCCATTTGATTTATGAGGACGTTTGAAGTGTCCTCATAAACCACCCATATGTTGTAATACCAGTGTAATACACATGTCATTATACAAATTTGTGTCCTCATAAATCACATAAACCAACCCAAACACACACACACACCTCTCACACACACACACCTCTCACACACACACACACACACAATTATCAATTAGCCTACCATTGGTTTTATTTAACATGCACGAAAGGGTTACACAGACTGCGACTCTATAGAGAGATATTTGAATTATTTACTGATGTAAAATCGTTGCACACCATCTTCAGTAAATAAGAATTTATATGAATCTTTAATCATATAGCCTAAGAAAAAATGATATTTGGCTGAAATCGAGCTTACCACAGAGTCGTCAGGCATAGGCTACATTATGTAGATGCATCTGCTAATGTTCGTGATTCTCTCCGTACAAATATTTACTATTTTAGTATATTTGTCTTTATGTCTATATCGGCCCCCTGTTTGTCTTCATCCTTGCTGCTCTTTCTCTCTTTTTTCTTCTTCCTATTTTCTCAAATTCAAACTCTGTGTTCGTCTCAGCAGTGGAAGTGTCTTACTTTGTTGATTGTTATGTCTGGTTATGTACATTCTGCAAAACAAAAAAGTTATAATAAATAATAATAAATAAATAAAAAGTTCGTGATTGCGCGTGAGTGCTCGGTCCTGCCCCCTGAAAAACGCGCCCATTAAAGCCCTGACAATCAATCTCACCGCAGATCTCAGTGTCTCTGCTCTCACAGGCGTGTGAAGTCCTCTCCGCACAGAAGCGTCGCGAGTGTGTGGATAACATGGATCTGTGTGTGATTGTGCTGTTGTCTCTATGCGGGCTGCTGCGGGGCCAGGGTGAGTTTACCACACAATTCACTTAAAAATGCGTTTATTCATGCGAGTTTCGTGAGGAGAGAAGCGTCTCGTGAATGAAACAGTGTTGTGACGTCTCACGTCTGCTCTGTGAGCGCGTGCTCGTGTCTGATACCTGCATTTGATGAATCAGGTTAAATATTTAGTTAGTTGACTTAGTTAAATAGTTTTCTCAGGTTGCTGTTGTAAACATGTGTTTAAACTTCTATAGAATGGAAAATAAGATAAAAAAAACTAGTATAGAATAGTATAAAATACTAATAGCCTAGTACATAAAGTCACGTGGTACATTACAAAAAAGTATTCTCTAATTATTATTCATTGGAGTACCATATAAATAGTATTATTATAATATGTTATATATATATATAATACGCCTTTGTATAGTAAAACCTTAATTGAGTAACTTGCTGATCTCTTAATTAAAGGGTTGTGCTCCCAAAACTATTATTTACCGCGGCTGAAGTGTTTTATTCTGAACAGACACTGTACGGTAGATGAGGCAATATGAATATGCAGATTAGGGGGCGTGGTCTGTGTTGCAGGAACCAATCAGCTTTCGCTTGCAATCTGAATCTGAAGTATGAAGCAGTGCAGAGAAAGAGCGTCATGGCATTTGATTTGAATGATGAAAGAATAAGATTAATCGGGTCATGCTAACCTTACAGGACTGCTAGTGTCTTAAACACTGATACTCCTCCTCCTCCTCCTTCTTCTTCACACGTTCATGTCACTCAACCGCACACATGTGGTTTATTGGTGCAGGTCATAATTCAGAGTCACAAACTGTTTGTGTGAACAGCGGCTTGACTAGTGTCACGTGGTGGTGTTTTCATACACACTAGTGCTGTTCTTAGCTCACTTTTAAGAATATTTTATCTTAGTTTTTAGTGGGCTTTAGAAAGTTTCTCAGTAACACTTTATTTTACCGTGTCCTTGTTACACGTATTAGATGTAGTTACTGTAGTAATAACTGTAAATCATGCATAATTACATGCAACAAACCCTAAACCAAAATCCCAATCCCTTACTCTAAAGTATGTAGTTAATTATTATTACACAGTACCTGAGTGTATAATTACAGTGTAACACATGGACACCTGGAAATAAAGCGTAACCAGTATCTCTTACAGAAACCGCTGAATTTTTCAGGTATTTACTGTAAAAAGTAATTTTTTATTACAAATATTAATGTTCTTCTTCTGGATGACTTGTTTGATTTACTTGATTATGATATAAAATAAAATAGTATTTATTTAAATAAATTATTGAATTGAACTGTGGTTCATTGTTCTCTAAATTCTTTAAATCACAGCTATAACAAACCGACTGCAAATTTCTTTGTTAATAAAACAAATACGATTTTTCTGGATAACTGGTTTAATTTATTTGATGTATTGTAGGCCTATCATTTAAAATGTAAAAAAAATTGCATTTAGTTATTTTAATATAGCACATTCATTTAAAAACAATAATTAAAAATGTTTTTCATTTATTGATTTTAATTAAAAATTATGGTTTGTTGTTCTCAAATAAAAAAGTGCATTATCTAATTTATTTGATGTAAATTTTATAATTTAAAATAAAATAAAGTGTAATAAAGCACATTTATTTAAACAAATTGATCAATATTCATGTAAATAAATTAATATTTGTACAGTTCTTTTTTAAATGATTTTCTGTTCTCAAATAAAAAAGTGTGTAGAAATGACTGCTTATAAACCCCATTTGGTGTTTCGATTACTGTGCAAACCTGAAGTAGAAGAGTCCAAAAGACTCATCTGCCAAAAATATTTTGCGTTTTGGCAGATGAAGGAAACCGCAGGGAAATTAATGATCTGTTTGATCCAATCGAGTCCACTTGCGTCAGCTGATGGTTGTTTGGAAATGTTTTGGACTAGTTTTTATGGCCTTTAATCTTTGGGAGAGACTCAGACGTGTTTAACGGAGTTGAGCTGCCCTTCAAAGAATTACTTCATCCGCCAGACACTAAACATTATTCACATCCGTGGAAAATGGCTTGTGGGAAAAAACAAACAAGGGAGATGCAATCCAGACAGCTTTGAGCGGCATATCAAGACAAGATATTGATTGTGCAAGCTGGATAGAACAATGACTATGTCACAATGATGATTAAAAACAAATAAATCAATGAATACACACACAGACCCTCATCAGATTAAAAGTAGTCTAGCTATTGGTATAAAGTCTGCAAAAAAATTATGTGTTTTTCAGTACAAATAACATCCTTAAAACAAGATTCCTTTACTTGAGATGCTAAATGACAAGATATTACGACTTATTTTCTGGAAATTAAAGGACAACTCCGGCGCAAAATGAACCTTTGGTCTAATTACACATTGGTACATAGTCAACCGTTCTCTGAGATTTGTTTTCATGATTGTCGAATGTAAAGAGTTTTATCTCTAAAAACAGTTTAGCCTATAACGCTAGTGTATTGGGCATAGAGTAATGACAAATAAAAATCGCTAGTTAATACCACTAACAAGGCTCAAAATAGCCCAACACGAACACGGTAGCATAATGAGGGTCCCTACCTGCGAACTGAAGCATAGAGAACGTTGTAAGTGTACAGACAGTTTAATAAGAAGATATTTTATAAAGATAGTCCACTTCGCTTACACAGACAGGAGCCATCTTTGGAAAACAGTCTCGACTAGTCGAATCATAATCGGATCGTCGGTTGAATAATCTGCCGAACTAAGTCTCTTTTTTAAAATTTAATTATTATTATTTTTTTTTTCTCTGTTGCCTTCAGTGCTTCTCTTATGTGCTCAGTGCTTTCTTCCGGAAACAACGGACCATATGAGATTCCAAGATAGTTCAGCAGCGCACTCGGCTCGGCGTTCATGATTCGACTAGTCGAGACTGTTTTCCAAAGACGGCTCCTGTCTGTGAAAGCGAAGTGGACTGTCTTTATAAAATATCTTCTTATTAAACTGTCTGTACACTTACAACGAATGAAAATGAATCGAGTTTTTGCTGAAAATAAGAACAGATATCTGCACCATCTGGGAAGTGGGCGGGGCATGAGCTAAGCTCATGAATATTAATTATGTGATGCCCTGATTTGCTGAAAGACAGACCTTGGTAGGTGGGAGAATAGAATGGAATGAAATAAAATGGAATAGAATAGAATTTAATAGAATAAAAATGTGTGCAAACCACGTATCACATCCAGACACATGTTATCTCCTCCCTAATTAAAGTAAATGTTCTGAAACGGAGTAAAAGCGAAAGGCCCCAGGCAGGAGCAGGTCTCCCACCGAGCGTCCAGGAAGAGTCTTTATTCTTCGCCGCAGGGTTTGGCCAGTAACATTTTTAAGGGGGTTTTCCATGTGCCGTCCATCCCTAATTGGAAAGGGGTCATGCCAGCATCTGATTTGAACAGTTCAGGGTGTCTACGCGGACCTTTACTGTCCGTTTTCCTTACAAAGAAACTCAACATTCAGCAGCAAATGGAGACTGAAATCTATAGAAATCTCCCTAACATTGTACTCAGATTTGCCAAGATACCAAAGTCTCCAATCAAATGATTTGTAATTCATTTTTATAGCTCTTAATTGTACAATTAATGAAAGGAATATTTTATGTTTAATTAGAGAAACATAGTATTATGATAACCAAATAATAACAGCCTCTCTCTCTCTCTCTCACACACACACACACATGTTGTGTTTTCATGTTTTATGGGGACTTTCCATAGGCGTAATGGTTTTTATACTGTACAAACTATATATTCTGTCCCCTTACACTGCCCCTGTCCCTAAACCTACCCATCACAGGAGACATTCTGCATTTTTACATTTTCAAACAACATCACTTAGTGTGATTTATAAGCTGATTTCCTCATGGGGACCAAAAAATGTCCCCACACGAACAAGGATTTCGGATATTGCCATCCTTGTGGGGACATTTTGTCCCCATACCGTAGGGTTTACCAGGCCACACATACACACACACACACACACACACACACACACACACATTAATTTAAAACATTCAGAAGCTGTGATAAAAACATTCCCTAATAGTTTTTTAAATGCAGAGTTTTAAATAAAAGTCTCCAATTTCAATGAATGTGTGTGTGTGTGTGTGTGTGTGTGTTGTCCACAGATCCCGTCTCGCTGGACGCCTGTTGTAAGGATGGCAAGGACAGAGGCCAGGAGAGTCAGGACTGCACGAGTCTGCCGCTCATCTCTGAATCCACGACCTGCAGGTTTGAACCACAACTTCAGCATTTCCACAACAAATGCGTTAAACAGCGATGAATCACTTTTTTAGTTCAGCAAGCCATCTAACGCAAAAGCAAACAGAACCCATTATAGTCAGGAGCCGCGTTTCCATTACCCTTCAAATTGCGCAAATTGAATTTGCGTATTGAAAATACGCTCAATGGAAACACGTCAATTTCGCAAAAACTCCCATTTATCGCTAAAACGTTTTTACGCTCGCATGAGGAGGTTTTTCAGGCAATTCGAAAAAGGAATATTTCGCAAAACTGCAATGGAAACAGTTTTTGCACATTTACAGTCACCTGACGTAGATGATGTGTGTGTGTTTGGACAGAATACGAGACAGAGTTGTTTATTAAATTCATAAAAGACAAAAGAATTACAGGAATACTGGATTCTAAACCTCAGAGAAACGCCACAATCACGATCTGAAGCAGAAATGAGGAGAAACAGCAGAAACTTCTCATATGAGCCGCTCACTGTATAACAGGCTTTCCTTACCATTAATGCTGGATAACACACACACACACACACACACACACACACACACACACCACACACACACACAGACACAGACACACAGACAGACACACACAGACACAGACAGACACACAGACACAGACACAGACACACACACAGACACACACACAGACACACACACACGTCTCCTTCGGTTAATGATAATGGCCAGTGCAGTGGCTGAGATAAACATAAACCTATCAACATCCGTCGCCATGATTTATGGAATGATTATCGCGGGATGAAATGATTACATTTTAGTCGCATTACATCGGTTAATGGAAACACCTTCATTTCGCACTCGTTTTTTGTCGACATTTAGAAAAAAATAAATCAAAAGTTTTGCGCAAATCTGTAATGGGAACGTGTGAAGCTGTCTGTGGAAACAGACACAAATGGATCAAGTGCAATAAAAGAAACACTTTTTTTGCATGTTTTCTTTCCACTGGTCTAAAAAAAAAAAGCATTTCAAGGGATTTTTTTTGCTGTTCACACTTGCAAAATCTGATCGGATTTCAATCGGATATGCACAAAAAACGGATTTGGACTGACAGTGTGAACATATCCTATGAAGCCCCTCCTTCTGAAAAGCACACTGTGCTCTGATTGGTCGGCTGGATCAGTGTGTTGTGATTGGTCGAGTGCTTCGAGTGTGTTTGGAAAATGTCCCGCCCCTTACCATAACCACCAGTTTAACACACTACTAACTAACTCACCCAGGCCCCGCCCCTTTATTCTGCATATGAATTATTATAATGAGGAATATTGTGAAAAGTGTTCGTTCCCGGAAGAAACTCAAGACTACAATGAGTTCAGAAACACTGACACTGATATAGAGAAGAACTTTTTCATGCTCAAACAGCAACATCACACACTAAAGAAAGATCAACATGGGAAGAAGCAGAATAGTTCCTCTTTAAAATATGAATCAGATGCAGATCAATGCATCACTGGTAGAAGCGGCTTCGACTGTAATGGTGAGATCAGCGCTCAATCTCAGTGCCAGTCAGGCATCACATGTGCTTGTCTTGGCCTTCAAAGTAATCTAGTTTGTCTAAATGACAAAGTGCAAGAAAAAAGTGGTGATGTTTGGATATTTTTGGGTAGGTGGGCTTGCAAAAATTGGACTATTTGCAAATCCAGGAAATTCCAGTGAGGTCAGTTGGAGAAGAGCGAAAGCGACCCGAATAACAGGAAATCTGCAGATTATTTCAGACACAGAAAAGGGGAAAAACAAGTCCAGAAAAGCGAAAGGAGAAATATCACAGATGATTTCTGCCTTAAAAGGGGCTTCGGAGAGAAAGATGTGCGAGCTTTTCTGCCAGGATGGATGGGCTGATTGTGAAAGAGGGTGAAGCAAGAGCGAAAGAGACAAACAGTCATCGTTTTACCGTAAAAACTCCTCGTGCGTCAGTGCTGGATCAGAACCAAACAGTGATGCTCGACGTCTGCTCTCTAACATCTGTCCTGGGCTTTAAAGTGCTCAGGAATAGAGTTTTTCTTTCATAAAAGTAAATTAAAAGGAACTTTGTGATCCGAACACACTGTAAAAAAAAGTTTATGTCTTGTTTCCATTACACATTAAATCAAGATACATTTACTTGAGATGTTAAATGACTTAAAGGGATAGTTCACCCAAAAATGAAAATTAGCCCATGATTTACTCACACTGAAGTCATCCTTGGTGTACATGACTTTCTTCTTTCAGACGAACACAATTGGAGTTATATTAAAAAATGTCCTGACTCTTCCAAGCTTTAAAATGGCAGTGAATGGGTGTTTCTGTTTTGAAGTCCATAAAAGTGCATCTATCCATCATAAAAGTGCATCTATCCATCATAAAAGTGCATCTATCCATCATAAAACTGCATCTCTCTATCATAAAAGTGCATTTATCCATCATAAAAGTGCATCTATCCATCATAAAAGTGCATCTATCCATCAAGTGCATCCGTCCATCATAAAACTGCATCTCTCTATCATAAAAGTGCATCTATCCATCATAAAAGTGCATCTATCCATCATAAAAGTACATCTATCCATCATAAAAGTGCATCTTGCATCTATCCATCATAAAAGTGCATCCATCCATCATAAAAGTACATCTATCCATCATAAAAGTGCATCCATCCATCATAAAAGTGCATCTGTCCATCATAAAAGTGCATCCGTCCATCATAAAAGTGCATCTATCCATCATAAAAGTGCATCTATCCATCATAAAAGTGCATCCGTCCATCATAAAAGTGCATCTATCCATCATAAAAGTACATCTATCCATCATAAAAGTGCATCCATCCATCATAAAAGTGCATCTGTCCATCATAAAAGTGCATCCGTCCATCATAAAAGTGCATCTATCATCATAAAAGTGCATCTTGCATCTATCCATCATAAAAGTGCATCCATCCATCATAAAAGTGCATCTATCATCATAAAAGTGCATCTTGCATCTATCCATCATAAAAGTACATCTATCCATCATAAAAGTGCATCCATCCATCATAAAAGTGCATCTGTCCATCATAAAAGTGCATCTGTCCATCATAAAAGTGCATCCGTCCATCATAAAAGTGCATCTATCATCATAAAAGTGCATCTTGCATCTATCCATCATAAAAGTGCATCTATCCATCATAAAAGTACATCTATCCATCATAAAAGTGCATCTGTCCATCATAAAAGTGCATCTGTCCATCATAAAAGTGCATCTATCCATCATAAAAGTACATCTATCTATCATAAAAGTGCATCCATCCATCATAAAAGTGCATCTGTTCATCATAAAAGTGCATCTGTCCATCATAAAAGTGCATCTATCCATCATAAAAGTACATCTATCCATCATAAAAGTGCATCTGTCCATCATAAAAGTGGATCTGTCCAGTGCATCCATCCATCATAAAAGTGGATCTGTCCATCATAAAAGTGCATCTGTCCATCATAAAAGTGGATCTGTCCATCATAAAAGTGCATCCATCCATCATAAAAGTGCATCCATCCATCATAAAAGTGCATCCATCCATCATAAAAGTGCATCTATCCATCATAAAAGTGCATCTGTCCATCATAAAAGTGCATCTGTCCATCATAAAAGTGCATCTATCCATCATAAAAGTGGATCTGTCCATCATAAAAGTGCATCTATCCATCATAAAAGTGGATCTGTCCATCATAAAAGTGCATCTATCCATCATAAAAGTGGATCTATCCATCATAAAAGTGCATCCATCCATCATAAAAGTGCATCTATCCATCATAAAAGTGCATCTGTCCATCATAAAAGTGCATCTGTCCATCATAAAAGTGCATCTGTCCATCATAAAAGTGCATCTATCCATCATAAAAGAGCATCTGTCCATCATAAAAGTGGATCTGTCCAGTGCATCCATCCATCATAAAAGTGGATCTGTCCATCATAAAAGTGCATCTGTCCATCATAAAAGTGGATCTGTCCATCATAAAAGTGCATCCATCCATCATAAAAGTGCATCCATCCATCATAAAAGTGCATCTATCCATCATAAAAGTGCATCTGTCCATCATAAAAGTGCATCCATCCATCATAAAAGTGCATCCATCCATCATAAAAGTGCATCTATCCATCATAAAAGTGCATCTGTCCATCATAAAAGTGCATCTGTCCATCATAAAAGTGCATCTATCCATCATAAAAGTGCATCTGTCCATCATAAAAGTGCATCTATCCATCATAAAAGTGGATCTGTCCATCATAAAAGTGCATCTATCCATCATAAAAGTGGATCTGTCCATCATAAAAGTGCATCTATCCATCATAAAAGTGCATCTGTCCATCATAAAAGTGCATCTATCCATCATAAAAGTGGATCTGTCCATCATAAAAGTGCATCTATCCATCATAAAAGTGTATCTGTCCATCATAAAAGTGCATCTGTCCATCATAAAAGTGCATCTATCCATCATAAAAGTGCATCTATCCATCATAAAAGTGGATCTATCCATCATAAAAGTGCATCCATCCATCATAAAAGTGCATCCATCCATCATAAAAGTGCATCTATCCATCATAAAAGTGCATCTGTCCATCATAAAAGTGCATCTGTCATCATAAAAGTGCATCTGTCCATCATAAAAGTGCATCCATCCATCATAAAAGAGCATCCGTCCATCATAAAAGTGCATCCATCCATCATAAAAGTGCATCTGTCCATCATAAAAGTGCATCTGTCCATCATAAAAGTGCATCTATCCATCATAAAAGTGCATCTGTCCATCATAAAAGTGCATCCATCCATCATAAAAGTGGATCTGTCCATCATAAAAGTGCATCTGTCCATCATAAAAGTGCATCTGTCCATCATAAAAGTGCATCCATCCATCATAAAAGAGCATCCGTCCATCATAAAAGTGCATCCATCCATCATAAAAGTGCATCTGTCCATCATAAAAGTGCATCTGTCCATCATAAAAGTGCATCTATCCATCATAAAAGTGCATCTGTCATCATAAAAGTGCATCTGTCCATCATAAAAGTACATCTATCCATCATAAAAGTGCATCTGTCCATCATAAAAGTGCATCTGTCATCATAAAAGTGCATCTGTCCATCATAAAAGTGCATCCATCCATCATAAAAGAGCATCCGTCCATCATAAAAGTGGATCTGTCCATCATAAAAGTGCATCCATCCATCATAAAAGTGGATCTGTCCATCATAAAAGTGCATCTGTCCATCATAAATGTGCATCCATCCATCATAAAAGTACATCTATCCATCATAAATGTGCATCCATCCATCATAAAAGTGGCCTTCTGAAGTGAATCCATGCGTTTGTATAAGAAAAATATCCATATTTAAACCTTGATAAAGTAAAATAACTAGCTTCAGGCCAAACGAACACACAGATTCAGCTTAAGTGTAAAGGCCATTGCACACCGAGGCCGAAATTCGCGTCTGGAATTTTCGCACGTTAAATAATAAATACGACCTCACGTTATGTCAATCACGCTTGCACACTGCCTTTGAAACTTTCGTCCGTCATTAAAAAAATCGTATCAGGTTTGATTTTCTGCGTTTTTCGCATCTGTAGCGAACAGTTTGAATGGTGTGTGGACAATTCAGAGCCACCGAATCACGAATACGGAAAAAACGCATACGATAATTTCGGACTCAGTGTGCAAGGGCCTTAAAGCGCAACTTTTTTTGTGGAATCCGTTTGTTCGTTTGGCCCGAAGCTAATTATTTTACTTAAAGTTTTAAATATCTTTATAAAGTTTAAAAATATTACGTTTTATTGATGCGATGCATCATTCCTTCGATATCAGAAGCTCCTTATAAACTTTAGTCCGTTGAGCTCGTGCTGTGTTCACAGACCCGCAGGTGAAAACAACTTTCCTATTTTTAATCCTTGTTTCTCGTCCACTGTGGGAGATGGAGATGCTATGATTCTGACGCGTGCAAAGGACCATGAATAGATCCAGAGAGGCGTGTTGATGTTCCAAACAAATAACTGAAGTTTATTAAATCAAAAATAAAGATGCATTGTAACATAAAACAAAACAAACAACTTTTAGGACTCCATGTGCACGGTCAAAAGCACAGCGCCCCCTTCTGGCCTATCCTTTATACAACGTTCCCCCTCTCACCTATAGAGGGCACACACTCAAAGAAATAAACACAATTAACAATACAACAACATTCTGATATTTAAATGAACAAATTTATAAAAATTAAATAGGGTGGTAAGTATGGCTCCTACACTGGTCCTGATCAATGACACAATTAACACATCATTTATAATCTATAATCTGTTGATTACCAGCACAGATCTTAAAGCGCTGGCCTGTGATGTCCTGAGCTACAGTAAGTGTGTGTGTGTGTGTGTGTGTGTGTGTTTTATAGGATAGCTCAGGAACAGTGTTGTGCGACGGTTCTTGACGACAACATTTGCACCAGTGGCATCAACATGGCGAAGGACCAGGGCAGTTGTGACGGCCTCTTGTCCACCAGCACATGTGAAACCAAGACGGCCAAGGTGTGTGTGATCCTCTCGCCACATGCATATAAATGCTGTATATGATGTTTATGCATGTTTTTTGATTTTATGCAGTATCATACATACGTAAGCACACTTACAGTCTCTCTCCACGCACACACACACACACACACACACTCACACTCTCTCCACACACACACACGCACACTCTCTCTCACACACACACGCACACTTACAGTCTCTCTCTACGCACACACTCTCTCTCACACACACACACTCACACTCTCTCTCCACGCACACACACACACACACTCTCTCACACACACGCACACTCTCTCACACACACAGACACAAACACGCACGCGCACACTCTCTCACACACACATACACGCACGCACACACAAACTCTCTCACACACACACACACTCACTCTCTCACACACATGCACTCTCTCTCCACACACACACACACTCTCTCTCACACACACTTACAGTCTCTCTCCACACACACACACTCTCTCTCACACACACACACTCACTCTCTCTCACACACACACACTCTCTCTCCATGCACACACGCACACTCTCTCTCCATGCACACACGCACACTCTCTCTCACACACAGACTCACACACGCATGCGCACACACACACATACACGCACGCACACTCTTTCTCACACACGCGTACACTCTCTCTCTCACACACACACATACATGCACGCACACTCACACTCACACAGACACACACACTCACTTAGTCTAATGAGTACTGATGGAGCTAATGTGTCTTCATATCATTTCAAATCTATAACACATTCTTTTTGAGAAATGTTTACCTTATAAAGTCTATGTCTCTTTAAAATCTACGAGACCTGTGTTAATACTCCTTATCCAATGCATGAAAACGTAAATATTTCCATGTGAAATGTAAGTGTCAGAGTACATGTTGGGTCAGTGTTCTTGTCGGTACACGTGTGTGTTAGACACTCAGATCACACTGAGATGATGAATGTGTTTTAAAGCAGGAACTCTAGAGAGCGAGTGGTAAAAATAGAAGTATTTCTCTCTGCTCTGTTTACACTGAGCAAGAGAGAACTTGTCCAATCACAAGAGTGAAGGCGTTCCTCAGACGTGTGTGTGTGTGTGAGAGAGACTGTGAGTGTGTGTGTGGCGTAATAAATCCCTCACAGGCGCTCTGCCAAACCTCAGCATGAAGAATAGAGCCTTTAATAATACACACCTGAGTGTGTTTCAACATTAGTCTTCGAGGAAACATTCATCTGGGCCTGTCACTGGGACTCGATAGTGCCTGTCAGACTATTGCTCGACTTTATTTATGTGTTTATCACGAACCCGGAGCGTAATTCATCTCAGAGCTTTCAAGGCAGGTTTTAGATGATCTGATGGCGAGCTTAAGCTCTTTAAATCTGCTGATGTGTGTGTCTTTTCTCTAAAACACAAGAGGAGCCTTTTCTAGGACCAGTTTACAGTTCTTAGAAACTTTATTCAAATTGTTTATGGACAAAACGGATGCACGTGCATTTGATAATTCACACAAAAATTTAAATTCTCATAATTTAACTTTAATCCTTCCCTCGCACTTCCTAACACATCTTTCTCTCGCGGGTCAAAATGACCCAAAGCCTGAAAATTATATTTTTTTGTGTGCAGAAAGCTTATTTTATTTCATTTTGATAATATATTCACATTTTTAATGCAATTTTTTTTATTTTTCCTTTAAATCACTAGATCTGATCAATAAATAAATAGCACATTCCTCACATTCTTTCAACTTAAATTCAAAATAACTCACAATTTTATGCATAAACTTTTAAATTCAGCTCAAAATATCTTACATTGTGTGTCTTTGCCGGCCTCTTGTGGAAAAATAATAATATAAGATGATATTTCATGACTCTAGATGGGCTTATCTCTCTATATGGAGTAAATGAGCTGTTCCTCTGGGTCCTAAAGTCAGTCACTTCAGTGTGGATTCAGATACACATAATGTAGACATTATAAAATCATTTTTTAATGGTAAAATTTTAGCATTTTTAGGGTTTTCTATGTGTATTGAAGCATTCCTCACATTTCATTCATTCCTAAGGGGGTCACATTGACCCGCGAGTGAAGGATTTGATATTGTTTAAATTTCAACCACAAAACATTTTGTGTGTGTGTGTGTGTGCATTTGTGGGTCAAATGTGCGACAAAAGTCCTGGTGAATACTCAAAAAAAAATAATAATAAAAATAATCCCTCGCACTTTCTAACACATCTTTCTCTCGCGGGTCAAAATGACCCAAAGCTTGAAAGTTATACTTAGTATTACTTACTTAGTTACTTATTTTATTTCTTATTTTATTATACATTTTTTCAAAAATGAACTTAATTCAAAGGGAAAATGATATGTTTTCATAAATATTTTCATAAACTCACTTAATGTTGAAAACAAAGATTTAATCATTTTGCTTCTCCAGTAAATGTATCTTGATTTAGGAATGTTTATACCGTATTTGTACTGGAAAACAAGTCATTATTTTCAGATCGCAAACATCTCTGTTTTTCCATATTCAGATTTGTGCTTTTGCTCTGTAAAGATGAATTATCACCAACAATGTGCATTTGAGTCCAAGATGAGTCTTTTGTTTCTGGGAAATCAGCCATGATGCTTAATTTCTCTCTCTCTCTCTGACACACACACACACACACACACACTCTCTCTCTCTCTGACACACACACTCTCTTTCTCTCTCTCACACACACACACACACACACACACACACACACACACTCTCACTCACTCACTCTCACTCTCTCTCTCTCTCTCTCACACACACACTCTCTCTCTCTCTCTCTCACACACACTCTCTCTCACTCTCTCTCTCACACACACACACACTCTCTCTCTCAGCTCTTCCTCATCCCTGACCCCTGTGTGTTTCTCTTCTTCTGCAGATGTGCTGCGAGTGCTGTTTGCTCGGCCGGGCGGCTCAGGATCAAGGCCTGTCATGTGACCTGACGCTCGCTGTGGGGTACCAGTGCGGTGTGGTGTCCCGGGCCTGCTGTGTGGACCGCCTGCCCAACACACACGCCAAACCCACACCGGGTGAGGAGAACAAACAAACACCACGCTCTCATGATGGAAAACAGGGAAACACACGAGTTGAAATCATCATGGTTATGAAATCACAACCTTCCTTAAAGGAACACTCCTTTTTTTTGGGAAATAGGCTCATTTTCCGACTCCTCTAGAGTTAAACAGTTTTACCGTTTTTGAATCCATTCAGCCGATCTCCGGGTCTGGCGGTAGCGTAATAATAATGAAGCGTATTAATCAAGGAGCTTTGCTGCCGTACCGTGGGTGAGCAGGCGCAATGATATTACGCAGCGCCTGAGACTTAGTGCCGGTCACGTTGGAAGTGATATAGCTGGGTACTTTTTCCAGGCGCTGCGTAATATCATTGCGCCTGCTCACCCATGGTACGGCAGCAAAGCTCCTTGATTATTACGCAGGAATGAGATTATAGTTTCTAGTCATATTGTCCTAGATAATCACAACTTTTCATTTTCCGTCGGTCTTGGTTCACGATGTAACTACAGAAGAGGCAAGTTTTAAGTAGGACAAATATTTCAACTCTTTGGTCATTTTTTTGAGAGAGATGCTAACGGTCTAATCAGATTCAATGATCTATGCTAAGCTATGCTAAAAGTGCTTCCGCCAGACCCGGAGATCGGCTGAATGGATTCGAAAACGGTAAAAAAATTTAACTCTAGAGGAGTCTGAAAATGAGTTTATTTGTCCTGTTGAACACAAAAGAGGATGTTCTGTAGAATGTTGGCAACCAAACAGTTGCTGACTTCCATCGTATTTTTATTTTCCATACTATGGAAGTCAATGGGGACCAGCAACTGTTTTTAGCAACTTAGTATAGAGACTGAATAATCTGAAAACCACATCACCCTGTGTGTGTGTGTGTGTGAGAGAGAGTGCGAGTTCATGTGTGAGTCTGTGTGTGTGAGTGAGTGGTGTGAGTGAGTGTGTGTGTGTGTGTGTGTGTGAGTGTGTGTGAGTGAGTGTGTGTGACTGTGAGTGTGTGTGAGAGAGAGTGCGAGTTCATGTGTGAGTGTGAGTGAGTGTGTGTGAGTTCATGTGTGAGTGTGTGTGTGTGTGAGTGAGTGTGTGTGAGTGTGAGTTCATGTGTGTGTGAGTGTGTGTATGTGTGACTTTGTATTGTGAGAAGCTGCCTCCTTGTCATTTCTGACTTATAACAAAAAACAGAACAATGTCTAAAAGCTGCGATGTGACAAGGTGTACAGCAAACAAGCTAAAAAAACACAGAAATATGTTTTTATAAGCTGTCGACCCCAAAAAACTAGCGTTTAAAGACACAAAAGTGGAGACAGGCAATAAGATGTGAAGCATCCGCTGGAAATAATGGGGATTCTGACACTCAGCATGCGCTAAAAAAACGTGTGCAGAAAACATTTGATCAATGGTATGTCAAATATCAGTTTTATATATTATATTTCTATAAGGTACACTATCCTGTTGCCAATTACGTTCCCCATAGCGGCGTAAGTTAGTTCTCAGAGTACTATGTCACGTTACGCTCGTTCTAAATCGCCTGTATACACTTTTGTGTCCTTAAACGCTCGTTTTTAGGGTCGACAGCTTATAAAAAGGTTGTTTTTTTTATGTGGCCTTGTCACATAGCAGCTTTCAGACATTGTTTTGGTTTTTGTCAATGGAGACGGTGGGATTGCGCCCCCCCCGGTGGGGGCGTGGCCTAAATCACACATGTCTATTACAGTCTCAGTATAAGTGGACTCTGCTGCCCTCTAGTGCCTCAGAGGAGCTCAGACTAAAGTTGTAATGCCTTAACTAACTGTGTGTGTTCAAAATGACAGATCTACAACCTGATGCACCAAACACAGAGGACCAATGCAAAGGTATCTGGAACTATATAAGCCTATAAAGACATATACGCAGATGCATGATTGTGATTTTCAGAGATGTCTCATTCATGTTGTATGTGTGTGTGTTTGAAGCTGCAGGCTGTGCTCAGCGTTGTGTTAACAGCACTTGTGTCTGTTTGGAGGGATACAAGCTGAAGGCGGATAGAAAAACCTGTGAAGGTCAGTATGTGTCCAGCTGTAAACGTACACATTTATTTAAACATAAAGAAAGAGAGTCTGAGGGATCTTGCATTTACACTACGAGTCTTAATGCACAGATCCGATCTTTTGACCATATCCCTTTACATTCGCTTTAGACAGGACTGTGTTTAAGTTAATTCCCGCCAAAAAAATATTTTCTGTGATCGTTTTTCTATGCACATGGTAGACCCTGGTTTTGAATGGCCGTGCTATTAAAATAAATTATATAATTCATGTTGGGTGGTCATGATTATTTGCCAGCATGGACGAGATAACAGCTGTCACGACTCATGAATGGTTTGCAGCTTTATAGTCTGGAAATAATTGTAGTTTATCTACAGCTCAGGGGCCTCATTTATAAACGTTGCGTACGCACAAAAGAAGGCGCACGCCGCTCTCTATGCAATAATTGGTATTTATAAAAAGCAAACTTGACGGTAAAATGTGCGGTCCTTCACGCAAGCTCTGACCCAGGCGTACGCACAGAAACGGGTGAAATGAGAAATGGCGACACCGTCGGCGGATGGAAGAAACACGTGAAAGTGTGTGAAAGTGTAGACCGTTGTGTAAAATAAATGGCAATACTGCCTCTCATAAATGAAGACTTCACAAAGCAAGTCTTACAACTAACAGCCTACACGAACACCCGTTTGATCGATCTACAGTGTAAAACAAACAAAACCAAACGAAGATTACAACAGAAATGCAAATTAACACATATTTGCAAAAAGAAAAGTGAAATATGTCAGATGCAATCAAATGGATGGTAATAAAATGCCATGATGCCATCACAATGTGTAATGACGCACGATGGCTGATCTTGCGCTCTTAGAGGATGTGGCAAATGGAAGGATTGGAGTGAACGCATCTTCAGACTGGAAGAAGACTTGCTGACAAACGAGGACGAGTGGCTTACTCGTGACGAGCTCCAGACTCACTCTGGCGATGGAGCGCTAGACACTTTTTTGCATCGACTTTGATGTCCGACCATTTCACGAGTTCACACTTACAAATCAGTTTGATAGATTAAATTAGTAAACGTATTTGGCGTGCTGTCCGGGGAGAGGGCTCTTATCTTGGTGATTGGCCCGAATGCAGAGTATTCCCCCCCGGTTTAGGAAGTGACCTGGTGAGTGTGAGGAGACGGGGTGGTGGAGGGATTCTGAAGACTGTAGAACATCCTTAGGTGCGTTTGACTGTGCTTATATATGGTTTGCCTTCGTGCTGATTGGGTAGATATGTTGATTACTGATTGTAGACATCTGATGATACTAGAGTATTTGAGATTACTGATTGTAGACAGCAGGTGGCACTGGAGTAACTCACATGTTCCTCCCGAACTACGTTAATAAAACATAATTTTATTTTTTATTTCGGCCGAGGATGTGAGGCTGCAGCATTAACGGCGACGTCTGCAACCTTTTGCAACTCAAGTGCCTTTTTGGCATTAGTAAAACACACACTGTGGGTCCAAACAACATTTTATTCCTCTTTTCCACCTCGCCAACGAAAATTTCTACTTCGCATTGAGTGAAGTTACGTTTCTTGGGTTTCCTCTCTGTGTTTGCCATGATTTCGCAATCGATGAATATTAACTTGTGGGCGTTTCACAGACTATTTATGGGCAACTATGGGCGTGACATGAAGCCGCAAAAGTGGCGCTACATTTAGAATTGATTGTGATTTACTAAGGGAAAACTGCGTACGATCTGGTTTTATAAATCCGAATATTTCTGTGCGTACGCACATCCTATGTTTCATCCGTACGCCACTTCTGACGCAAATCCTACGCAAAGTTTTATAAATAAGGCCCCTGATCTAGAAATCTGAAGTGAAATAAAGTAGCGCTGTATATTATTATTATTATTTTATGAATTAACCAAAGAGAGAGAGAGAGAGAGAGAGAGAGAGCTGTTTTATTTGTAAAAGTCACAACGTTGAAAACCAGCGCTTGAATGTTTCAGTGTTCGCACAATTTCTTTTCTTTACAAAGACAAATATAAAGTTTTCACCTAAATATAAACCAGTGAGCGAGCGAGCGCGCACGCACACACACACACACACACACACACACATACATGTCTGCCTCATAATACAACATTAAAAATCTATCTTTGTAAACGTGTAAATAAACGTGTCGTCCTCGCCTTGTGGTGGCTTGGGAATCGGATATATGTGTGTTTCGACGGAGGTCGGATGTCAGATATCGGATATGTATCTGATTTAAAAGCACATTTGGAAGTGGCTCAGATCGGATGCGGAAAAATCGGGTCTCGTGTGGATTTTTTGTGTTTACACGTGTGCAACAAACTCCGATCTGTGTCAGGTGTGAGTAAGGGACTGTGCACACCCGGCCACTCCATGTGTTTTCTGTGATGGGATAGCTATCCGAATTGTGAAAAGACGAGGTGTACATGCCCTCCGAAACGCATTCGAGGAGGATTTAAATCCGATCGCTCAAACCATGTGACCAGAAATCGTAAATGGAATCGTTTTGATAAATAAGATAGCTATCCGATCAGTAAAAGCGCATGAAGTGGCCAGGTGTAAACAGGTCCTAAAACATCTGATGTTTTGTGCCAGTGTAAACGCAGCCTCTGTGTCTCCACAGACATCAACGAGTGTGTGTTGGGCGCTTATCACTGCCGTCCGGGCGAACGCTGCATCAACACACTCGGCTCGTACCGGTGTCAGAGAGAGGTCAGCTGCGGGACGGGCTACGAGCTCACCGACACCAACCAGTGCAAAGGTCAGACACACACACACTCAGAACACACCAACCAGTGTGAAGATCAGACACACACACATTCAGAACACACACACACACACACACACACACACACACACACTCAGAACACACCAACCAGTGTGAAGATCAGACACACACACACTCAGAACACACACACACACACACACACACACTCAGAACACACCAACCAGTGCGAAGGTCAGACACACACACACACACACTCAAAATACACACACACACACCACCCAGTGTGAAGGTCAGACACACACACACACACCAACCAGTGTGAAGGTCAGACACTCAGAACACACCAACCAGTGTGAAGGTCAGACACACACACACACACACACCAACCAGTGTGAAGGTCAGACACACACACACACACACACACACACACACCACCCAGTGTGAAGGTCAGACACACACACACACACCAACCAGTGTGAAGGTCAGACACACACACACCACCCAGTGTGAAGGTCAGACACACACACACACACACACACACACTCAGAACACACCAACCAGTGTGAAGGTCAGACACACACACACACTCAGAACACACCAACCAGTGTGAAGGTCAGACACACACACACACACACACCAACCAGTGTGAAGGTCAGACACACACACCAACCAGTGCGAAGGTCAGACACACACACACACACACACACCAACCAGTGTGAAGGTCAGACACACACACACTCCAACCAGTGCGAAGGTCAAACACACACACACACACACACACCAACCAGTGCGAAGGTCAGACACACACACACACACACACACACACACCAACCAGTGCGAAGGTCAGACACACACAGACACACACACACACACACACCATCCAGTGTGAAGGTCAGACACACACACACACACACACACACACACACCACCCAGTGTGAAGGTCAGACACACACACACACACACACACACACACACACACACACACACACACACACACACACACCAACCAGTGTGAAGATGAGACACACACACACACACACACACCACCCAGTGTGAAGGTCAGACACACACACACACACACACACACACACACACACCAACCAGTGTGAAGGTCAGACACACACACCACCCAGTGTGAAGGTCAGACACACACACACACACACACACACACACACACTCAGAACACACCAACCAGTGTGAAGGTCAGACACACACACACACTCAGAACACACCAACCAGTGTGAAGGTCAGACACACACACACACACACACACACACCAACCAGTGCGAAGGTCAGACACACACACACACACCAACCAGAGTGAAGGTCAGACACACACACACACCAACCAGTGCGAAGGTCAAACACACACACACACACACACACACACACACACACCAACCAGTGCGAAGGTCAGACACACACACACACACACACACCAACCAGTGTGAAGGTCAGACACACACACACACACACACACACACACTCAGAACACACCAACCAGTGTGAAGGTCAGACACACACAGACACACCATCCAGTGTGAAGGTCAGACACACACACACACACACACACACCACCCAGTGTGAAGGTCAGACACACACACACACACACACACACACCAACCAGTGTGAAGATGAGACACACACACACACACACACACATTAATAATAGTAAATGAATAAAGGCATCTGTTTCAGACATCGATGAGTGTGAGATGGGCACTCATAACTGCGCAGCCGAGATGGTGTGCCAGAACTCAGTCGGGTCTTTCCGCTGCCGGCCCAGAATGCAGTGCGGCGAGGGATTCATTCAGGACGCTCTCGGCAGCTGCATCGGTGAGACTAACTTTTTTGATTAACAATCTAATTGTTTTAGGTAAGCACTTCATCCACAGATGTAAATGTTTAAACATCTAACCCCAAGTCAATGGGTGGAAGAATGACTTGAAGCTATTTGTAAAATCTGTTGTTGTGTGTGACAGATATAAACGAGTGTATGAGTGTGTAAAAGCCTGTTACGCTCTCTAACGATGTGTGTTGTTGTGTGTGACAGATATAAACGAGTGTGTGAGTGTGACGGGGCCGTGTCCGGCGGGTCACATGTGCTTTAACACCGTCGGCTCCTTCTCCTGCCAGAGACAGTCTGTGAACTGCGGTCGCGGATACCATCTGAACGCACAGGGAACTCGCTGCGTCGGTACACACACACACACACAATCTCACATAACTGCAGATGAAACATGTTCAGTTCATGACCAATCAGATCAAGTACTCCATTATATTTGGTATTCAGAGAGAAACTGTGAGAGTTTTCCACTGATAAAGTTAGTCTCTCTCTTTAAGAACTGAATGTGTGATGTGATGAATGTGTGATGAATGTGTGATGTGATGAATGTGTGATGTGATGAATGTGTGATGAATGTGTGATGAATGTGTGATGTGATGAATGTGTGATGAATGTGTGATGTGATGAATGTGTGATGTGATGAATGTGTGATGAATGTGTGATGTGTGATGAATGTGTGATGAATGTGTAATGTGTGATGAATGTGTGATGTGATGAATATGTGATGAATGTGTGATGTGTGATGAATGTGTGATGTGTGATGAATGTGTGATGTGTGTATGATGTGATGAATGTGTGATGTGATGAATGTGTGATGTGTGATGAATGTGTGTATGATGTGATGTGATGAATGTGTGATGTGATGAATGTGTGATGTGTGATGAATGTGTGATGTGTGTATGATGTGATGTGATGAATGTGTGTATGATGTGATGAATGTGTGTATGATGTGATGTGATGAATGTGTGATGTGTGATGAATGTGTGATGTGTGTATGATGTGATGAATGTGTGATGAATGTGTGATGTGTGTGTGATGTGTGTATGATGTGATGAATGTGTGATGTGTGTATGATGTGATGTGATGAATGTGTGATGTGTGTATGATGTGATGAATGTGTGATGTGTGATGATTGTGTGATGTGTGTATGATGTGATGTGATGAATGTGTGTATGATGTGATGTGATGAATGTGTGATGTGATGAATGTGTGATGTGTGATGAATGTGTGATGTGTGTATGATGTGATGTGATGAATGTGTGATGTGTGATGAATGTGTGATGTGTGATGAATGTGTGATGTGTGTATGATGTGATGAATGTGTGATGTGTGTATGATGTGATGTGATGAATGTGTGATGTGATGAATGTGTGATGTGTGTATGATGTGATGTGATGAATGTGTGATGTGTGTATGATGTGATGTGATGAATGTGTGATGTGTGATGAATGTGTGATGTGTGTATGATGTGATGAATGTGTGATGTGTGATGAATGTGTGATGTGTGTATGATGTGATGAATGTGTGATGTGTGTATGATGTGATGTGATGAATGTGTGATGTGTGTATGATGTGATGAATGTGTGATGTGTGATGAATGTGTGATGTGTGTATGATGTGATGTGATGAATGTGTGATGTGATGAATGTGTGATGTGTGTATGATGTGATGTGATGAATGTGTGATGTGTGATGAATGTGTGATGTGTGTATGATGTGATGAATGTGTGATGAATGTGTGATGTGTGATGAATGTGTGATGTGTGTATGATGTGATGTGATGAATGTGTGATGTGATGAATGTGTGATGTGTGTATGATGTGATGTGATGAATGTGTGATGTGTGTATGATGTGATGAATGTGTGATGTGTGATGAATGTGTGATGTGTGTATGATGTGATGTGTGTATGATGTGATGTGATGAATGTGTGATGTGTGTATGATGTGATGTGATGAATGTGTGATGTGTGTATGATGTGATGTGAGGAATGTGTGATGTGTGTATGATGTGATGAATGTGTGATGTGTGATGAATGTGTGATGTGTGTATGATGTGATGTGATGAATGTGTGATGTGATGAATGTGTGATGTGTGATGTGATGAATGTGTGATGTGTGATGAATGTGTGATGTGTGTATGATGTGATGAATGTGTGATGTGTGATGAATGTGTGATGTGTGTATGATGTGATGTGATGAATGTGTGATGTGATGAATGTGTGATGTGTGTATGATGTGATGTGATGAATGTGTGATGTGATGAATGTGTGATGTGTGTATGATGTGATGTGATGAATGTGTGATGTGTGTATGATGTGATGTGATGAATGTGTGATGTGATGAATGTGTGATGTGTGTATGATGTGATGTGATGAATGTGTGATGTGTGATGTGATGAATGTGTGATGTGTGATGAATGTGTGATGTGTGTATGATGTGATGAATGTGTGATGTGTGATGAATGTGTGATGTGTGTATGATGTGATGTGATGAATGTGTGATGTGATGAATGTGTGATGTGTGTATGATGTGATGTGATGAATGTGTGATGTGATGAATGTGTGATGTGTGTATGATGTGATGTGATGAATGTGTGATGTGTGTATGATGTGATGTGATGAATGTGTGATGTGTGTATGATGTGATGTGATGAATGTGTGATGTGTGTATGATGTGATGTGAGGAATGTGTGATGTGTGTATGATGTGATGTGATGAATGTGTGATGTGATGAATGTGTGATGTGTGTATGATGTGATGTGATGAATGTGTGATGTGATGAATGTGTGATGTGTGTATGATGTGATGTGATGAATGTGTGATGTGTGTATGATGTGATGTGATGAATGTGTGATGTGTGTATGATGTGATGTGATGAATGTGTGATGTGTGTATGATGTGATGTGATGAATGTGTGATGTGTGTATGATGTGATGTGATGAATGTGTGATGTGTGTATGATGTGATGTGATGAATGTGTGATGTGATGAATGTGTGATGTGTGTATGATGTGATGTGATGAATGTGTGATGTGTGTATGATGTGATGTGATGAATGTGTGATGTGTGTATGATGTGATGTGATGTGTGATGTGATGAATGTGTGATGTGTGTATGATGTGATGAATGTGTGATGTGTGTATGATGTGATGTGATGAATGTGTGATGTGTGTATGATGTGATGTGATGAATGTGTGATGTGTGTATGATGTGATGTGATGAATGTGTGATGTGTGTATGATGTGATGTGATGAATGTGTGATGTGTGTATGATGTGATGTGATGAATGTGTGATGTGTGTATGATGTGATGTGATGAATGTGTGATGTGATGAATGTGTGATGTGTGTATGATGTGATGTGATGAATGTGTGATGTGTGTATGATGTGATGTGATGAATGTGTGATGTGTGTATGATGTGATGTGATGTGTGATGTGATGAATGTGTGATGTGTGTATGATGTGATGAATGTGTGATGTGTGTATGATGTGATGTGATGAATGTGTGATGTGTGTATGATGTGATGTGATGAATGTGTGATGTGTGTATGATGTGATGTGAGGAATGTGTGATGTGATGTGTGATGTGTGTATGATGTGATGTGAGGAATGTGTGATGTGATGTGTGTATGATGTGATGTGAGGAATGTGTGATGTGATGTGTGATGTGTGTATGATGTGATGTGAGGAATGTGTGATGTGATGTGTGATGTGTGTATGATGTGATGTGATGTGTGATGTGATGAATGTGTGATGTGTGTATGATGTGATGAATGTGTGATGTGTGTATGATGTGATGTGATGAATGTGTGATGTGTGTATGATGTGATGTGAGGAATGTGTGATGTGATGTGTGATGTGATGAATGTGTGATGTGATATGTGTGTGATGTGATGTGTGTGATGTGTGTGATGAATGTGTGAGCTCTGATCGATGACCTCTTGCCTCAGATATCGACGAGTGTGCGGGTCCTGATAACTCCTGTGACGGTCACGGCTGTATTAATCAGGTGGGCTCGTACCGATGCGAGTGCAGGTCCGGGTTCATCTTCAACAGCATTACCAAATCCTGTGAAGGTCAGTGGTGAAGAGGTCAAAGGTCGTAGGTTCAAACCCGCACCATTTGAATGTATTTGTCAAACAACACGTGCACAGTTTGTCTTCTGTTGATCTGTGTGCCGTATTTCTTTCTCTTGAACATAAATGAGCAAATGAACATTCCCAACTCTTTTTAAATGCAACATTTCCACTGAATAAAATTATTTAAAAAATCATTAAATATTATTGCGTTATTTTTGTTGTAATTTTAAATAAATTATACATCATATATAAAACATTATTATTTAACTTAAATAATTAATTAATATATAATTAAATATGATTTTAATAGGTATTTTTATAATGATTTAAAATAATGTAATGTAATTATACTATATATATATTTAAATAATGAAAAATATTAAATATAATTATACTCTATATATATATATATATATATATATATTTAAATGAAACATTTTTAATAATCAAATTATATATTATTCAATTATACTTATTATAATTATTTAAAATATTTCAAGTATATATATATATATTATAAGCATTAGCATTAGCATTATTATTTGAATTTGAATATCTTGACTCCTGTTGATCTGAATGCCGAACTCTTTCCTCCTGAACATCAGACATCAACGAGTGCAGGAACTATCCGGGCCGCCTCTGCGCACACAAGTGTGAAAACCTGCTGGGCTCCTACAAGTGCAGCTGCACCACCGGCTTCAAGCTGGCCGACGACGCGAGGAACTGCAACGGTACAGAACACACCAAATAACTAAAGGCCCGTTCACACAGATATAGATCTAAAAATTGTTCTCTATATTAAAGAATAGTAGTCACACCACAGCTATAATGATAACGATATGGAGGAACGATATCGTTGGGATCAATTTTGGAACGATTTTTTTTTTCAGCTGTTGAATGATAAAACACTGACAGCCAATCAGAATCAATTCTAATAAAAGGGCTCACGCATTTAAAATGGCAGACGACATTGCGGAGAAGTTAAAATCCAGCACTGTTTGACAAGTCAAGCCTCGTTTCAAGAAAATATAAAACAATCGTTCATCCCTCTGAATAAACAGAAGTATTTCGTCAGGTTTCCAGCGCTCGTTTCAACAACATTGTCTTGCCTCATTTGAAGTTGTGGTGAAAAATATGTTGTTTTTATTCCACTATATTGACTACGTCAGCTACAGTAAATTCACTGTTTGATTATTAGCTCGATTACACTAGCTTCACTCAAAACACAGCATGCTGAGGACATCTGCTGGTTAAAGCCGTGTAAATGCAACAAGAAACAGCAAAAACATGTTCAATGACGTTGTACACACTTAGCTCAGAAAAAAAAACAGTCCGTCATCGTTCGTTGGTGCGGACGCAAATATAGCTATCGTTATAGTTATCATTCTTGGTGTGAACGGGCCTTAACAATCTCCTCAGTCAGCCTTGGTTCATTCTCTGTCCTGTTTAACCCACAGACCTCAACGAGTGCGAGAGCGCCCCCTGCAGTCAGGAGTGTGCCAATGTTTACGGGTCCTACCAGTGTTACTGTCGCCGTGGTTACCAGCTGAGTGATGTGGATGGGATCACCTGTGAAGGTGAGTGTCTGAGACTGTCCCTGCGTCTCAATGTCCACACTATCCATCCGAAACAGTGTGTGAGATTAGAATAAGTGTGTCCCAAAGCGTAGTGTGTTGAAAAGATTATGCCTGAAGTCCCCCGGATGGCCTATACTATTTCCAGTGGATTTTCTAAGTGTGGATCCTTGTTCACTATAAAGGCTATTATTACCCATAATCCATTGCACTTTGGAGGAGGAACTACAAACACGAGTAAGAAGTGTTAAAAAACTACAAACCATGGCGGATACGTTTTTAGATAAAGGTGACTAATCAAAGTTTAACTTGATAAAAAATGACATTTACTGTGACAAGATGATTGACAGGCCAGTTTACTGTGACAAGATGGTTGACAGGCCAGTTTACTGTGACAAGATGATTGACAGGCCAGATTACTGTGACAAGATGATTGACAGGCCAGTTTACTGTGACAAGATGGTTGACAGGCCAGTTTACTGTGACAAGATGATTGACAGGCCAGTTTACTGTGACAAGATGATTGACAGGCCAGATTACTGTGACAAGATGATTGACAGATACCGCAACCTATAAAGACGCAATTGTATGACGTGATAGTGTGTCCCAAAGCTTGTCTACTCTTCTTGTCTACTTTTTTCTTGACAAATACAGTACATACCTTTTAGGGCGTAGTACAAGTAGGCGAATTGAGAAACAAGTTAAGTATTTATGAGCGAGTCATTGAATCATTCACTCAAGAGATTTGTTCAAAAACACTGATTCAATCAATGATGAAACAAGTGAAGTCTTTATGAGTAGATAATGAGTACATACTTTTAGGGCGCAGTATAAGTAGGTGAATTGGGACGCAGCACAGGGCTCATGTTTGCTGTCAGACTCCATCATTCATACAGTGTGTTCTGACCTTCAGACATCGATGAGTGTGCGCTGCCCACCGGCGGACACATCTGCTCTTACCGATGCCACAACACACCGGGGAGCTTCCACTGCACGTGTCCCGCCACCGGATACACACTCGCTGCCAACGGACGCAGCTGCCAGGGTCAGGAACACACATCAGATCCCAGTGTTCACATACATCAGTGTGCACTGATGTCAAAATGATACATATTATCAAAAATGATAATTCTGTCATTAATCATTCATCCTCATGTTGTTCCAAACGCGTAAGATTTTAGTTCATCTTCAGAACATATTTTTTGTGAAATCTGAGAGATTTCTGTCGCTCCATTGATAAGCAACTACCGCTTCAAAAGCGTTATAAAGAGATCGTAAAACTAATCCATATGTATCGAGTGGATTCTGATGAGACACGATCGCTTTATGTGATAAATGACAATGAGGGTGAATAATTAATGACCGAATTTTCATTTTGGGGTGAACTATCCCTTTAAATATGGTCAAATCACAGGGTTATATTTAAACATAATCATAAGACCAACAGTAATATTGGTGTTTCCCCCCACGAGCAGATGTGGATGAGTGTGTCACCGGGACTCACGCCTGCACAGAGTCCCAGAGCTGCTTCAACATCCAGGGGGGATATAAATGCCTGAGCTTCGACTGTCCTGCCAACTACAGGCGCTCGGGAGACACGTGAGTGACTACAGACAGAACGGCCAACAGAGAAAAAGGACATTCAACAAATGCACAAACGCAGGGTGGAGCTTGATGTTATGCTGTAGGAATTTAATCCAATTTTGAATTTCCGTTAACTTTAATATTTTTCATATCTGAGAGTCATTTATTATGAAATAATAAATACATTTTGAAATTATAATATTAAATAAATAATAATAATATAAATAATGTATTTATTATAAATAATAAAGAATGAATATATATATATATAAAATAAAATTTTTTTGTTATTTATGACAATTCATATGACCCACAATTCACAATTAAATTTTACTACATTTTATAAAATATATGTGAACTATATATATATCACATCTAACAAGTTTGTATATATTTGTATAATATATATATATATATATTCACAAACATTATATATTTACAAACTTGTTAGATGCAATTAATCGCGATTAATTAATTTGACAGCAATAATACTTTTTAAAATGTAAAATTATATATATATATATATATATATATATATATATATATATATATATATATATATACACACACACACGCATATATTATTTAATTTAAATAATTAAAAATAAACATTTCCACTGAACATGAACAAATATAAAATATAATACAAATTATACAGTCTAGAAAACAAAACAAAAAAAAAAAATAAAAAATTACGCAAATATTAGTAGATATATATCTTGAAGGAGTTCAGATGTTGCAGGAATATTAATTTCAGGACTGGGGTTCCTAACAGATCTGCTGATCACACTGTGCATGAACAAGCAATGCATGAACTGTGCTCAAAGTCTCATTAATACACGTTGACATTAATATCATTAATATCCCCACCCGATAAGAGCACAACAGTTCCGGAAGTGTTTTTTCCCATTCATTTTCTCCCTCCAAAAAAGTTCCAATTCAAAATTGAACCATGCCAGCTTGATCCGATATGCATCGCAATATTTAATAAATGGGATTTTTTCATTCCGGCTGTTGCACTCTTTTATAGTTGTGTCGGTCACTCTAAAAAATGCTGGGTTGTTTCAACCCAACTTTGGGTCAAATATGGATGGACAAACAAATCCAGCTGTTGGGTTACATTTTTAAATAACATTTTTAACCCAAACTTTTGGGTTTATCCATATTTGACCCAAAGTTGGGTTAAAACAAAAAAGCATTTTTTAGAGTGTGATGTCACTGTGAATGCTCCTCCCTCCCCAAACAAACCCCTCCCCCTAAAATCACACACTCCTCCGCATGTCGTGCACCGTTCTAACCCCTCTTTCTCTCCTCTCTTCTCTCTTTTCCCACGTGTTTCTCTCCATCTCCCCTTCGCAGTCGCTGTGAGCGCTTGCCTTGTAATCTGACTAGTGAGTGCCTGGCCTTGCCTGTGAGAATTACCTACTACCACCTGACATTCCCCACCAAAATCCCCATTCCCACCAACATCTTCCGCATGGGCCCGTCCAACTCGGCGCTCGGGGACGACATCGAGGTGGCCATCGTGGACGGTAACCAGGGAGGCTTCTTCTCCGCCAAACGCGTGGATCAGGGTGGTGTGTTGCTGGTTCAGAAACCCATCACGCTTCCTCAGGACTTTGAGATCTCTCTGGAGATGAAGCTGAGGCGATTCGGACACCTTAGCGTTTACCTCTTCAAGATACGCTTGTTTGTAACCCCCGACGAGCTGAGCAACGCCATCACTGAATGAAACCAGTGTTTTATTAGCGCAGTGCTTGATTAAAGGTGCATTGTGTAATATTTAGGAGGATCTGTTGACAGAAATGCAATATCATAATATACATAACTATGTTTTCAGTGGTGTATAAAGAGCTTACTTAATGAACCGTTATGTTTTCATTACCTTAGAATGAGGCGTTTCTCTCTACACACACACCGCGGGTATCCTTACACGTGTAAAGAAGCTGCTAGAGTCAGCGAATAAAACACTGACACAATGATGACCAAGTAATAATAATATTCGCAAAAACATATCGTTTTACTGGATAATTTATCTTTGTAAAGAAAGCTCATTATGTAACTGGCGACTCTCTGCTGTCTCAGACGACGATGTGTTTTACCGTCGGCCACCGTAACTTCTGTTGGGTGCAATTCACAACCTCACCACTAGATGCCGCTAAACATTACACACTGCACCTTTAAGTAGACGCTCCGATGTGCCTCTGGTATCGTGTCTAATGTTGCCGTCAAGTCCTTCTGCAAACTTCCCTATTTTAATTACAACATGTGCTGCCAAAAAGTGGTAAATTTTTTTTAAAAGTATTTGCAGTAAAATATGCACATAACATAGTAGAAAAATGCCAATGAATTGAAAAAAAAAAATATTTGCAGTAAAATATGCACAATAAACTGGTAGAAAAATAAATAAATCACATAATAAAAATGTATTTGCAGTAAAATATGCACAAACTGGTGAAAAATCCCAATATACATTTTTTGCAATAGATTATGCACATAAATTGGTAAAATATATATTTTTTAAATGAATTTGCAGTAAAATATGCACATTAAGTGGTAACAAATCACAATAATATATATATTTTTTTCAATTTAAATGTGCATATAAATGGTAGAAATTAATACTGAAATGAAGTGACTTAAAATAATTATATTATTACACAGTAAAAAATACTGTTACAGTGCAGCATATTATCAATCCAAAAAGTGTGTCTGATAATATGCTGCACAGTTACAGGTAGGTTCGTTCATTACGTTAAGGTAAAGGACACTTAACGACATAGTTGTGGCGTTCACAAGCACTCAGAAATATGATCAACCCATGAAGACTTGAAGGCAACATTATTCTCGACTTTTGTGTAACGATACATACGGCACAAAGCAAAGTTCCTCGGGTGTCTAATGGGAATATATGACCTGAGATGATGTTCTTCATGTATCAAAACTGCTGTTCATTACGTACTCTAGTCTATGACTGTATCTGAAACTACTTTCTAATACTCAAACTGTGATCAGATGTGAGACTTGAATCAAACGTCTGTATGTTATAGGCCACTAGATGGCGCTGTTAGGCAAAGCAAATCACAACTGGTGTCTAAATCATTTTTATTATTATATTCTATTATTTTTAGTCTATTCTTTTCTAATAAAATTGTACGTACATTAGCATTCTTGTATTTTATTTTTAAAAATATTTGTTTGGCTTAAAATAGTTTTTTTTTTAATGATACAGTGGAGAGATGAAATGGAAAGTTGGAACGGCGGTTGGAAAATTACCACACACGTCATGTGCACTAGCCACCCTGACGCGATTTTATTAACATTTAATTAGTCATGTAGGAAGCATCCATTAATCATTGAAGTGGTTAGCTGGATAATTAGCCAGGCATTTGAACCCTTTAGCCTGTATTTAAAGGATACATTAACCGCTAATCCACCAACATACACCCAGAAACAGACGCAGCGCTCTGGAGACGTCGATCTGTGAAGAGAGGTCTGAAAGATGCTAACTGCTAGCCAGGGTAAATATTGTTAGCTAAAACTAAAACCATTAAAACACCTTTTGCATTTCTTGAAATATAATAAAAATTCAGCTAGTTGACAAGACAAAATTTCTCCTGTTCCTTTGGTTTTAAGCTGAAGTACTAAAAAATAAAATACAACAAAATAAACTAAAACTTAATCAAAACTATATAGACAGTTTTTTTAAAAGGACAAAAACAAAATGACTAAAATTTTAATAAAAAAAAACTGAAAATATACAAATAATTCAAAAAATTATAAAAACTATAAGACTAATATCAGGGATATTGTAAACAATTATAATGTAAACACTTCTGGCTGCTAGTTAAAACATGGTTATGCTAGTGTAAAAATAATCAACTAAACAATTTGCATGAATGTTTGTGCTCAAAATGATCCTAAAATGCTGAATAATAATTGTAATTGGGGATAAACAAAACACGTGAAAAGTAAACAAAAGTTGTAAAATGTACTAACAATATTTACAGGTTGTGAAAATGAAAAAAAGAGGTTAGATTCAGTTTTATTTATCAGATACTCTCATATTTGTTTAAGTCATAATTTTGTTTTAATACAATACAGTTTTGATCTGTTTGCTATTTGCGATGGTTAACATTTGGAAACTTCTGGGTTAGCAACCATCTCTACAACACTCTTGCAATAATCGAGGAATTCCCTAGCAACCACCTAGAACATCATAAGAACCATCGAGCAACACCCTAGCAACCATCTAAAACACCCTAGGAACAATCTAGCAACTCCGTACCAATCAGAGCAGAGTAGACGAATCACAACAGACTGATCCATCTGACCAATCAGAGCAGAGTAGACCAATCACAACAGACTGAGCTGTCTGGCCAATCAGAGCAGAGTAGACCAATCACAACAGACTGGGCCATCTGACCAATCAGAGCAGAGTAGACCAATCACAACAGACTGATCCATCTGACCAATCAGAGCAGAGTAGACCAATCACAACAGACTGATCCATCTGACCAATCAGAGCAGAGCAGACCAATCACAACAGACTGGGTCATCTGACCAATCAGAGCAGAGTAGACCAATCACAACAGACTGGGCCATCTGACCAATAAGAGTAGAGTAGACCAAACACAACAGACTGATCCATCTGACCAATAAGAGTAGAGTAGACCAATCACAACAGACTGATCCATCTGACCAATCAGAGCAGAGCAGACCAATCACAACAGACTGGGTCATCTGACCAATCAGAGCAGAGTAGACCAATCACAACAGACTGGGTCATCTGACCAATCAGAGCAGAGTAGACCAATCACAACAGGCTGGGCCATCTGACCAATCAGAGCAGAGTAGACCAATCACAACAGACTGATCCATCTGACCAATCAGAGCAGAGTAGACCAATCACAACAGACTGATCCATCTGACCAATCAGAGCAGAGTAGACCAATCACAACAGACTGATCCATCTGACCAATCAGAGCAGAGTAGACCAATCACAACAGACTGATCCATCTGACCAATCAGAGCAGAGTAGACCAATCACAACAGACTGATCCATCTGACCAATCAGAGCAGAGCAGACCAATCACAACAGACTGGGTCATCTGACCAATCAGAGCAGAGTAGACCAATCACAACAGACTGGGCCATCTGACCAATAAGAGTAGAGTAGACCAAACACAACAGACTGGGCCATCTGACCAATCAGAGCAGAGTAGACCAATCACAACAGACTGGGTCATCTGACCAATCAGAGCAGAGTAGACCAATCACAACAGACTGATCCATCTGACCAATAAGAGTAGACCAATCACAACAGACTGATCCATCTGACCAATCAGAGCGGAGTAGACCAATCACAACAGACTGATCCATCTGACCAATCAGAGCAGAGTAGACCAATCACAACAGACTGATCCATCTGACCAATCAGAGCAGAGTAGACCAATCACAACAGACTGATCCATCTGACCAATCAGAGCAGAGTAGACCAATCACAACAGACTGAACCATCTGACCAATAAGAGTAGAGTAGACCAATCACAACAGGCTGGGCCATCTGACCAATCAGAGCAGAGTAGACCAATCACAACAGACTGAGTCATCTGACCAATCAGAGCAGAGCAGACCAATCACAACAGACTGGGCCATCTGACCAATCAGAGCAGAGTAGACCAATCACAACAGACTGAGCCATCTGACCAATCAGAGTAGAGTAGACCAATCACAACAGGCTGGGCCATCTGACCAATCAGAGCAGAGTAGACCAATCACAACAGACTGAGTCATCTGACCAATCAGAGCAGAGTAGACCAATCACAACAGGCTGGGCCATCTGACCAATCAGAGCAGAGCAGACCAATCACAACAGACTGGGCCATCTGACCAATCAGAGCAGAGTAGACCAATCACAACAGACTGGGTCATCTGACCAATCAGAGCAGAGTAGGTTCTCAGAAAGGAGTGGTTTAGAGAGACTGAATCCTTTATAGTTTCAGACACAGTGAGAAAAAAAAAGGTGACGCTGCAATATATATTATAAGAAAATGAAAGTGTTTGTTGACATTGATTGCATGTAAACCTGTTGTTGAAGACTCAATATTAGTAGCTTTACAGCAGAACAGGGCAATATACAGGTTCCTCACACCACTAGGTGGCATCTCGCTGGGTTTTCTTCTCTCTCCCATCACACATACACACACTTTCTGACAGTGAATTATGGGATTCTGGGCTTTGGACAGTGGTCTGAACAATTTGTGGCGAAGCTACATCGCCGCCGTGCACCGAGAAACGATGGGCCGCAGTGTTTGTGTTGGTGCGCTATCAAGACACTGACTATAAATAATAATTACCAGAGAGAAAAAGAGAGCTTTCGCTTGACCAGAAACACGGCCCGTCCAAAAGCCATGTTTTTCTCCTCAAGTCACACATGGGGATTTAGCGTTTCTGCTCACGTGAGCGAGTGAGTGAGCGCGCGATGGATTCCCCCCAGCGGCGTTCACCACAATGTTAGCTTTGATGTTATTTGTGCCGTTTGCCCCTCGTTCTCCATCTTTCTCGCTCGGCATGTCGTGCACAAGTTGGGTATTATAAGCAGGAGAACATTTTGTGGGTTTGGCTCAGGCCTAAGCAAAACGTGGACCCACCCGCTAATTGCTAATTACAGATCCGTGCCCAGCGGCGGCTCGACCGCTCTGTCAGGGGCTTCTCCCCTCTCGCTGTAAAAACGCCCGTAACCTGATCTGAGCTTTGGGGTTTCACTGCAACTCCTGCATCCGATCAAAGCGCTCAGAGACGGTGTCTGCAAAAAATAATGCACACTTCACTAGAGCCGTTCACTTTACAGTCACCATGACTTTACCGCTGTACAGATAAAACACTGTCAAATAATGCCGGTTCGCATGGACACGCGGAAGGGATTAAATCATTTCTGTATTATGAATTTTTAAGGCCAGACTGGTAGTTTGTTGAGGTTAGTTTGACTACACGCCTGCGCAAATATATATATAAACGCGCATACCTATAGACTTAATGTGATACGCATATTAGCGTTTTCGAAGTTTACGCAGAGATGATCTTTGCAACGGAAGTGAATCAATCAAAACTAACTTTATCTGGAAAATAACTTTATTCTAGAGCTGCTGTAAAGCCAAAACAATCTCTGTTACTGTAATTTCCTATTATCACTGTAAAACTGTTTTTAAATGAATCTTTCTTTAATAATGTATAGCTTTATAGACTTTAAGTGAGCAACTGATGATGGTAAATGTACAGTTTCTAAATAGGACGAAATGAGCATGTACGATTAAATATATATATTCAATACTGACTAATACAGAATAAATACCAAAAAAAATGCAATGAGATTAACAATTTAATGTCACTGCTGCCAAGGAGAAACAATTAACAAGATCTCATTAGTGATCCAAGGCCTAATCTTGAACTTCTCAAACGCAGCTTCAAATAAAGGATAAACAGCTTTTTCCTATTAAAAGATAGATAATATATAGATGGATAATATGCAAAGTTAAATTCCACATGAGATTTTGGGAATGCTCTGCTAAACCAAACATTTTTTTTTTGAAAAAGTTGTATATCAATGTCACCACTTAAAAAAAAGCATTGAAAAGCCATGAGTGGCTAACAGGAAACTCGACCACCGATTCTCCTGTGGTGTGATTTTTGGCCTCTCCTCGTTTTCTGTTCTGATTTTTTACCCCCCGAATCCTGATTGTTTGTGTTATGAGCTCCATATTAAGAATGGCCAGTGTGTTTGTGCAAATAATATTTATGTAGTAAAGGTTTCTCCCGCCCGCTGGGTGCTTGGTTCTGCGGTGGGTTCTGCTGGAAGCCGTCCACTTGTTGGAGAGCTTCAACTGGGAAGAAGGATTATTTTACCCAGTCATCACCAGAGATCACGGCCTGTTTGCTCAAGTCATCTCACAATGGGCTCTACTGTGTCTGGAGCGCTTTAGCATTTTAGCATGTCGTCATCGACCGGGAAACCGAATCCTGCATCATTAATATGTATTTCTCTGGTAGATCCCAGAAGACACCAGCCGCGTTTCCATTACCCTTCAAATTGCGCAAATTGAATTTGCGAATTGAAAATACGCTCAATTTCGCAAAAACTCCCATTTATCGCTAAAACGTTTTTACGCTCGCATGAGGAGGTTTTTCAGGCAATTCGAAAAAGGAATATTGTGCAAAACTGCAATGGAAACAGTTTTTCGCATTTACAGTCACCTGACGTAGATGACGCGGTGTGTTTGGACGGAATACGAGACAGAGTTGTTTATTAAACTCATAAAAGACAAAAGAATTACAGGAATACTGGATTCTAAACCTCAGAGAAACGCCACAATCAAGAACTGAAGCAGAAATGAGGAGAAACAGCAGAAACTCCTCATATGAGCCGCTCACTGTATAAGAGGCTTTCCTTAACATTAATGCTGGATAACACACACACACACAGTAACATCGGTTAATGGAAAAGCCGTCATTTCGCAATAGTTTATCAAAATGTAGAAAATATATTGCAAAAGTTTTGCGCAAATCGGTAATGGAAACATGTTAGCATATAGCTCAGGACAAAGGTCAGGTGGTTGTGTTGTCTTCCTGTGGTTTAGAAATAACCACATTAACTCTATAGTCAAAGCTCTGCAACACTTCACCTTTAAACATCAGGGCCTCTCCATCACTGGATGCTTTTAAATCCAGTTTAAAGACCCATTTTTACTCTCTTGCATTCGTGTGATGTTGTGTATGCATTTTAAATTTGTTGGTGTTCTACGTTATGTATATATGTAAATACATTGAATGATTTTGATACTTGATTTTTATCTATTTCTACTCCTTTTCTCTATTTAATCTTTATTGTATTGTAAAGCACTTTGGATCAACTACGGCTGTGTTATACCTGTGCTCTATGAATAAAGCTTGACTTGACTTCCTCCAGCAGCCCGAGGGTGGATCGTGCAGATTTTATACGGTGTGTGAAGTCCTGCCAGCCCAATGACATCTCCTGCGTGCTCGATCCCATCTTGTCCACGTCACACACGGCCATCTCGCTTCCCACCTTCAGAGAATTCAACAAACCAGAAGGTACCAGCCATGAAAATCAATTGGATCATTTGTTTGTTGAAATAAATTAATCCAAAACAAATTTTAGATTTTTTAGACAAAATATTGTATCATTTTAATCTAAAAATGTTATGATTATTAAAGTCTAGTTGGTTAAACTGTCAATGTTTATAGCGAACTTGAGAGCTGAAAAGGGGAGTGCACGACTCAGAACAGATTTACGAATATATTATCCGAATTTAACATTGAATTGAGGTAGCAAACAGGATCAGGATTGCAATTAAAATTTGTCTATAAAACAAGCAGAATTAAAATGAAACGGAAGTCAATAGAAAATACATTTTTGTAATTGCGTAACTAAGTTTAAGACAAACTTTAAATGTCTGAAAGTTTTGAAAAAAACTTGACAGAATGACAGACAGGAATAACGATAGATAGAACAAAAGAATGAACAAATGAATGCTAGGTAGAGCAAACGAACGAATGATAGGTAGAACGAACTAACAAATGAACAATAGAACGAACAAACAAACAAACGATAGAATGAACAAACAAATGAATGATAGAACGAACAAACAATAGAACGAACGGACAAATGAACGATAGAACGGACAAACAAATGAACGTTCGAACAAACAAACAAACGATAGAATGAACTAACAAATGAACGATAGAACGAACAATAGATAGAACGATAGAACAATAGAATGATAGATAACCGACTTAACAAATTATATAGAATGACTGAACGAACGATAGATATAACGACAGCGATAGACAGGGATAACGATAGATAGAACAAAAGAATGAACAAACGAGTGCTAGGTAGAGCAAACGAACGAACGAATGATAGGTAGAACGAATGGACAAATGAACGATAGAACGAACAAACAATAGAACGAACAAACAAATTAACGATAGAACAAACAATAGATAGAATGATAGATAACCGACTTGATATGGAATGACTGAACGATAGATAGAACGATATAGACAAACAGAACGATAGATAGACAGAATGAAAGATAGGCAGATAGATAGATTGACATAATGATAGCCAATTCTGAACACATCACAGCACCACACTCTAAAAAAATTATTTTATTTTTTAAACAAACTATCTCAGTTTTTCTACTTCAAAATTTCCACGCGTTACTTGCCGTTTCTTTGCAATTGTTTGTGAAATTTACAATCAATTTCTGAGTTAAAATTGTTTCTAAATCAAATTTTACAGACACAAGTGTCTTCGTACTAAAAATCAATGTCCCCCCCCCCCCCCCCCCCAGAAATCGTTTTCCTGCGATCCTCGACACCGTCTCCCCTTCCTCACATGGACTCCCCGGAAATCATCTACGACATCCTTGAAGGAAACGTCCAGAACTCCTTCGACATCATCAAGCGTCTGGATCACGGGATGATCGTGGGTGAGTGTCACTGTGGCATGTGACTAACAATGCCAGCGGACCACAGACCGAGCCCTGAGGCATTCCTGTCTGGAAATCACATTTGCATCAAGTGGTTTTCTGACCTAATTTCCCATTACGAAAGATTCTCTTGTTCTTTAAACAAACCAAATGCATATGTGTATCTTTGCGGGAGGAGAGGGGGGAGAATGAATCTACACGGAGAGGCTTATTCAGTCTAACTCGTTCCGACAGTGTGATTCCTATCTGATGATAGGCCTGAAGAGTCGACGGCATCATTTGTGGCCGTTTGAAGACGCTCGTCCATGTGTTGTTCATCCCGAGCCCATGGTTTTCCTTCCCTATAAGCATGTGGCCTTGTTTCCCACTTTTGTGGCACGACCGACTTTAATGTGTTCTCTGTCTACTCACTGTTTTTCCAGGACACTTTGTAAAGCTCACAAAGAGTTTTTTTGGTGTCCAGACGGTTATTGTTGGTGTGCTTTCACACAAAGGTTATTGGGAAGGGCAACCATTCTGAGTTTATAGAAATGTGGGTGAGACTGATGAGAAACATACTTTTTTGACAACCCTTGAAGCAATATTAAAATGAAATTCATTCATAGATTATATAAGATGGAGTTGAAATGTCTAAAACGTTCCACAAAATCAGCGGCTATGAACTTTGAAACTAATTAATGTCAAGACAAGTTATTTTATTGCCATTCAACCATGCATTTATTTAAAAAAATTTTTTTTTTGTTTTTCAACAAAAGTTTTGAACTTGCCAGAACATACAAACGATATAGATTGATTGATAGATAGATAGAACAGTAGAATGATAAGAAGAATGAATGATTGGAAGAACTAATTATAAGTAGAACCAACAAATGATAGAATGAACGAACAAATTATGAGATTAATGAGAAACATACTTTTTTTGACAACCCTTGAAGCAATATTAAAATGAAATTCATTCATAGATTCTATAAGATGTATGAGTAAAATGTCTCAAACGTTCCACGAAATCAGCGGCCATGTACTTTGAAACTAATTAAAGTCAAGAGGAGTTATTTTATTGCCATTCAACCATGCATTTTCATGGAGAAAAAAAAATTGTTTTGTTTGTTTTTCTTCAGGACTTCATGTCTCTGGTTTGTGCTTTCATAATACAACAGACTCTACAATATTTACAACGTTTAGCATGCCTTGCACCATCAAATCAGATTTAAATTTTGATGTGGTTTATCAATCATTTTTATACTTCCAGAACCCTATTACTTACAAGTCTGGTGCATAAAAGCATTGCACCCATTGTAATTTATAAAAATAAAAAAAAATCTAGTTTTTGTTTGTTTTCAAGCAAAAATCTTTATTTAATTTACTACACAATGGCGCCTGAACATGAAAGATCAGTGTGACAGATGAAACGCATTATAATGAAACCCTGAAGAGTGTAATTGGCCGTCTTTTGTGTGCGAAGACGTCATGGGTAGTTTCCCCTCCTAGCCGAGAGAATAGACTTCCTAAATCACCATAACACAAAAGAGCCACAAACAAACTGGCACCGATGCCGACGGCAGACACTCGTGGTCGTGTGGATTCCTGACGTCATGACGTCTGCATGTGTGTGTGTGTGTCTGGCCTGGTTCGAGTGGGTACCACATGAAAGCGTTTCCTAAACTAAAATGCAAAGAGCCACCTCTTTCTGAACGCGCCGTTCTAACGTGACCAGAAGCTCCTTAAACTAAACTGGTCCTAGAGATGGACGTGGCATGAGTCAGTGTTGGAGAACAGCTGGTGTGGATAAACCAGGGATTTATCAGCTCATTCTGTCCTCCGTCCCGTTTCCCTCGGGCTTTGGATTACAATAAAGGAGCTTGATGTGATTTATGAGACATGTCACTGTTAAAACAATATTTGTTGATGCTGTGATGTGTTGTATGAATCTATTAACCTCAACTATTAACATATGTCATCACAATCCATGGCCTAAAAGCTTGTAGATATGATATAAGAAAGCAAGAATGCTTTCTCAAGATGCAAGCTACTCATAGCGTACATGTTTTGTAGGTGAAGTGTGCAATTTCTGCATCACTATGATCGCTAAAAAGAATTGCAACAGGAGCCGCGTTTCCATTTCCGTGCAACTTGCGCAAATTGAAATTGCGAGTTGAAAATAAATTGCGAGTTGAAAATACGCCCAATGGAAAAACGTCAATTGAATTAAAAAAAAATTTGAAAAACGTCAATTTTGCAAAAACTGCCATATATCGCAAAAAAAATTTTATAAGGCAAAAATCCCATATATCGCATGAGGTGATTTTTCAGGCAATTCTGAAAAGGAATATTTCGTAAAAACTGCAATGGAAACAGTTTTTTTCTTATTAACAGGTCACCTGACGTACGCAAAATCGATCATTCTTTAAAGATGATGTGGTGTGTTTGGACGGAAGACGAGACCGAGTTCTTCATTAAACTCATAAAAGACAAAATTATTTGAATACTGGATTCTAAACCTCAAAGAAATGTCACAATTTATCAAGAGCTGGTAGCAGAAATGAGGAGAAACAGCAGAAACTCCTCATATGAGCCGCTCACTGTATAAGAGGCTTTCCTTACCATTAATTCTGGATAACACACACACACATCTCCTTCCATTAATAATAATGGATAGCGCAGTGGCTGCGATAAACATGAACCAACATCTGTTGCAATGATTTTTGTAATGACTTATTGCAAGAGAGAAAAATAAAAGTGTGCATAACATCGGTCAATGGAAACGCTGTCATTTCGCAATAATTTGATCAACATTTAGAATATATCGCAAAAGTGTTTGCACAAATCTGTAATGGAAACACAGCTAGTGACTGTTTCCAAGCAGGTTTCCACCACGCAGTCCTGGCCACACAAATGTACATGTATGCCTTTAGGAGACATTATTATTTGCTTCCGGATTTTTTATGTACATTTTTGACTGAAATACAATATAATAATAATAAATTTCAATTAAAATATATATATTTTTTTAATTACATTTATTCACTTTCATGCATTAAACCTTCAAGCGAGCAGTTTCAGAGATGAAGTTTGATTCAATAATCACACTAAACCACATCAGTTTTGATTTTAAGTCCCCCTGTAGTCAACCATTTTATCCCTTAAAACTCATCTTTGATCACCAAAATTACATATTAAAAAAAATTCCTCATCCCTTAAAATATCTTGAATGTAACTCGACACCCTTGCCTCATTTAGTATACGTGGTTCTATGAATATGTAAATGAGCCCCGCCTCCACTCCCTCACTCAGAGATCCACTGGTTGACGATCACACGTTGATCTGATTGGTTACAAGGTCGTTTGTGACGTCAGAAACACCAGCGATTTCACACCGTGTTTTTGAGACTGTCTTTGTTTCACTGCAGTTTTAAGGAGAAAATACTCAGCAACGCTGTCGACTTATGAACTTACACATGATTTGTCTTAAAGCATATTAAAATAGATTTTCTCCACTTTAAGTAGCTTATTTAACATTTACACGGCAACATAAGCAAAAGGAAAGCAAAAGTATTAACACAAATTACATAATCTTTAAGTTACTATAAACAGATAAGTCAAAATAAATGCAGTGAGTTTTTTTACAGCTTCTTCAGAAGGAAATTCCCAGTCATTGCTATTTGATTTGGACTGGGAATACCCAACACTCGGAGCGGTTTCTGTCATCCACACGTTTGTGTGAAAACACCGACGGCCTCAATCGCAACACAACCGTGTCTATGGTGACCGGCTCAAAGCATTAGCAGTGTTTGTTTGAGCTCAGCTCCAGGTAGGTTGACTCAAGGTGGTGCTCAGCACTACAAAGTCAACATTTCAAGACCAGAAGAGAGAGTCTTTGAGCTGGACGGTCTGGGAAACACTCAATAGCTCATATTCATGTGCGATTTCCATCATTTATTTGTGGCACTCAATTACGGCTGCACGATATTAAAATAAAATCGATATCATGATATGGCTTTGTGCAATTGTAAAATTGGTCAAGCTTGCAATTTAATTAAAGTTTGAGCGAAGCGCGTCATTTAAGCACTTGAAGTTCATAAGGGTGTAACAATACATCGTGTCACAATATATCGCAATACAAAAACGCAACAATATTTATCGTGGATAGTGACAATATGTATTGTGTATAATTCACCCAAAATAAAAAATTCTAGTTTTCAGAGTGTCAGTGCTACATTAAACTACTATATATAATGTTGAATATAATGTATAATGATGCAATGGGGGAATATTGGGTTTCCAGCACCAAGTCCAAGCCTATTCATTTACACTCACAATGTAATTCCAAATTTAGCATTTTAATCAACAGTACATTTTTTGTTAACCTTTTATCATATGTCTTGGAGTATCGCAATAATATTGTATAATGAGTTCAGTATCGTGATACGTATCGAATTGTGACTTGAGGGTATCTTTACACTCCCTACAATATATATATATATATATATATATATATATATATATATATATATATATATTAATGATTTCCACAATATTGATACAAAGCAAATATATATATATATATATATATATATATATTGTAGGGAGTGTAAAGATACCCTCAAGTCATGATTTACAAGCCAAAATTACGCTGTGATATTTAAAAAAAACAAATATCACAATGTAATTTTCTTCCCAACAATGCAAATGCACACATGTGTGTGTGTATGTGTGTGTGTGTGTGTGTGTGTGTGTGTGTGTGTGGTCCGAGTGGCGGTACAGTCTGTTACATCAACGCTCCTCGCTAAGGATGAATCCCTGGCCTCGGACACGATGACGTGTGGATCTCAGAAATGCAGAATATCCCGGACTACCACGAGCATGGGGAATGTGCCGACGAACGCTGGGAAATCAAACGCCGTGGCACATCTTCCCTTCAGCGGCTCTCAGTTTGGCTCCACCTCGGTCCAGATTAAAAAAAGCCAGTATAAAAATTCCAGTCGGTGGAAACATCTGGTAGGGATATGCACCTGTGGTCAAGTGATGCAATATTTGAGCACAGGGAAGCTAACGCGACGGCAGAGACATGCTGTCTGTGATCAGGTATGTGACATTGGCTACGGCTACTGTCCTTCACACAGACCAGAGGAATTTTAGTGAAGAGTGTGAGAACTGTAGACGAGGATTCGCTTTGCATTAGCCGATAACTCATGTATAGCTCCGCCAACCAGAGAAAGCTACTCTGAGACTGAAAAACGTCCGTGTGTGCAGCATCCGATTCATTTCAGTGAATCAATTCATTTAGTCGGTTCACGTAAATGTAACAGTTCGAGTAATTTAAACTCATTCTAGGCTACTTTTGGTAACACTTTATTTTACAGTGTCCATGTTACGTACAGGTGAAACTCGAAAAATTAGAAAATCGTGCAAAAGTTATAATTATGATGATTATGTCTTACAGCTTATGAAAACCCCAAATTCAAAATCTCAGAAAATTAGAATATTACATGAAATCAATAAAAAAAATGGATTTTAAATACAGAAATGTCGGCCCTCTGAAAAGTATAATCATGCATATGTATATAGTTATATATACGAAATATATTAGTTTCATGTACTGAAATACATGAACTTTTGCACGATATTCTAATTTTTCGAGTTTCACCGGTATGTTACATGTACTTACCGTAGTAACAACAGTAAATCATGCATAATTACATGCCCTAAACCAAATCCTAATCCTACCCTAACCCTATAGTAAGTACATGTCGTTAATTAATATTACTCAGTACTTAAATATATAATTACACTGTAACAATGACACCTTAAAATAAAGTGTAACAACTTTTTTCAGTTAAATGCTCAATTAGTTTTTGAGATAAATGCTAAATTAGGCAGTAATGAACAGTATTATGTAATATGTGGTAACACTTTACAACAAGGTTCATTAGTTAAATACCTTAGTTAACGTGAACTAAGAATGAACAATACTTCTACAGCATTTATTAATCGTAGTTAATAATAATTTCAATGTTTACTAATACGTTATTAAAATCAAAGGTTGTATTTGTTGACATTAGTTAATGCACTGTGAACTAACATGAACAAATATTAATAAATACTGTTACAAATGTATTGCTCATTGTTAGTGGATGTTAGTTAATACATTAACTAATGAACCTTATTGTAAAGTGTGACCGAAAATGTAAATGCACTGACATTAATCAGTGAAAAGCGATACATTTCCTGAACTGTCTGAATGAACTGATTCACTGAAATGAAATGGTTTTGTGACTCATTTGGACCTATTTATGGGTCTTTACAGAAAATATGACTACATTTTGTTTAAGAAAGTTTTTAACCTGGTATATAACTGTTCACCTGTGCGGTTTAATCCATTTCACCTGCTTACGTCCGAGACGAAAGGTCTTCATTGTGCTTTTTATCTAATTCTGAAAGCACAGAATAACAGCGCCACATGCTGAATAACAACACATCAGAGAATGAATCACAAAATGGCACAGCATTAGCCACACAGTGAGCCGGACCAAACCCACCAAGGCTCTTCAGTTGAGGGATTACCGCTGGAAATTAAACCATTTTCTGTCTACGGTGGTGGTCTGCAGCCCCCACAGACACTGTTCACTGTTCACCCGGTCATCCATCAACACGGATTCATGTCCCGCATCGACGGATCCAAGGGCGGCGGCCGCGAGGAGGCCAGGACACTTTACAGCAGGAGTTATATAAGACATTAATAATCATTTAAAGCCAACATGAAACAGCATTCGCACCCCATTTTGCTTCCGTGATGTGATGTATTCTGAGGGAAAAAGGACTAGGGCCGGGCAACGATTAATCACTATTAATCACATCCAAAATAAAGTTTGTGTTTACATAATACAAGTATGTGTATATATGTATGAAAATATTTCATGACAATAATACATATGTGTGTATTTATATATACAAAATAATTATACACAGTACATTCACATACAGGTGAAACTTGACAGATTTAGATATCGTGCAAAAGTTTGTGTATTTCAGTCATTCAAATTAAAAGGTGAAACTAATATATTTAGAATATATAACTATATACATATGCATGATTATACTTTTCAGAGGGCCGACATTTCTGTATTTAAAATCCTTTTTTTTAAATTGATTTCATGTAATATTCAAATTTTCTGAGATTTTGCATTTGGGGTTTTCATAAGCTGTAAGACATAATCATCAAAATTATAACTTTTGCACAATATAAATTTTTTTCGAGTTTCACCTGTACATTATGTAAACACAAACTTTTATTTTGTGTGCGATTAATCGTTGCCTAGCCCTAAAAAAAACTCAACACGATGGGATTTTTTTTTCTGAACTAATAGATGCGCGTTTGCAGGAATGTGTCAAACTGTAATAGACCAAACATTTTCAAAATATATAAAACATTAATCATTTAAAATATGCGAGTAAAAAAAATTAAAAAGCGCACTAGCCTACTAAGCCCTGTAGGTGGCAGCCTTGCACACCTCATAACGACATGCGCTTAAATACATTATTCATTACTGATAGATCACTAGCACTGAGTCTGATATTGAATACTTCTTTACTATATAGCATGCAAAAAAAGTAGTGTGAATACAAAGTATTCAAAAAACAGTAGGCGAAAAGTCCCTGGATGACCTACTACTTGCGCATTTGATGTAGTACGTCTGAATTTCACTCATACTACCCATATTCATACTATAGACTGTCACAAAGTAAATTCACATTCAAATATAGTATATCTACTCAGTACGTGATTTAGGATACAGCATTAGGGCTGTGTTTAACTTCACTTTAAGATACACTCGCAAACTTATCTTAGCACTTCCCCTTAGGGAAACCCCGCCGCCATTTTGAAGTGCGTTCAACTTAGTCAAGTGGACAAAGTTTATAAAAGTTTATAGTTTTGATATAAACACTAATGTCTACCGAAGCGAACAAAAATAGAGCAAATCACCTTTTGAAATTAACTTGTAAGTAACGCTTCAAATAACAATTGTAACGTTTACATCGTCACGCCAGTAGGTGGCGACAAGTGACTGTTAAAAAATTTATTTGTCGTTGAATCATTCATTTGAGAGATTTGTTAAAAAACGCTGATTCACCAGTAATTGAAACAAGAGTGAGTCATTGAATCATTCAACCAGATTTTAGTTTTTAAATAGTTCATTCAAATTAATTAAACATTTTTAAATTAACTGCAGCAATTAACATTTCGTCAGAACCATTCAGAATCGTCTTTTTGAAACAATAACACAAAAAATTTTGATTTTTAATTTATTCAGAATCTAGGCAGATCTATAGACCACAATGCAACACAACCATGACGTCACAACCCTTAATTTACCCTCAAGCGATCAAGGGCATAGGGCGCTCCATTTAAAACCATTGCAATAGTGCATGTGCAACGTAAGCAATGATGGCACTTGTTCAACTCAAGAGACTGAGGGAAGTAATCGAGGGAACGGCGTAAAAAAGTGGACTTAAACACACCCCATGTCTGGGTTGCAAGTACTTCAAATTCCCAGGCTAAATTCCCAGAATGCCCCACGACCACACTAGAGTTGAACTGAATAAACTGCACTTTAACTTTCAGCGATAGCAAATACAAGCGATCTGTTGTAAAACATGACAGTGTGGTCAAGTTTTCAATGGAGGTACGACTGGAACAAACATTCCAGCTTCAGTCCGACTAGTTGACCGCAATGATTCATTGCTAATTGAGCTTGAGACACCAAACCACACATGTGGCCTTTCAAAGAGAGCAAGTAAAAGTCATGTCCTCTTTCCAGTTGTTTAGGGCTGTTTGGATAACGCAGCCACGCTTCCCAACAGCCCTTGTGTGGTGCCGCGCTGGGGGTGTGCTTACCGTGAGATAAACCTTGGCATTTTGGGTATGTGGGCCGAATCTGTTGCCCTTTCCTGCATAACCCATCAACTAGCATGTCATTATCCAATACTGTGGTGGAGCAACTCATTCCTCGCATTTGTCCCTAGTGTTAAACCTGCCCATTTTGGATCCTGTCATACATTTCCTCTCAGAGCTGGAGTGACCAGAAAACCAGAAATTGCACTGTTTACATGTAAACCTTCAATATCACAACCCACGTAGCCATTGAGGATGACGAATGGCTGTTGGCATCGACTCGACTTTGTTTTGTGGCAAGTGTGTACACAGCTAACGTGCATTTAACTAAAGCTATTTGCAGTCTTCTTGCTCTTTAATGGCATTTCGAAATGAGCGTGGGAACACATTTGCGCAGCTTTGTGGTTTGGAAACTGACCGCAGACACATTCAGCATTTAGTTCTGGACAAAACAATGCATGATGATTTTAAACTTCCTGAAACACTTTGTAAACTCCCTATAACTCGCAAACTTGACTGTGCGTCGTTGCATTTCGAAATGCATCAGAACACAATTATAACGCAGATTTCATTCTAGATGTTGTTGTCAAAGCATTTCACATGAATATGCAAGACTTCCAATTCATGATCAGCTGTCGGAGGAATAACCAATTGCATTAAATGGTAAAATTTTTCACATTACTCTACAAACCATGCTTGAGATTAGGATAAGCAATTCAAATAATGATATTAAATACCAGTTCGCAACATTACAGATGCTTTTTGTACAGCTGAAATAAACACAAGCCATTCAACAATTCGAATTACACATGGCCATATTCACACTTACATTAAAAATTTGTCTTCTTATACGTCAGTTTTCTCTTTTGGAAAATCGACTTTCATGGAGGAACATTCGGATCAATGGCACATACGTTTGAAGGAAACTTTAGACTTTGGTATCGCCACAATAATGCAAGAACGGATACAAAATATGCACATTTGCATACATGCGAAGAGTTTGATTATAGCTTAACCCTCTAGTGGTCTTCGGTCATTTTAGATCCAAACATTTTACATTTTTAATAAATAAAAAACAAAATAAAAGTCAGAATGGCATGAAACTTCATGTCTTTTGTGGCACTTGCTATATGAACACAAAAAATACAAAATGTGAACATGATTAGAAAAGAAAAAATTACACTTGTGATCTTCGTGGTCAAAAAATGATGACCATTGCATTAAATTAATTTAAAATGTTTTATAATGTCTAAATATATATCCAAACGCAAAACCTAAAAAAAGTAAGTAATTATATCTGAAAATATAAACGGGCTATACAGGCTATATCTATTGGTTACACAAAACATTTTTATTATTCTATTATTATTATTATATTTGTATCACAATATTATAATATTGTATCATTTTAATAAATTATGCATAATTTAGATGTGAATATTGAAAACAATATTCAAAATCAATCTGCCTGCATTCATTTGAATTTAAATATCTTTGCTCTATTTTTAACTCAAACACTGTATTAATTGAAAATAACATGAACTATTTCTATGTATTTACATAATTCACATAATTTAGATGTTATTAAAATTATGCATTATGCAAAATTATGAATAGATATATAGAGACGGATAAATAGATGGATTTAATTTTTGTCGTTCTACGTAAATCAGAGAGGAACAGGATGAGACCAAATACAGAAACTGCTAAACCCATCTAACAAAAAATATGTTCTAATAATATTTTGACAACATTCCCATTATGTTGAACATTCAAAATGTACAGTTTTAAAATGTTTTATTCTTGGCTATACGAACATTAAGGGAAACATGCCATTTTATAATTTTGCAAACATTATGGAAACTTTATTCTTTGAACATTCTGAAATGAGTAATGGCGATCTGAGACGTTTTTCTGTCTGGGTGTAGCACGAAGGATTTGACGCGTGAATCCATAATTTGTCTTGTAAATTTTACTTTTTCGTTGTCAGATTACATTTTAAGAGAACTCAAATACACACACTAAAAAAGATTATAATTATTCACGTTCCAATAACATGAATTCGATCCTTTTCACGGCCAAAAGACTGTCTAGCACAAACCCTTTCTTCTTCCTTCTTCAAATTATTACACGCACGTAAAACTAGTCAAATCTCGCGATACCATACAAAATATGCATTTATCAAAAAACAATCACTTTTAATATAAAAAAATACAATTAATGTAGTTATGGCTCTAATAAGTAGTGACATTGAAAAAACCTTAAGGGAACGTTGTTGGAAAATGTTTTTGTGCGGATGTTTTCAGAACATGATTAAAGACCAGATAACTTTCAACCTTTTATTAATGTAACTGGAAGAATGTTTGTTCATAAGTTAGTGAGGATGTTGCCAGATCATTAGGGAAGTTCTGTGAATGTTCCCAGTTATCTGGAAAGTTCCCGGCCTGACAGACTATACACACACAGCGTTTCTGTCAGCGTTCTTGGCTCGTTCGGTTGATCGGGTGCGGTTTGCCAGGCCTGTAACGGAGGATGTCTCGTGTCGTCTTTGTTTCTGTAACAATGAACGTCGCATCCATCATCAGATGAAGCTTTAGTGTACGCTGCTCCTTTGAGTCGCTCCATAATGGCCGTGAATTATTTTTATTTTTATAAACTTTGTGTCTGTTATATTACCACCACTTATTAGAGGCCCAGACATAGTTATGACAATGTTTTGTCTCTAAAAATGACAAAAGATTCATAATTTTAAACTTCAGAGCATGCTTTAAAGCCACACATTAACTAAGGACAGACACAAGTACGCAAACGCAGATGTTAGCACTTGGCCTACGCAGTGCATAGTTTAGCTTGTGTTTTTAGGTTACTGTACTAAAGTTTCTTAAAAATGTCTTTGCAGACAGTTGCTGAAAGAGAAAAGACAACAGTGTATGCTAATGTTCGCTACAGCAACTCTGCTGTTGTGCAATTCGCATCAGCACTCCCATACTTCCACTGTTCACGTCATGTGTACATAGACATGGCTATTTGTAACTATTTTACGTACAATTTTAAGTCGTACAATCTGTGTACGCCCCAGTGACAGTTTAGGGGAGGATTTTCAAGGTTTTAACTTTTTTTTTTTGTTGCACGCATATCAAACGAATTTATATGAAACTGCCACCTGATAAAATAGCGTTTTCCAAGCTCAAAACCAACTTTTTTGAGGCACATCCTCTAATTTATAGAAGTTTGTTTCCGCCACTGAATAAAAAAAATAAAAAAGGTAATTACTTCAGACTTTTTTCCTCGCAATTTTGAGTTTATGCCTCAAAATTTTGACATTTTTCTCAGAATTGCAAGATATGAACTAGAAGTTGCGAGAAAATGGCAGAATTGTGAGTTGACCCTTTTTCCTCAGAATTGGACTTTATAACTCGCAGATCTGACTTTTTTTTCCTCGCAATTGCAACACATTTTTGTGTAACTAAGTTAATATCTTGCAATTAAGACTTTATTTTTTTTAATTGAGAGACAATCTCACAATCCTGAAAAAAACTGTAAGCTTAAAATTGCGATAAAAAGGTTGCAATGACCTTTTATTGCTTTATTCCATGGCGAAAACAAATATTTCAATGTTTTAATTTGTATGGAGGCTTATCAAATATATGTTATGAAAGTGACCTACGGTTTGGAATTGAAAGTGTCAGATTTAATGTTATGTTTGCTGTGCATGCGGCTGATCTGACTGTCAGGTGACATGTCGTCCACAGGTGTGGTCAGACAGGTGAAGCCGCTGGTTGGTCCTGTGAGCACCGTACTGAAGCTGGCCATGAACTACGTCACCAACGGGGTGGTGTCTCACCGGAACATCATCAACGTTCACATCTACGTGTCCGAGTTCTGGTTTTAAAAACATCAACGGCTCTGTCGAATCATTTTAGGTGTCCATCCATTTGTCACTATAGCACGCATCTTTCTGAATGACTCTACAGCGTGCAAAGAGGACTGATTTTAACTTCTTTTTCATAACTTCATATCACTAAGATAAATTCACCTTAAGATTTTTTTAAGATGTAATTTCATAGATTTCATAGATTTTGTATTACTGCACTAGCCGATTTTGTCATTTTATTTTTAACTTGCTTACAATTAAAACAAGTGGACGAAATCTGCCGGTGCAGCCAGTAAGAAAAAATACACTCATATTGAAGATGAATCAATGAAAATTCTCAATATGTTATTCAATGTTGCTTCTCCAGTCAATTTTAGACATTTTAACAGATTTTTTTATTTTTTTTTTGCACTACAGTTTAACTTAATTTAGCCAATTTAGGTAAATAATTCTCAAAGTCACCCAAAAATAAAAATTCTATCAAATACTCACCAATTTCCATAATGTCGTCCACTTGACTTTCTCCTGTGAGAAACAAAACGAGATGTTTAGCAGAATCTTTGGAATGACATGAGGATGAATATGAGTATTTTAATGTTTGAATGAACTATTCATTTTAATCCAATTAATTGTGTATCTCTAAATGGACACCTAAAATGTTTTTTTTTTATCCAACTACACAAGTTTTTCATGAAGAACACGACACACTAGGACAGACGAGAACATTGCATGATGGGAGCGATGCCCTGCTTTAGACGCCACCATGCGCTCCGGTGGGAAGAAACATCATTTGCTGCTCTGATGCTTTTAATTGTAGAATATAAAAGCATGTTTTCACTTATTCCCTAATGGTTGACTTTGGAAGTGGAGCTGAAGGCGTTTCTGTGAGTTGATGACTCGACACTGATTGTACGCTTGTGTAGACACACTTTGCATTGCTAATGTTTTGTATGCATCACCAACTGTGTCATTAAAATCAATTTTTAGATTTCTACTTCTATTTTTGTAAATGTCAACAGTCTATTGAGTGAACAGCCACTCAGGACACCAAAAAATTAAACATTTCGTAACAATTAAAAAGGGGCAAAGTTAACACACACACACACACACTGAAAAGATCCAGTTTTCCTAACCGTACCGGAGCATTATTTAACCATAAGAGATCGGGTAATGAATAAAGGACTTACAATTGTACTTAATTTTTTTGTGAAATACCTTATTCAAAACTGTAAAGGGTCTATTTTTATTTGCGTACTCTCACAATAACAACAAAACTTTGTGCTTTTGTAAAATAAAGAAAAACAGTGCGCTTTCTGCCATCTCAATCTCTGTGAACTTCTTTCTGAAACGTCACAATAATTAACCGAAACTCAGCACTTTCCACAGACATGAGAGATGTGAGCTTGAAGTGTCTACTTTTAAAATGTTAGCATAACATTACTGCAAACATTCTCTGAACTTAATTTGTCGACTTTATTATCAACATCTAATTCAAAGAAATCTAGTCTACAACACATCTGTACACTGAACAACTCTTCAGTGCAGTGTCCTCTTAGTGAATTGAAAAGGGTTCATTTGCATGTTTACAAACCTCTATATGTGATTTTCTCATGCTTTATTAAAATATATAAACCTTCCCTGAAAGGAATTAATACTTTTATTCAGCAAGGACACATTAAATAGATCAAAAGTGACAATTATAATGTCCCAAAAGACTTTTAGTTCTAATAAAAGCTGTATATGCTGGTAATATTGCTGTTTAACACTATGCAATGTTATATATGTGTTGTGTTATATATGCATTGATGGATATAAATGAAAACGGGTTCATTTATTGAAAAAACAACAACAATATTTTACTTGCTTTATTTAAAAAATATGACCGCTATGACTTTTTACTTGAAAAATCCCTCTTATAAGCAGAGGTGTAAAGTCCCGGTTCAGAAAGTAAAAGTCCTCCTCAGTATTTTGTTCCAATCTTCCTGGATTTGCTAATGAGCACAGTTCTTCAGACAGGAGATAGATCTAATGAGTGAAATTAATCATTCATGGTTCATGGGTGGAATAAACATAAGCAGGACTTTTACTTTCTGCCCCCTGGACTAATTAAACATATCCTTATTAGTCATTAAAGGGACAATACACTCTGAAACCGGAGATATATTCAATTTTACCAAGGCTGAAAAATAATGAGATATTATTTTTCATCCTGCCAGGCCTATAATTAATTATTAGTTTGTACTGGAATACATTTTTAGAGTAACCTTCCCATCTCTGGGTAAAATATGCAAAAAAAAAAAAAAAAAAAAAAACTCGTACAGAATTAGGTGCCCTGGTAAAAATGAGTAATTCAATTATTTCACGAGCTTATAATTTCACCATAATTTGCACGGGTTGATTCAGATCATTAGTAAATCAAACTTTCCATGTAACTTGGCTAAGGCAACAGCAGAAATGAAAGGCCGATGGTTTTTGCGTCCTGGTCAAATGAAGACCTAAACGCATGCCAGCGACATTCCCACAATCCTCTTGTTCGACTCGCTCCAGTCATGCCATGCATTGATAGATCGGACTAAGTGCTGTTGGTTCTCGGCAATGGAAACTCGGAGGGACATGGAGCCGTTTATGACCACAAGCCTTTTAACGCGCGGCCACTGAACCAAGACTGTCTTTCCTCAGCGTCAGGAGACGGGCAGCTCATTTCAGCAGAGGGAGACCAGTCTGCTTTACAGAGACAATGGGACAGTGAGGGAATCATTTATCATGGTTTAACGTTCCTCTAGACTGAGGTTTACCCCTCCGACGTCACAATAGCAGCTCTGAAGACTGAAAGTCAGTCGGTGTGACGGAGGGAAAACGAGACAAGCGACAAAAACATTATACGACAAAGAAAAGCACGGCATAAATAACTGACCAGAGTTAAAGAGCTGTTCAGGCTGCGTTATACGTTCATGCGTAAAAGACCTTCCCGGATGAGCTCAGGGAAAAAATAAAACACCCAAGATGATGCAAAAGGTAAAAAAAAGGAAGAAGTTATAAATATATTCTTATTTAGTTACTTAGAAAGTTTTTGGAAATGTTGTGTCAACCTTTTAAAGTATAGGCTAAAGATCTTTGAAAACGGGACATTTATCCCATAATGTTTTTAAAAAGTTTTTAGAATATAAATATTCATTAAGGATGATGCTTACACATTTATGTTGTAGTCATTATACTATATTTTTATATAAGCAAAAAAAAAAAAAAAAGTGCACAAAAGATGAAGACCATTTAAAACCAGCAAACCAGTTTAGGCGGGTCCTCAGATGTTATTTTCAATAGGGTTACAAAACCTAGTGAATTGCCTTTTATCTTCTTGAATACCCAATATATTTCAGAAGTGTGTCACATTACAGAAGAGACGTTGTGAACCACATTTGATATGTTGTATTTATTTCCAGTGAGCAATCGTGTAACTGTTGAGTTTCAGTTTGAGTGACGTCCTGGTATTTAGACATGTATGTACATTTGTGTTTGTTGTTTTTGTAACAAATCATTTTTATTGGACATAATGAGAGTTTTTTTTTTTTTAAATAAATAAACTCACATATACACTATTGCTCAAAAGTATGGGATAAGAAGGTCTTTTTTTCAGAAATGAATGCTTTTATTCAGCAAGGATGCATTAAATTGATCAAAAGTTACAGTAAATGCATTTATAATGCTCTCTAAATGCTGTTCTTTTGATTCGAGCACGACTGTTTTCAACATTGATTATAATCAGAAATGTTTCTTGAGCATCAAATCATCATATTATCCTGATTTCTGAAGGATCATGTGACACTGAAGACTGGAGTGATGATGCTGAAAATACAGCTTTGATCACAGGAATACATTACAGTTTAACATATATTCACATTTATATAAAATAGTTGTATTCTGTGTTTTAAAATACAGTTTTACTTTATTAGACTCACAACATGCTATTGGTTTTTGGATGCATAAGAGTCTACACTGTTAGACAAAAAAACAAATCAAATGCATGCACTAGTGCACATGGAGTTATGCAGAATAAAGCCCAGAAAAATGCCCCGTCTGTCTTCCATGCCACCCACCCACCACTGCTGGAGTGAAACACACAGGCCTGGGATGCGTGTGTGTGTGTGTGTGTGTGTGTGTGTGGGGGGTGGTGGTCAGGACTCATGGGGAAGGGAGGCTCTCTGGATCTCGAGACAGGAACAGTCCGTCTGGGATGAGGCCCAGCTTTGGGACAGGCAGACGACGGGGTCGTATCACACACACACACACACACACACGCTCCCCCCACTGCATTTTCCTGGCCTGCATCCCCCGTCCCTCACCGCAACACATGTTTTAAGATATATGTGAGTTCTTTTAATGAAAATGTTGGGGGAGTTTCTCCTGCTGCCATTGTTTCTCATTATGTCAAACAAAAACGTTTGGCAAAAACACATAGAAATGTATGCTAATGCACAATTTTACACGCAGCTACGTCACACAAGCGGAAACTCAACAGTTACGTGACTGCTCACTGGAAATAATACGCAACGGTTCGCAAACCATGTCACTTCTGTAATGTGACGCATTTCGGAAATAACCTTTGGAAAGATGAAAAGTAGGACGGGACATTGAGCTCAGTTTTTGAGGGAGCTTAATAGGTTTCGTAACCTAAGATTACTAAAAATAAACTAGGCTTAACTGGTTTGCTGGTCTTAGGTGGTCTCCTATTCATGGGCTGCGTTTCCCAAAGCATTGTGAGACCAAGTTGACAGTCGAGAGCATTGGTGGCAATTGTTTTACGGTCTGTTAGCTGGTTTTAAAGGGGTTTTGAGCACTTAAACCAGCTGAAGACCATCTTGGCCAGACTGGGAGACTAGCAAAGCCCAGCAAAACCATATTAGGCTGGTTTCAGTTGTTTTTCTCCAGCAGGATAATGTCTAACATTTTACAAGACCTCAATTGTTCTGTCTAGGAATTGATTGGATCGTTTTCTAGACCGAGCGATTGCATTTTTTCGACCAACAATTACAAAGACAATCTTTATTAATTTGGAAAATGAACCATGCACAATAAGACCCAGAATGTGCATTGAGTTTCTGACTGATATTGAGGTCAATCGTCACATTGAATCGATCCCAGACAAGCGGAAACGGACAATATCTGTAACATTAGTTTGCGCACAAAAACATCCTCCACTGTTATTAAAACCTTTAAATGCACTTCTGCTGATTAGAGCCATTGATCTCTCAGTTCTCAGAGATCTACTATTACAGCTGACATATGTGAGGGAAAAAAAACACCAAATTTGATGAGCGCTGATGTTTTACTGAAGTCCAACAGGTGGCAGACACACACAACACTAGTGGACTTTTATTTCTGTCCTCTCACAAACATTAGGGGCAACCCCTTCAAATACGACTTGATTTGGGTTTTGAGGAGGCTAGTAATAAGGACGCCACCTTGACCCAAACCCAAAGCGATCGAGCGAGACGTGTGACTCCCCATAACTTACAGCGCCGGCCCAAACCGCCTATAACCAGAACTGAGCTCACAACCAGAGCCAGAGAACACACGAGACCCGTAGCGTACGGATGTGTGGGCTATTGGGATTTATCCCACACTCATGAAAATTCAGAGTTCACAAGCAAAGGCCATCTGAGAGAAGATCGGCTCGCCATACGTGACGCTTTATGACGTTTGTGAGGTCGACGGGGATAATCGAATGCTTGAATATACAGCATGACATCAGACTGTAAAAGCTGACGGATGCTTTTAACTGTTACTTTATTTATGACGAGCACATCATTATTTGGCTTTTACTGCAGCGAGTGACATCTAAAACAAATGTTCTCTTCAGAAGAACAGAAAAACACATTGTTTATTGAAGAAAATAATGCTGGCTGCTACATTCACACATAAGCGAAAACAGAAAAATTCAGAAGATCAAAGAAAAATAAAATGCTGTCTCCCGAAACTCACAAACAACAGATTAAGCGCAGATTTGTAGAGATCATTTTCTGGGAGGAATTTCTTACCAGTGGCATAAAATCGCTCTGGTTTGTGTTCAGACCAGCTAACAGGGAACGTTCTCAGTTATGAACTAACATTCTTCCAGGAACGATAAAAAAATGTTCATTCAATGTTATCTGTGATTTAATTATATACACTGTTCATGCAACAGTTTGTTTGGAATGTTTGTCTAATATTTTTACAGTCAAACCAAAAATTATTCAGACACTAGATACAAATTTTTATATATATTTTTTTACTAGTGTGTGCATGACACAATAGTTCATTAATGTAAGTGAGGAGAGCCAAATAAAGTAAACTATGAATTATTATACCCAACAATTCTTCATACAGTGACTACCAGGAAAATCTATACAAATGTGGGACCAAAAATGATTCGGACACTTTGAGCTGATCATGTTTTCTTCAGTGTTTTTTTCTGTAACTGCTAATGCTCTTTTTACACACAGACTGAACAACATGAAGCATTACTTGGTCACTGGTTGAGCTAAACTGGTATTATCTAATTGTGTAGTTAAATTGAACAGCTGACAGATATTCAACATAATTCATGTGTGAGAGTCTAACAGAAGGATGGACAAAACCAGTGACATATCAACTGAGATCTGTCATATTTTATTGCCATTTTATAAACTATAGCGAATAAACTGTGATAATGTGAGAAATGTTGAAGGTGTCTGAATAAATTCTGGTTTGACTGTAACTTGTTTCGGAATGTTCAGAGAACATTCAAAGGTAAAATGGAATGTTCCCATATTCGCATAATAACCAATGAAGCCGTTTAAAAAAAAAATCAGAGTATAAAATTTTCATAACTTAATGGGAACATTAACAAAACAAATATATTTTTGTTGATGGTGCACGGCCAAAGCGATGTCGTCAGTCGATGTGGGAAATGTTGTCAGTGACACTGAGGATCTCCAGGCGAAGTGAACGGCTTTCTGGGAGACGACAACACCTCCACTTCAGCATTACACAACACACACTACATGCGGCCTTTGGAAAATTCAGAGTGCTGTAGGGAATTTTCAAAGCGTGAATAATGTCGAACTCAAGAACGGTTATTCTCTTGATTTGTCATAGATTAATGACATCACGCCGCTGTAACCCTGAGGTTTAGGTGTTCTCAATCTGAAAACAAAACAAGACTGCTGTTTTGTCTGCGTTTGCAAGAACACAACCCCAAACAATGATGTGAGATATTACATCTAATTCGTTAACGAATCTGGGCCTCGAGACAGACAGTGCGCTCATGCATTTTATAAATATTTGTGTGATTGATTTCATTGGATGTCAGGTGTGAGTGTGTTTTGAATTAGCTTTGCACATACCCAGAACATGGAAGCGTCAACAGGCATCGAACGAAACGGCTTCATGATATCCAAACACTGCGGTCAGTTGAACAGCTTACTGGAAAGGAAAAACAGTGGGACAGAAATAAGTTATTCAGGCCTTGTTCAGAGACCAACGAGGTCATTAGTACCTGGGTTAAATATCTATCTGGAAAAAAAGTCAATATACTGTCAAACCAAAATGTCTTCAACATGTCTCACATTATCACAGTTTATAAAATGGTAATAAAATATTTCAAGATCTCAGTTGATATGTCACTGGTTTTGTCCGTCCTTCTGTTAGACTCACACATATGAATTATGTTAATTAATTAAACTACACAATTAGATAATACCAGTTTAGCTCAACCAGTGCCCAAGCAATGCTCCACTCTCTTTCGTGTCAGAGTCCAGTCAAAAGACTTAATTTCTGTCAAACGGCATAATTGAACACGTCATCATCATCGGCCGATGTTTTCTTGCTGTCTTGTTTCTTCCTTTGTTGCGTCTCGATGTTGTAAGTCACAGGATCATCACGGATGTCTTTCAACAACCATGAATAATCGCCTCACCACAACAAAGCCTTGGTTTATAATTATTAATGAACGCACTCTTCTTTTAAAAAACGTCTTTTGTTGGGTCGTCCATCAATGTGTTTTTGTTTTGGTACCACTTTAGTTAATGCTGTAGGGCATCAGAGTCTCGGGGGGGCTTGCGGTATTTCAACACTTCCCGTGGCTTTGGTGCAAACGCATTCCTGCATCCCAACACACCAAGAAACAAAAGGAGTGTGTGACCTCTGACCTATCACATCAATCAACGACATGCACGTCGGTACATTAGCGCTTCATGGGGATTACGCCGGAGGCTTTCATTAAAACAGCAACCTGGGAGAGTCGCAGTGAAGGCAACAGAGTTTTTCCATGTTTCATAGTGTAAGTCATGCACAGTCGAGAACAATGTGACAATGATTAGACACAGCGATGGACCACCCAGAGCCCAGCGCGAGTCTTCTTCTTCTCAAACACAGTCTGTAGCGTGTAACACTTAATAAGCACTGAAATATGAGATTATTCCTTCATCCCAGTGTAAATGCACAGGTCTTTTCTTTAAGGCAACAAGAAATGCTGTTCCTAACTCAATTTATTTTCTATAATCTGATATATTTCAGAGTAAATATAAAAATAAAAATGCCATAACCGAGTCAGGTGGATGGAGGGATTGTAAAGATGGATTTACGAGTCAATACAGAGGTGGAGCGAGTTATTGCATGTGATAAAAGATTATGAAGACAAACATTTGGTGCTTTACAATAACATGACATAATGAACTGTGCACAATAAATCCAGGAACATGAATTTAAATGTTGGTGCACGCTGTGGTGTTTAAAGTGCTTTATGAATAAATTTGACTTGGCCACTTCTCATGAGGATAATGTTTAATGTTTTATGCCTTTACATCTGTGAGTGTAAAGGCATAAAAAAAAGAAATATATAAATGAACATAAAACAAAGAAGGATTAAATAAATAAAACAAATAAATAAAAAAATAAATAAAACACACAAAAAAAAACCAAACAAAAAAGTAATAATAAAACATAAAATAAAACTAAACAAATAAAAAAATAAACAATTAAAACTAAAATAAATAAAACACAAAAACAAAACATAAATAAATAAATCATAATATAAATAAAACCTATATAAATAAAGCATACCTAAATAAAACATTAAAATAATACATACATTAATTAATAAAAAAAAAATACATGCTTACATACATACCAACATAAAATAATAATGTTGGAAAGTACGTTGGGCTAAATAGATAAGCTAATCATGTATTGATGCATTAGCAACTACATAGAAGCACTATGATAACCGAATGTCTTCATCGGTCTGAGGAACTCCACCAAATTTAATCTGATTTAATAATCTTGTTTTAAGGATTTTAAGATATTTAGACTACATACTGATGAGATAATGATTTTTTTTCACTGGAATGAGAACGTAAACTCTGAGGTCCTCATGAGTCCTTCATGAATCATCGATTATTCTTCTAAACTGAACCACAATTCTTTATCAATTGAACTCCAGAATCTGTGATGGAGTGAAACCATCTGTCGTCTCGATTGGAAGTCCAGCTTGTTTTTTCCTGTGAGTCTCTCAAGACGACGCAGAGGTTTCTGGTGTTTCTCGAGTTCCCGGACAGTGATTGTTCATGTGGCCGAGCGGGATGATCATCGGGTTTCTTTCCATCATCAGTTTGGGTGCAGATTTTATTGTCTCAGAGACGAGGCGAGTTACGGTCACCATGGCGAGGCGGGGAGTTTACAGACAGAAAATAACACTGATATTTCTCAGCATTTCTACAATAACTGATTGATATTCGATGACTTAAAAGCTGGATTTTTCTCTTTTTTTTGTGACAAATCAATATGGCCAAAAAGATTACACGCGAACACACACACACACACACACACACACGCAAGCACGCACAGACACACACACACACACGCACACACACTCTCTCTCTCTCACAGACACAGACACACACACACACACACACTCTCTCTCTCTTTCACACAGACACACACACGCACACTCTCTCTCTCTCTCACACACACACACACACACACACTCCTCTCACGACAATTAAGTCAGTGAATCGCTTCATGAGTTTAGAATTGAATCACTAAATCTGAACTGATTCACAGAAATGAATCAAACATACCGAAATGAATTTTTTGCAAGTGAAATTGAGACATGCTTTTAAAACACCATTTTCACATGTAATCTTTATTTTTAATTTTTTGTAATCTTTAAGAAATTGAATGGTCAATTAAAAAGTGCATTCAAATTGATGAATATTCCCAATGTTGCTTAATTTTATATTGACAGCGAATTCATAACAAATATATTATATTTTTTTCCCCGCCAGACCTGTCAACTAATGCTCTTAAAAACACATAAATCGTTTTATTATGTAATAGTCTACATGTGATTAAATTCCCAGTGAACAACATTAGGAAGTGTCTGGGAATGAGTGTGGAGTTGCTCAGGCCAGGGAAGGTCGAGGTGTAAACACGGCACGGGATAATTGCAGGCTAACGTCTCATCTTTTCATAAACTCAGCACAAAAATGTTGATGTATTTAACATGGCTGCACCCAAAATTACAATTCTTGAACCTGAGAAAATGTCACTGCTTTTGGAGCACCACAGAGGCTTTGGCTGACCTTGGACCAGTCGGGACCACACACACACACGTCACCGTTGGGCAGTCCTCGGGCCAGGAGATCCGTGATGGAGAGAGGTCAAAGCACACTGGTCACTTTCCCCACGCTGGCCATGACTAATTTAAGCAAACAAACAAACACACACACACACACACACACACACACACACACACACAACGTCAGGATGACTCAGAACATATAGAATGGGGGGCACCATTTTTTTTAATGATCTTATGATTTTTTTTCCCGATTTTTTATTCAAATATCAACAGTCTGTCATTAGTCTTTAGTGTGCCACAAAACAACCAACATTAAAATCATGAACTCAAATGTCATTGTGAAAAATATAAAACACAATGACTGTTGTAACTGCGTAAATCAGACTTTTCAGGCTATAGCCATACATTTTTTTGAAGGAAAATTTGCTTATCGATGCATATCTACATTTGCGCTTACGGCATCTTTGTAGAACTTCAAAAAAAGAAACAAAAAAGATGCAGCAGTCAATGAGCAGCCGGGCGGGGGGTTAACGTTTTATCAGACTACTCAAGATGTTGTAGTATAATTTTCGGGACAATTAGGGCCGGATTCGGGATTTGGGACATCAGCTTAGATGTCTCGGGACGTCTGGTCACCCTATACGAAACAGACATTCACCAAAACAATAACATCCTGTATTTAGCCTAATATAACTGAAATACACCAAGTTCTATACTAAAACAACACCAAAATACTAAATTCTCTGATCATAGGCAACCAACATAATGAGGATATGTGCTTCCCCTTTAAAAAACATTTACTATATGCAGGATTTGGTATGGCAGCAAGTTTGCAAAGAGTGCTCATTATATTACCATTAAAAAGCGGTTACAACTTCATCGCAATCTCACAAAGTTCCATTATAACAAAGAGTATAGAAGCACAAGAGGCGAAACTCTGATGCTTTTTTGGTAACAGCCACTAGGTGGCGCCTCGGTAGCGCGGCCGCCATTTTGGAGTGAAGATTCCAATTGAAGTTAATGGACAACAGCACAGATAACGTACTCGGTTACTAACGTAACCTCGGTTCTCTCTAGAGAGGGAACGAGTACTGCGTAATATCTTACGCTATGGGGAAAACCTCTTTTCCACGAGATACTGAAGCCAAAAATTATCCTTAATTTTCTATTAATGTAAAACGCTTTGCAGCAGCAAGCAGACCTAGGCGAGACAGCTTGCGCGCCTATTGGCTGCTCTTGCGGCAAATGCAGCAGCCTATCGAGAGGCTATGTGTGACGTAATGACCAATGGGGGCACTTCGCGCCCATATCGTCACGTCCCGCCAGAAAGGGCGTGGCCTTGCCTTAAAAATAGGCTCGATAGGCTGATACAAACTGGTTTTCATCGCCGAAGCGAACCAGAGCGTATTTTAAGCACGGCAAGATACGCAGTACTCGTTCCCTCTCTAGAGAGAACCGAGGTTACGTTAGTAACCGAGTACGTTCTCTTACGAGAGTATCTCTCGTACTGCGTAATATCTTACGCTATGGGGAACACCATGCAACACGCCGTGCAAACAGGGATCCAACACCAAAGTCCCGGGGCCGAAGCCCGGGGCGCATATAGTGCACAATCACCATAAACTCATATAGAGCGGGGAAGAGAGGCTGGAAGCATCATTCCTTATGAATTAGCACCCAGAGGGGCTTTATTATATGTTTAACCAAAACGCGCAGCCAGGGCGAAAGCTTTCGGCCTGATCTGGGTGGTCATGCTGTGTTAACACTCGTGGGGCTGCTGTATTGTCTAATGAACAGTACGCAGGTCAGATTCAGCATCTGGGCCGCACAGGGGGGCAGATAGCACTGAATTTTAGATCGCCAGAAGCTTAGCTTGTAAGGCGGGCACCTCCAGGTTATAGTATTTTATAAATGTAGACGGCGAGGCCCAGCCCGCGGCCGTACAGATATCTTGCAGGGTAACCCCGCTGGACCAAGCCCACGAAGAGGCCACGCCTCTCGTGGAGTGCGCTCTGACACCCAAGGGGCACTGCAGGCCCTTTGAAGTGTAAGCCAGCGCAATGGCGTCCACTATCCACCTGGATAGGCTCTGTTTTGAGGCGGCGAGTCCCTTGGAACGCCCGCCAAACAAAACAAAAAGCTGTTCGGTCTGTCTGAAAACAGACGAGCGGGACATGTAAGCTCTTAGTGCCCTGACAGGGCAAAGGAGGCTCGCGTCCTTCTCCTCATTGAGAACCGGAAGGGCAGACAGGGAAATTACCTGGGCCCTAAACGGTGTGCTGAGGGATTTCGGCACGTATCCGTGCTTAGGTTTGAGAATGACCTTCGAGTCATTAGGCCCAAACTCCATGCATGACGCGCTTACTGAGAGCGCTTGTAAGTCCCCTATGCGCTTCACTGAAGCGAGAGCCGTGAGAAACACTGTTTTGAAAGACAGGTGTTTCATGTCCGACAATTGGATTGGCTCGAACGGGGCGCCTTTCATGGCCTCCAGGACCGTGGAAAGGTCCCACGTCGGGACTGAAGGGGGCCTGGGAGGGTTCAGCCTCCGGGCTCCTCTAAGGAAACGTACAACTAAGTCGTTCTTCCCCAGTGACTGGCCAGACACCGGTTTTGCAAACGTTGCTATGGCCGCCACGTAAACTTTGAGCGTGGATCGGGTCCTGCCCTTATCCAATAGCTCTTGAAGGAAGGAAAGCACTTCCGAAACCCCGCAGTCCACGGGTGAAAAGCTCTTGGCTTGACACCACGCAGAAAACACAGACCATTTCGAGGAGTAGAGACGTCTAGTAGACGGAGCTCTAGCCTGCGCGATCGTGTTTAACACTCCCTCTGGGAGGCTAGCGGGTACCCGTTGATGGCCCATGCGTGCAGGGACCACAGTTCCGGGTGAGGATGCCAGATCGAGCCCCTCGCTTGAGAGAGAGGGTCTCTCCTCAGGGGTACAGGCCATGGGGCAGTGCTGGTCAGCTGCATCAGGGCAGGGAACCACATCTGGTTAATGTTTCCCACAGCAGCTGGATCGCGGGTGCAGCGACCATTCCCCTGCTGGGACATTGTTTCTGGACAGTCTGTCTGGCCCCACATTCAGGTGGCCAGGCACATTCGCTGCTCTAGTGAGAGCAGGTTGCGCTGAGCCCAGACCAGGAGGCGTTCCGTCAGCCTGTGAAGGTTTCAGGACCTGATGCCGCCCTAGCGATTTATGTATGCCACCACTGACATGTTGTCCGACCGGACCAAGACGTGGTGGCCTTTTAACTGGGGACAGAAGCGCCGTAGCGCTTTGTCGACTGCTATCATTTCCAAGCAGTTTATGTGAAGGAGCTTCTCCCGTTCTGACCACAGGCCAGCTAGCGGTCTGCCCTCGAGCAGTGCTCCCCACCCCGAGGTGGAGGCGTCCGTGGACACCACCCTCACACTCGAAGCGGTCCCCAGACTCACACCTGACTGATACCAGTCGGTTCTTTTCCAAGGTTCCAGAGCTGAAACGCACTGTAGGTCGACCCTGAGACGAAACAGACCCGCTGTCCATGTCCTGGGTGGAACCCGCGCTTTCAGCCACATCTGCAGTGGGCGCATGCGAAGCAGGCCCAACTGGAGTACAGAGGCTGCTGAGGCCATTAGACCCAGCATTTTCTGAAACCTTTTGAGCGGAACTATCGAGCCGTGGCGGAAGGATTTCGCGACGTGCTGAATGTTTAGTCCGCGCTCCGGTGACAGGCGTGCTGTCATGGATAGCGAGTCCAACACTGTTCCCAGAAAGGAAAATTTCTGGCTGGGAGACAGTGAGCTTTTCGCCCAATTGACTGTGAGGCCCAGCTTCTCGAGGTGCTCGAGTAATGTGGTCCTGTGTTCTATAAGCTCTGACTGTGATCGAGCTAGAATCAGCCAATCGTCCAAGTAGTTCAGGACTCGCATGCCCTGAAGCCTCAGGGGTGCGAGCGCCGCGTCCATGCACTTCGTGAATGTGCGAGGTGCTAGAGACAGGCCGAACGGTAGGACTGTGTATTGATATGCCTGGCCCCCGAAGGCGAATCTCAAGAATCGCTTGTGATGGGACGCTATTTGTATTTGAAAATAGGCGTCTTTCAGATCTATTGACATAAACCAGTCCCCGTAGCGCACTTGCGCGAGGATTTTCCTGGTCGTAAGCATTCTGAACTGGCGTTTGACGAGCGCTCTGTTCAGTTGTCGCAGATCTAAAATGGGTCTGATGCCCCCATCTTTTTTTTTTTTTTTTTTGGTACCAGAAAATATCTGCTGTATAGACCCCCTTCGCTCTGAGATAAAGGTTCTATAGCCCTTTTGCTCAGTAACTTCGCTATTTCGGCTCGAAGTAGATGAGATACTTCATTTCTCACCGTAGTTTCGACGCGCGCCGTGTAACGGCGAGGGCGTCGAGCGAATTGCAGCGAATAGCCTCTCTTTATAGTGTTCAGCACCCATTCTGATACCCCGGGAAGCTTTGACCACGCGTCTGCGTGAATAGCTAGAGGTAGAATGAAATCCGGGCTCTGGCTGTGGCAAACTGGCAGCTCGAGAGCCCTGGCATACTAGGAACAAAACACTGTGTTTACAGCGTACGAGGCGGGGGGCGCGCTGATCACAGCGGGCAACCTGGCCGCGCTCAGTTTCTCTATGGCAGATAGTGCAGAGAAAGTGAGCGGGGCGAATCCCGTAGGATTCGTTGTGTATGCGAGAAAACGTGGGTGCGGGATTGCGGGCACGTTTACTACATTCAAAACACTGTAGGTTAGAGCCGACTGAGTGTGTGTTGGTTTCGTTTTTTTTTTTTTTTTTTTACAGAAACCAAGGGACACGCGGCGTGTAGTGTAAGCGGGCATTGTGGTATGGGCGCGTTCACTACATAGTGTGCACAATCGATCGGGGTCGATTTTATTTGTGCTAGCTCTGCACCGTGGCAGGCTGTGTTTGGGTGTGGGAATGGGCACTGGGGGAGTGGGCATTCTTACAACACTCATAACACCATCGGCCGTGGCCGGAACACCAGAAAATGCACTTTTTAATGGATTTATCTGGGTAGCCGTAAAAACGTCTTTTGTGCGCAGGCAAGCGGGCTGAGACACCGGCTGGCTCACTGCGAAATACACTGGAACAGTCACAATGCTTGGGACTGAACGAGCGACTGCAGGCTTCGTTTTTACAGAAGCTGTGGGGCGTGTAATGTGTAGTGTTTGTGGGCACATTCACTACACTTACTTCACAATCGATCTGTGTCAATTTTATGCGTGTGAGCCGTGATGCGATTTATCTGGGTCGCCATAAACGCAGCGTTTTTGTGCAGGCAAGCGGGCCGTGGTACCGGCTTGTTTACTGCAAAATACACTGGAGCAGATCATAGCGTCATCACAATTGTGTATGGGCATTTGATTACAGCCGTGCATGTTACATAAGCTCATTGCTGCAATATTGACATTTCCAGTCGCTCGAACTAGAGGAACTGAGAAATGTATGAGAAAAGGGAGTTGGTCCGACCTCAGTGGGACTGAAAAACTAATTTCTCATTTCGCCGGTGACGCATGCGCACGGGGCGTGCATAAATTTATTCTGCTGCGAGAGCCGGGATCGAACACGGGTCTCCCGCGCGGAAGCTTCGAGTTTTGCCACTGAGCCACAGGGGGGAACACGAGAGCTTAAGTTAGCGCGGGCATATAAAAGAGCGTCATCACAGTTTTGTGTGACAGCGTCTGTTGCAGGTGTGCGTGTTAAATCACAGGCTCATTACTGCAATATTGACATTTCCAGTCGCTCGAACCAAGAGGAACTGAGAAATGTATGAGACAAAGAGGGGTTTGGTCCGACCTCAGTGGGACTTAGAAACTCCCTTCTCATTTCGCTGGTGACGCACGCGATCACAGTTTTTGTGTGTCGGTGTTTGTTTGCAGGCGTGCGTGTATATCACAGGCTCGCTGCTGCAATATTGACATTTTCAGCCGCTCGAACTATGAGGAGCTGAGAAATGTTTGAGTAATGGAGTCTTGGTCCGGCCACAGCGGGACTAAACAACAACTCTTTCCTCATTTCCGCATAAAGTTTATCTGCTGCGAGCGCCGGGTTCGAACCCGGGTCTCTGGCGCTAAAGCTTAAAGTTTTGACACTGGGCCACAGGGGAAACAACGTAAGCTTAAGTTAGCACGGGCAGATAAAGGAGCGTCGTCGGCGTTAGTTTGCGGGCGTGCGTGTAAATCACAGACACACTGCCGCAGTATTGACGTTTCCAGCCGCTCGAACTGAGAGGAGCTGAGAAAAGTTTGAGAAGTGGAGTTTTGGTCCGGCCGCGGCTGGACTAATAACACACTCCTTCCTCCTTTCGCCAGTGACGCATGCGCACGGGGTAGCTCTCTTGTAACGTAAAGAAAGCTAGCCGCGCCTTGGTGGGTTCGTCGAGCTCGTAGACGGACGCGGCGGCAGACGGCGGCCGTTGTTCGTCAGTGAGCGACTCGAGCGAAGCCGGCGAAGCTGGCGGGCGAACCGGCGAGCTTTGGCGGGCTGGATAGCTCGGGAGCGCGCTGGGCGCGGCGCGGCACCACGGCGGGCTGTGGCGTCTTTAAAAAGACGGACGCGGCGGCAGACGGCGGCCGTTGTTCGTCAGTGAGCGACTCGAGCGAAGCCGGCGAAGCTGGCGGGCGAACCGGCGAGCTTTGGCGGGCTGGATAGCTCGGGAGCGCGCTGGGCGCGGCGCTTCTTGCGGCGCGGCACCACGGCGGGCTGTGGCGTCTTTAAAAAGACGCAGCTCTTTTAGTGAGGAGAAGTGTAAGTCGCGTCACGTAAGCGATCTCACACTCTCAGCAGAGTAAATATACATGATATAAAGGATATAGTACGCCGGAAAGCGCAGCAGGTACGGCGGCTGAAGGCGGCGAGGCCAGCGACTCCAAAGGCTCGTCCCGCTGAAAAGCTTGCGTCGACGGCGCGGCTTCCCACTCTGGATCCAGCGATGCGTGAGCTTCGCTGAAGAGATGAAAATCAGTTTGTATCAGCCTATCGAGCCTATTTTTAAGGCAAGGCCACGCCCTTTCTGGCGGGACGTGACGATATGGGCGCGAAGTGCCCCCATTGGTCATTACGTCACACATAGCCTCTCGATAGGCTGCTGCATTTGCCGCAAGAGCAGCCAATAGGCGCGCAAGCTGTCTCGCCTAGGTCTGCTTGCTGCTGCAAAGCGTTTTACATTAATAGAAAATTAAGGATAATTTTTGGCTTCAGTATCTCGTGGAAAAGAGGTTTTCCCCATAGCGTAAGATATTACGCAGTACGAGAGATACTCTCGTAAGAGAACAGTTTTTTTAGGTAGTTTTTTCTTGCATTATTGAGTGTTTCCATTTTATGCAACTTTACACATTTACTACTATTATTAGTTACCAACTCCACTAGGCCTGAAATATATTTTGTACGTTTTAATCCCCTGGGATCATGCTACAAACACGATGATCTTATAGAACATGATGCATTACATGTGTCCGTTTTCCGATAATTGCCACTTTTGTACAGTGTTTTTGTTTACATAGTCTTGCTTTAACGGTCATTAATATACGATATAAGAAGTTTACTGCAAAGCTATTCTATTGCTGTTATATATTTGTTGTCCAACATTTACATTTTAGTAGGCTACAGTTATATTTATTTGCTGAATTCATGTATTTCATTGATAACTTATTTTTGAACATATCTCGTTATTTCAACATATGCTGGGACATTCTAATCTGCATTAAGCCAAGTGTTCTTATAATGGTTTTCTATGGGAGGAAAATGCTTAATGTGTAAGCTAATTAAACACGTTGCGTTTATATTCTGCTCATCTGATTTTTTTTAACCTAGCCTACTTTATTTTGATTTTAGTATCATAATGATTAATAAATGCATGCACAATTATCCGTGAACTTTATAAATGTTGCAGATATGTTTTACTGTGCACAAAAAATGCCTTTCAACGTGCAAAATTCAGAATTAAATGAATGTGCAGCAATTTTGTACAAATAGAGAGTCTTTAGGCCTACTGTATACGTGTTGTAGCCATTAAATAAGCGCATTTAGTTTCATATTTGTTTTTTCCCCATGTTGATTATGAAAAGTGAACGGCACGCACGTGGTGGAGTAATAACTTCTTTTAATTAAACTGTTTAAGGTCGAAATAACGCTAGATTTTTTATATAAATTACAGACATGTCATCTGAGGACTATTTCTAATTTTTCTCAGTTATTTTGCTTTATTACCAGACTCAATATTTGGCTCGTTCTTACATAGTAGAGCATGTTCGCACATGCGCAGTCTTCAAACAAGGTACTTTAAATCTTTTGACAAACTAAAATACGTAAATTACATTTGTATGTATTCTAAATAAAAGGCACAGGTTGTACTGAATGTCAGCTTGCTTATTTTGCTCAAGATAAGGATTTATTACGTCCAAATGTCATGCAATATAGAAACTATGCTTCTAACCACAGGTCGAGAGCTGTCGTTCAACCACACAACTTTGCGATGCTGTTTGCGAATGTTCGTTGGAACGATGGTTTCAGGAAACGACTCGTTGAACTATGCAGATAACGACGGAACTTGCGACCATAGTTGGCTAACGATGCTTTCGGGAAACGCACCCCTGGTTAGCAACTTCTTCTTTTTACCTAATTATTTCAACCTAAAAATGACCTCTGCACTGGACTAAATATATGTATAATATATGACTGCCGAGTCGCTTTCACCCCAAAATGGCGGAAGCACAGCGCTGCTGCTGGGCGCTGGTGTTGCAATGGAACGTTCTATTGGCTTTCACTTCTTGTAAATATACGTTCTTTGATTATAATCAGTGAAGCTGATGCACATCTTATTTCTTATAGATCTTATTTACATACTTGTTTATTATAACAAGATAAACTCAGAATCCACTCACCGCTCAAAACATTTCGCCAAAATACTCTTTTATTACAGAGAAAACTGATCCTGGACCAGCCTTTATTGACAGCTTTCTAACAGCAATAAGGAGCATATGGAAGCTTGTTTCCGCCACAGAATAACATTTTTAAAAGATAATTGCGACTTTTTATCTCACAATTCTGACATTTTCTCACAATTGCGAGTTTGTCTCACAATTCTGATTTTATAACACATAATTGCGACTGTATATCACACAACTGTGCGTCTACTCGAAAAAAGATATGATTAATTGCAATTTGCCCATGTTAAATTGATGGTTAATTGTTGGCACAAGTTTGGTATTGAACTATTGGACTTTATACAGACGAATAGACTCATCGTCTAAAGGGCTGGACCTCCAATATAATCTGAGATTTTGGCTTCAAACCAAATCCCATTTTAAGAGTGAGTGGATTCACTGAATAACACTCAATAGCCGTGCACCAAGACGATGCATTTGAGGCTGTGTTTTTGACTAGCATGACTGTGTGTGGCATCATTTATTGGAGT
>JAULUF010000081.1:2317500-2352500 GCA_031834385.1 Semotilus atromaculatus
GTCAACCGATAGAGATCCGGCTGTACGTTGACATCGCGATGCTGTTGATATACCATGTGCAATGGAAGATTGCTTGCATTGTTCCTCACAGTTGCTTTAAATATTATTATAAAATTAAAATGATGCATTTTTATATGACTGAATTTGTAGAAATAATGTGATTTTTTTTTGTTTTTTTTTGGGGTGTTGCATCCAACAAATGAAAATTCACCCAAGAATTACAATTCTGTCATTATTTCCTCGCCCTCAATTAGTTGCAAACATGTATAAATGAAAGGAAACCTGTATAAACTAAAAGATGATATTTAGAAAAATGTTTATAATCAAACATCTTATGCACCATTGACTTCCATAGTATTTTTTCTACAACTGTTTGGTAAAAAATAAAATAATAATAATAAAAACAAACCTTTGGGTGACCTATTCCTTTAAGCTTCAAATAATGAATTTAAAGTCAATAAATAAAAAGATTACTTTGTGTACTATTCAATTCACTGGATTATATAATCATAAAATAGACAATACCACATGATTATTAAAAACTATATAAGGCTTTTCATTTGAGTGAGTTTCTTAATGCATTCGCTCTTAGAAAAAAAAAAACATTCATTGGTCAACTAAATTTTAAAGTTTCTATTTAAGGAGAAACGACATGGTCGCATAATACTTTCATGTTTAATGGATTATCTTAATTTTTCTAGTGATTAAGTATGTTAATTTAAATTTAAGGTCTTAAATGTAATCAAAATTAAAAATGACTTAAAAAACGAATTAGTTAAAACCAGGGCCTAAAATTAACAATCAGCAAGTGCCAAATGCGAGTAAAGAAGTTGGCGAGTGTATGAAATGTTGTCAATCGCCAGTTGGCCGGTAACATTTTTATGAATTCTAACAATGCTATACTGAGAGAACATGAATGTGAACGACGCTCGGGACAGTTGACGGGCTGCATCGACACGAAATTTTAATCCTTGCCAATTAAAATATTCAAGCGCATGAAGACCTGAAAGGGAACTCAATTTGTCACTTGTTACCGAAGTGTGCGGCCAGAAATCCGTGTCTCAGACAGAGCGCAACACTGAACTGAGTTCTCTTTCACGTCTTTTTTTAGCTTGAACAGACATGTAAAAAAAAAAAAATTTGGTCAAAAGGCCAGTGTTGGCAAGTATCCAGTAAACATTGAGAAAGAAAACATGTGTATCAGTATATTGAATCCGTGCATGAGCTCTTAAAGTGACAGCAGCCTAATATTCCTGCTTATATGTTTTCTGTTTAATGGTAATCAAACAAAAATCACTCACTTCTCTAGACTGAATAACTATTGTAAATTTAATAAGGATTAATCTGTTTCATGGCTGGTAAAAGATATTAATGGCCAGTAAATAAAAAAATAAAAAGTCACCAGCCATTGGAAGAAGTGGTAAAAAGTTAGTTTTAGGCCCTGGTTAAAACTAAATCCATAAAATGATCCCATTATGGAACTCCTAAAAGGTTCTATATATATAAAGCACCTGACGGAACCCTTGAAGGTTCCATGTAGAACCTTTTCTGCTAATAGTGTCGCCTTTGGCTTTTGGCTTGCTTATTTGGGGACATTTAACATTTCACTTTTAATATACAAATATTATTGATCTGTCTGCATTGACACCATTATATGAGAACTGAACTGAGCTGGATGATGACATCACGGTTTACTCCAGAGCGGCTATATATATATATATATAAATAAATAAATTAACTAAATTAATAACTTTTTTTACAACAAAAATTAACCATAACTGAACTTACTTAAGCTGGACTATGATGCTATTTACTTCTGGAAACAAACTTTGTTGCATTAATTTCCCTTTATCACTGTAAAGCTGCTTTGAAACAATCTGTATTGTAGAAAGCGCTATATAAATAAACGGGAATTGACTTGACTTGTTTTCAATGTCCAAGTTTGCGACCATTGGAAGCTGATAATGCATCTGCAAAGAATCCCGACACTCAGTGGCAGGAGAGGAATATCCAATCCAAACCACTGATCGTAGATTTGTCTGTTTATGTTTTCCCAGTCTCTTGTACGGTTCCCGAAACTCTCTGGCTCTTTGCAGGCCTCACCACTCCAGAAAAACCTTGTAACTGTGACTTCTGGAAGCCTGTGGCTATTTTTCTTATGATGGACAACCTGATAGACAATGAGCTGTCCGGTTTTATGAACGTTTCGGCTCTTGAAACTTGAGTTCGCTGAGCGTATTTCCATCGGCTTGTCTCTGCATCTGTCGTAAACGGGTTTAAAGTAGTTACTTCGTGCTTCCAAAACACAGATACGCGATCCAACACAGTGAGTGCGTGGTTTTTGCGTTTGTGAAACCATATTTATTTACTCTGGGAAGGTTAATAGTGCATTATTATATCTGTCACTGAGCCCTATGGCACTGCAAACGTAACCCCAGGCCCGTTTTTTTTAGCTCTATGATAGCATTTTGTCTACAAGCGTATCCAAGTGACTCTCATAGACTTGATTTATAGGATTTCTTTAACACTGTACGCCTGGCTCGTGTAAACAGGCGTTTGCGCTGCGGCCTGCATGAGGAAATTTGAAGTTTTACAGGTTCATAGCAAATCAATTACAGTCTGATGGCTGACAAGAATAAATGCGGCTATAATCTTGATGTAGTTGGCAAACATATGCAAACAAAGCACTTTTAGACCTTAGATCAATATAAATGTAGCGCAGCGAACCCTATAAATTAGTATTTTGTGTTTATCCTGTTCGCTAACCAGGGCTTGACATTAACACCCATCAAATTCAGACACAGTCACTCCCACTAGCCACTTTGGCGGGGGTTTTTCACAACAGAAATGCATTGTGTGCCATTAGTAAAGGTTGAGCTTTGCATACCAGCAAACTCTTTGAAACACTACTAGTCTTTGCTAGAAAACCGAATGCTGTAAAGGCCACTAGTTTCATCTTGGAGTAGACTTTGCGAGCGCACGTGTGTGGCTTCAGACAATCTGAAAGCCCAGGAGCTAGAGAATATACCTCAGACAAACAACCAGGCACAACTACAGACAAAACAAATTAGCGTCTTGGAATGAGACTCAAAACCCAAACAAACACCAGAGATTGTTTGGCCAAGAAAGCTCACCAGTTTTAACTCTGTGTGCATGTTTATTTTTCTGTTTTCTGTTTTTCATTTGCTTCAGTTTGCCCTATGTGAGGTCTCCATTCTGAACATGAAGATGCACGCAAGACTGAACAACCAGAATGGGTAATCCCACAAAAAAAGAGTGCTTCCCATTTTTTCCGCACATCGTAGGTTGCCCTCAAGTTCAAGATGGAGGAAAACAATTAAAAGTTTCTCAATGCAGCGATCATGTGCTTTCCATGACTGCAATAGTTAATGATTAGTAGGTAAACACTGTAAAGATGGCCTCGAGCAACAATTCCTTGCATTTAAGAATTGAAAGACAATGAGGAACATTTCAAAATAGCTGTTTTTGAACATGGTAGCTTCTAGTTTTAGTTTTAGCTTCTTTTAAAACCAGCCTGACCATCTTTAACCCTATAAAGCTACTGTATCATATTTAATACACAAAATCTAAGGCCTCAATGATCAATGATCAAAACTTTGTTGAAAAACCTGTTGCACACAATTTACTGCATGCTTTCCGTTATCTGATTGAAAGTTCATACTTCTTTTGCACGTAAAAGCATGTGTCTTTTTTGCTGTGAAATCCTTAATGGGTTTTATAATGTAAACGTAAGAATAACTTTTATATTGTTAGCAACATTTCACGATGAACATTACTGGACTGAAGCAACTTAGGCTTACTTGATTATTAATACATCATTTCGCAAAATAATTTTTGGTTCCCCCAAAAACCTTTTAGTGAAGATTCTTAATCACCATGAATCAAACATGACAATTTCTTTTGTATTGAATATTGCTGTGTTTATTCTGAAGTATTTATCCGTGCACATAAAAAAATCAATAAAATAATAATAATATATATATATATTCAAGTGCCTCATAATCTTCCCTTCCCTCTATAACAGCGACTTCTCTTCTCTGATGACGAGGGCGGGGCAACCTGTCACTCACATGAGATCAGCCAATAGCAAACCACAATCATCCAATCAATTTCCTAAGGACAAAATCAAGCCCCGTCCACATTTGTTCTAGTTCGAAATGCTGTTTCACTTGGATATACGTCCCAATGGGAAAAAGAGTCTATCACAACTTCTGTTTCATGCCGATTTTCTTAGTGTGAAGAACATTTAAAAAATCGAAAGAATCTTTTTTTTTCACTATAAAATAATATTTTTCTGTAATTGCAAAGTTCCATGGATGTTTAAGGTTCTTAATGCAACTATATATTCCGATGAAGAACTTTACTTTTTAGAGCATTGCACAATCCAAAACGCTGCTACCAACAGGCATTGCTTTTATATACTGATGCATATAATGTACAGAAACCTCAAACTAAATGCCACTAATGTTGGTGCAGTGAAAGCAACCAATCCACAATGGTCAAAAAGTTACAATGTGTTCCATCAAAACTGTCATCCAACTGTGCAAACGCATGGCCCCAACGCTGGTTCACTGCAAGTCCGAGAGCCTGTTCTGTTGACATTTTTGGGACGGGTCTCCATTTCACACAATTCATACATGACACGTCGTTAAAGATATTTGCGTCCTCACCAACGTTCCCTCCAAGCCAAACGCCGTTTGTGGTTCCTCCATGTCACTTCCAGAACAGAACAATATTTTCCTGATTAATTAATTTCAACCAGCAGAAGTTCTGCACAACATATAAATATCGGAAAATGTCTACTTTATTGAAACCACAAAGGGATTCTGGTATTGTCCAAGACACACAACCTTCCTGGAGAGGTCACTCGCCCTATTTTCTGCTCTGGTGGGCAGGGGAACAGTAGTGACCATTGGAATGCTCTGGTTTTGGTTGTACGTTTGAGCTTAAGCCTTCCTGATACCCTCTTCCCAAACACACCGACCAACCGGCCGTCTCAGGCCACGGCCCCCAAAACCGGTGGATCCAGGCCCAAATCCACTCCTTCCCTCGTTTCTGGACCTCCTGAAAACAACAGCAGGGTGTAATCTGTGGAATGACCAGAGCATCTGATAAAGGCTTGTGTTCTTGCAAAGGACTGGGAATGGATTACTAGAGATGCTTGGCATCCAATTAAAACTCTTCTTTTCCCACCATTTCATCGCAGATGATTAAGTTCCAGGAAGGCATCTCGTAAGATTAAGCAAACCCAAAGATTATCAGGTCAAAAGTGAAAGGTCAATCCCAAGAGGGCACAGCAGGTGATGACCTGAACGTTAATGTTGGTGCAGTGAAAGCAACCAATCCACAACGCACAAAAAGGTACAATGTGTTTCATCAAAACTGTCATCCAAATGTGTGTGTGTGTACATACACAATAGAGGCCAAAAGTGATGTCTGATGTCAAAGCGGACATCATTTTTGAACAGGCTGTCAATGTGCAGAGAACCAATGGAATATTAAAAATTGATAATGTTGTAGTTAATGTTTGGATTTTCCTGTAAGTTTTTGTTTCTCTATGCATTTGTTTTTGCATAGTTGGCATAGCAAATAATTGTCAACATATTTAAAATCATAATAAAAATATATATATTTTATATTTTGATGGTTTAATTGGACTTGTAGGGTCATTAAAACTAGATTATACACTCACCGGCCACTTTATTAGGTACCCCATGCTAGTAACGGGTTGGACCCCCTTTTGCCTTCAGAACTGCCTCAATTCTTCGTGGCATAGATTCAACAAGGTGCTGGAAGCATTCCTCAGGGAGTTTGGTCCATATTGACATGATGGCATCACACAGTTGCCGCAGATTTGTCGGCTGCACATCCATGATGCGAATCTCCCGTTCCACCACATCCCAAAGATGCTCTATTGGATTGAGATCTGGTGACTGTGGAGGCCATTTGAGTACAGCGAACTCATTGTCATGTTCAAGAAACCAGTCTGAGATGATTCCAGCTTTATGACATGGCGCATTATCCTGCTGAAAGTAGCCATCAGAAGTTGGGTACATTGTGGTCATAAAGGGATGGACATGGTCAGCAACAATACTCAGGTAGGCTGTGGCGTTGCAACGATGCTCAATTGGTACCAAGGGGCCCAAAGAGTGTCAAGAAAATATTCCCCACACCATGACACCACCACCACCAGCCTGAACCGTTGATACAAGGCAGGATGGATCCATGCTTTCATGTTGTAGACGCCAAATTCTGACCCTACCATCCGAATGTCGCAGCAGAAATCGAGACTCATCAGACCAGGCAACGTTTTTCCAATCTTCTATTGTCCAATTTCGATGAGCTTGTGCAAATTGTAGCCTCAGTTTCCTGTTCTTAGCTGAAAGGAGTGGCACCCGGTGTGGTCTTCTGCTGCTGTAGCCCATCTGCCTCAAAGTTCGACGTACTGTGCGTTCAGAGATGCTCTTCTGCCCACCTTGGTTGTAACGGGTGGTTATTTGAGTCACTGTTGCCCTTCTATCAGCCCGAACCAGTCTGGCCATTCTCCTCTGACCTCTGGCATCAACAAGGCATTTCCGCCCACAGAACTGCCGCTCACTGGATGTTTTTTCTTTTTCGGACCATTCTCTGTAAACCCTAGAGATGGTTGTGCGTGAAAATCCCAGTAGATTAGCAGTTTCTGAAATACTCAGACCAGCCCTTCTGGCACCAACAATCATGCCACGTTCAAAGTCACTCAAATCACCTTTCTTCCCCATACTGATGCTCGGTTTGAACTGCAGGAGATTGTCTTGACCATGTCTACATGCCTAAATGCACTGAGTTGCCGCCATGTGATTGGCTGCTTAGAAATTAAGTGTTAAGGAGCAGTTGGACAGGTGTACCTAATAAAGTGGCCGGTGAGTGTATATATATATAATATTTATAATACAATAGTGTAATATACTATTAATTAAAATAATATTATAATGATATTTACGTCATACTATTATATTTTTAAATGATTAAATCTAGTGTTTTTACAATTTTAAATACATTATTATTTTAATAATAAAACGAATCATGTTTGTAATGAAATAATATTTGTACACGAGACATTGTAAGTGCAACCTTCACCCTGCAAACATAAGTTTAACTTTATTTAAATTAATAAAATAAATAATCAACTTAATTCATTCAATCTTTTTTTCTAGAGTTGACATTTTGATTGTTTAGTCGAACTCTACAGTCGGTTCAATTTTGGTTTAAACTAAATATTTAAAAATAAATTATTTGGTGATATGCCGCACGTCCGAGAGCCCGTTTTGTTGACATTTTTGGGAAAAGTCTCTATTTCACACATACATGACACGTCGTTAAAGATGTTGTCATCCTTCAAGCCAAACGCCGCTCGCCCTGTTCGCGTTTCCTCCACGTCACTCTTCCAGAAAGGAAGGCATCTTGTACAATTAAGCAAACCCAAAGATTACCAGGTCAAAAGTGAAAGGTCAATCACAAGAGGCCGAGGGTAAATCAGGTGTTGACCTGAACGATCCACGTATGGGAATCTCTTCGTCCCCATTCACTCGACTTGTCTTACACAACCCATGTGGAAGTGTCTCTTTCTTCTAAGCCTAGTTTGTTTCCTAAAGCCGCACTTTAAGGGGCTTAATCCGTGAGCCACATTTATTATTCCTGCGCAACAATTAAAACTCCAGCGTTTGGCTGGTATTCCAGTGACTGGCCAAGCCTTTGCCTGAGGGTTTTATTTTAATGGAAAAGAGATGGTTATAATATTCACCACTTCCGCCCGGATATCACTGCAACACAAAAAAAGATAATGAAGTGAACCAAAGGCTTGCCGTCTTCCCTAAAGAAAGTGAACGACAACACTAAATCTTCTGTATTGCTGTTTCAGGCTCTACTATAGTCTTAAGGCCCGTTCACATTAAGAACGATAACTATAACGGTAACTATATTTGCGTCCACACTTAACGAATGATAACGGTCTGTTTATTCTACGCTTGCGCGCTGCGGTTTCAAAGTGTGTACAACGTCATTGAACATGTTTTTGCTGTTTCTTGTTGCATTTACACGGCTTTAACCAGCAGATGTCCTCAGCATGCTGTGTTTTGAGTGAAGCTAGTGTAATCGAGATAATAATCAAACAGTGAATTTACTGAAGCTGACGTAGTCAATATAGTGGAATAAAAACAACATATTCAACACAGTGTTTTTCACCGCAACTTCAAAGGAGGCAAGACAATGTTGTTGAAACGAGCGCTGGAAACCTGACGTAATACTTCTGTTTATTCAGAGGGATGAACGATTGTTTTACATTTTCTTGGTGGATTTATCTGGACTTCGGTGATTACCTACTCCGCAATGTCGTCTGCCATGTTAAATGCGTGAGCCCTTTTATTAGAATTGATTCTGATTGGCTGTCAGTGTTCTTTCACTCAAAAGCTGAAAAAAAAAAAATCGTTCCAAAAGTGATCCCAACGATATCGTTCCTCCATATCGTTATCATTATAGCTGTGGTGTGACTACTATTCTTTAAAGGGGTGGTTGATTATGATTTTTTTTAAGATTCTAACTTTAGTTAGTGTGTAATGTTGCTGTTTGAGCATAAACAACATCTGCAAAGTTACAACGCTCAAAGTTCAAAGCAAAGGGAGATTTTTTCTTTTAAAGAAATTGCTTTTTAAGGACTACAACAAACGGCTGGTGGGGACTACACGATTCCTCCCGGGTTAGTGACATCACAAACCCTAAAATGTACATAAGCCCCGCCCCCTGGGATTGTGATATATAGATTATCATGACAGAATACGCTAATCAATGACTAGAAGATAACTACACATAAGCTACATGAATTCATCAACTAACCATTCAGAAATGTTGTCTAGATGTTGTCACTTCTTGAGTCTCTCCATCTTTCTGACTCCAGTTTAAAGGGTACTCCGACTAGTGTGGCATGTTGGCCTTATAAGATTAACGTGGGCGTCAGCTATAAAAAGGTGATACAAAAACACTCCAAATGTTTTTAGTTTTATTTAAAAAAGCCGAAAATCCGCTCACTCGTAGGCCGCCATAGTTATTTACGTCTCAATGCATTCTGGGTAGTGACGTGTAAAGGTTGTAGTTGGTTGAGCCTAGCCGCTGTAGTCGCTTCGTTTATTGTTTTTCCAACGTACCGGCTAGCTAGCCAAGTTTTGACAGTAGCGAGATGAAGACGTCTGCCGTTCAGCCTTTTCAGTTTGAACCCGAGCGCACCGTAGGCTTAAATCAAGAGAATAACGCGCTGTCTGTGCGGCAACTGCTTGCCAATGCCAAGCGAGAACGACCGCGTTTGCTGTACAGAGCTTAGTATAGTCAGTATAGTCTGAGATTTAAGATTTTAAATATGTATTGCACGGCAATTTAGTGCAATGGTAATTATTAATATTGTAATTGTGAGATTGAAAATGTACATGAGGTAGATGAGCAGAATAGTGTTGACTTTGTTCAGTGTAAAAGGGGGTTGCACACCGGTCCGGACGAGAAGCGCCGCGCCGCGTCTCTGACAACTCGAGGTATCGCACACCGGACGCGCACTTTGTCAGTTTATGGCCAGCAATATTGTTATGTTTAAGGACATTATGGAATTAAGATCATGTCTGTACTATGTTATGATTGTACTGTACAATTAAATACAATCGTTGCTTATTAGTCTGCAGTCTGAATTCACTTTACCTCAGAGCGTCCGTTAACTTGCTCAAAATCCGGTAACATCAGCTATTTTCATTCAACCAGCCGATTTCTGTAAATGAATGTAAAACTAAATGTATATTGCTGCGCAGGGTGAAGTCAGTATATACATTAACAACGATTTGAGACAAATAAATGTAAATTTAATATAAAACTATGTAAATGGTGCTCTGTGGCGCGGCAGGATTTTGAACAAGATCCGAGAGGGTATTTCTATGCGTTCAACATAGTGACAGCTTAGGGAAAATAAAGCAAACGACGGCGGTAGATTACTTATTAAATTATTTATACGATAGTACGATCGTCTGATCCAGGACAGCTGCGGACAAAAAGTGTAGCTCTTTACAGCAAACGCTCTCGTTCTCGCTTGGCATTGACAAACTGCCGCAGACACCATCTATTTTGCCCCACTCTCGCTTCCTCAACTCTCTGATAATCTTCATTTTCATGTAACTCTTGAGTAGGCCTATCGTTATCCGCGTTATTCTCTTGATTTAAGCCTACGGTGCGCTCGGGTTCAAACTGAAAAGGCTGAACGGCAGACGTGTTCATCTCGCTACTGTCAAAACTTGGCTAGCTACAACCTTTACACGTCACTACCCAGAATGCATTGAGACGTAAATAACTATGGCGGCCTACGAGTGATCGGATTTTCGTCTTTTTTTAATAAAATCAAAAACATTTGGAGTGTTTTTGTATCACCTTTTTATAGCTGACGCCCACGTTAATCTTATAAGGCCAACATGCCACACTAGTCGGGGTACCCTTTTAACATAAAAGGCTAAACGTTTTTGACATTTTCAGCGCATGTGTGTTGCATCTAAATTTCAGCGCATCTAAATTTGCCGGAAGTTGTCTGGGTTTTCCCAGGCTAAAGCCAAGTTGTCCTCTTTTCCCTCGCCATGACTGAATCCATATTCTCCTCTTTCACTCACATAAAAAACACAATTGCTAAAGTGCGATTCATCTTGCTCTATTTCTTCACCACTAGCGCATCCTGATGACGTTTTATTCTTCTGTACTACCTTGCGCCGTACACTACGATTCAATAGGTGTCATCATCGTACAGTCTACATACAGTCAAACCAAAAATTATTCAGACACCATATCATTTTGTATATTTTTTTACTAGTGGGTGCAGAACACTATAGTTCATTAATGTAAGTGAGGATAGCAAAATAAAGTAAACTGTGACATATACCAAAAAATGCTTCATACAGTGACTACCAGTAACATTAATACAAATTTGGGACCAAAAATGATTCCGACACTTTGAGCTGAGACGTTTTGCTGAAGTGTTTTTTCTGTAATTGCTAATGCTCTTTTTACACACAGACTGAACAACATGAAGCATTGCTTGGTCACTGGTTGAGCTAAACTGGTATTATCTAATAGTGTAGTTAAATTGAACAGCTGACAGATATTCAACATAATTCATGTGTGAGAGTCTAACAGAAGGATGGACAAAACCACTGAAATATCAACTGAGATCTTGTCATATTTTATTACCATTTTATAAACCATAGCGAATAAACTGTGATAATGTGAGAAATGTTGAAGGTGTCTAAATAAATTTGGATTTGACTGTACATGTCATACCCAAGTTTATTAGATCAGTGTCGTACAGTGTGATTCATAATGATTTTATAGGATTGCCGAAATCATTGGGCATTATAAGACTTCCGCTAACCCGGATAATCCGTTTTCTCTTTGGTTTTTCTGTCACATCCAGAAATAGTTATATGGCCATTGCCAAGCCCAGAAGGATGAATGTGGCCACGTAAAGTTCCAGCGCTTCCTGTTTACAACAGCGTGTGACACTTTCTTGGTTTGCGTTTTCGAGCTGCCTCTGGAAAATCCTTTAGGAGCATCTCTTTTTTATGCACATAAAGCTCAGTATCGGTCAATGGGTCAGCAAACGCTGCACAAACTCAGCGTCACAACATAACAGAGTCTGCTGTTTTTAAAGGAAGTGCGCTGGACTGATGAAACCACTGAATGATGCTCATCTGAAACATGAAATATGAAACGTATATTCTCATGGCAAAGAAGAAAACCACAAAGACGTATCACGTCGATGAGGCCTTGAGAGGACAGGAGCGACGGCCCACATGAACGTTCGATTCTTGTCATAGGCAAGCGCAGTGTTATTGTTGTTCATACGGATCCCTGTACTCTTTGGAAAGTCCACGTTTCTCCCTTGGTTTTTGGAGACCAAGGCTGCATCCCAAATCACATACTTTCCTACTATATACTAGGCGAAAAACAAGTTACAAAACAAGTTTGTCTGAATTCACAGTAATCATAAAAGAGCAAGCAGATATACTTCTGAAGTGTGCATCCCATGAGGCCACAGGATTTGTGAATGACAGTGACGCGACTGACGCTGCTAGGTCACATGACAGTCAAGTCAAGTCACCTTTACTTATATAGCGCTTTTTACAATACAGATTGATTCAAAGCAGCTTTATAGTGATAATAGGAAAATAATGCAACAAAAGTTTATTTCTAGAATAAAATTGTCCAGGTTAAGTAAGTTCAGTGATGGTTCATTTTTGTAAAAAAGTTATTAATTTAGTTCATTTATATATATATATAGCCGGTCTGGAGAAAACAGTGATGTCATCGTCCAGCTCAGTTCAGTTCTCATATAATGGTGTCGATGCATTATAATATTGACAGATCAATAATATTTGTTGAATATCAGTTGAATATTAAATGTCCCCAAATAAGCAAAAGCCAAAAGCGACAGTGGCAAGGAACCAAAACTGTGACAGAAAATCCTTGGGAGAAACAATGATAATGACGACATGGTGAATGTAGTACGTCCAGATTACATTCATGCTTTTTTAGCGGTTGTAATTACTTATTCATAATAAGTATATTTAGTCATTTAGCAGACGCTTTTATCCAAAGCGACTTTGAATACAAGTATTATTTTTTTTTTTTTTTTATTTTTTTTTAGGCCAACATACTCAAAAAAATATGCAAATTCGGATGCAACACAAGAGACATTCCCTTTTCTCACTATATGACCTTCAGGTAGTGACAACAGAGAACGTGTTAGCAAATGTCAAGCAGAGCACGTCTGAATTACATTTAGGCCAGAAACAGTCTACAATAACGTCAACTTCACATTTCATCTGCTAACAACGTCATGCTAACCTATGATAACTTATTTCTGCCAGGGAATAAAAAATAAGTGTATTTTTATCTCTCAAACTGGAAGACAACAGGCTTGATTTTTCTGATGTTTTTCTTCTTTACACAAATAAAAAAATATGTTTGCCAATGATGGAAATGTCAGCATGACCATGTAAGTTCTTTTAGGTTTTAAAATTAAATAAATAAACAAGCAATGATTCATTGTGTAACATTTCCAACATGACATAAACTTACATGTGGATTGTGCAGCTCCTCTTTATGCCAAGTGGGTTATCTGTGGACAAACCAAAAATGTGTTCTGTTTGAGTGAAAAGGAGGTACCAGTGAGCCACATGGAGACTGAAAGCATTTGTTTTTATCCCGTTCTTACAGGAATCCTACCACAGATATTCCAAACATTCATTACGGAAAGACGACTTCTTGATCACACAATAAATAGAGAAACACTGTCATCATGCAATGCAAATGATATATAAAAATTCTGCATGTTTTGTGCAATTCTTTTACCTAATTTTTTTTTTTGAGTAACACATGAGCTTAGCATTGATAATTTTGTGTTGCCAGATCTTCCAACGCTATCTCACGACCAATTCGTACGGGTGATTTAAAAGTGGCTAATTCGTATGACCTCACCCGTACGAATTCGTACGATTTGTCTAAACCCACGTGATGGGTAGGTTTAGGAGCGGGGTCAATTTCTTCTTTTGAGAGTGTACTCTGCTCTGATTGGTCAGATTACCCAGTCTGTTGTGATTGGTCAACTCTGCTCTGATTGGTCAGACGGATCAGTCTGTTGTGATTGGTCTACTCTGCTCTGATTGGTCAGATGGATCAGTCTGTTGTGATTGGTCTACTCTGCTCTGATTGGTCAGATGGATCAGTCTGTTGTGATTGGTCTACTCTGCTCTGATTGGTCAGATGGATCAGTCTGTTGTGATTGGTCTACTCTGCTCTGATTGGTCAGATGGATCAGTCTGTTGTGATTGGTCTACTCTGCTCTGATTGGTCAGATGGCCCAGCCTGTTGTGATTGGTCTACTCTGCTCTGATTGGTCAGATGGATCAGTCTGTTGTGATTGGTCTACTCTGCTCTGATTGGTCAGATGGCCCAGTCTGTCTTTCTTTTGGAAGACAATAGCTCCATTTATCTGCACTTTGATCTTTGAAACTTACATTCACAAACAGCAATATTACACACTGCATGAAAGGTAATATCTGAAAAAGCGTAATATGGGCACTTTAAGATCCAAAAGCAGGAATTAGGTGGTTTTAAGGCTCAACTGACCTAGTATTATGCGACAGAGTGCGATAACTCTTTTGGTACATTGTATAAATACCTCAAATCTAAATGGAGTGAGAGATCCAACCAATCATATTTAGGTACAAAGAAGCCATGCTAATCATCCTAATAATCAATGGAAATTAATCCCACCAAGAGCTTGCAAAATTGTCCACCGTCTCTTCCAACCAAACAGTTTAGAAAGTTACCGTGAGCCACGGAAAGATAGAGTTTTATGAGCCAAATGCATTTTGTAACGTGGTGAGTGTATGCAGAAGTGAAAATGGAGGAGAAAAGCCACAAATTATGGTTTCTCGTGTGAGGTATAACACAGTGATTCATCGAGATGGAACCGCGTCGGGAAGCTTCTGTTCTTCTCAACGGAGGTGTCGCAAAGTTTTTCCACAACAAGCATCTTTACTGGCTTCACATATTACCGCAATGCTTCATCTATGCCCCTTCCTTCTTGGCAAGAAAACCAGTAATAATACAATATTTCCTTCTGTTTAATGCCAGCTAAGACCTTGTTGAAATTGAACAGTGGCCCGGTCATAGACCCATTGTGTAATTGGCCTTGCATACATTGACTAACGTATACTTGCAGTCAAACCAAAATGTATTCAGACACCTTCAACATTTCTCACATTATCACAGTTTATTCGCTATGGTTTATAAAATGGTAATACAATATGACAAGATCTCAGGTTTTGTCCGTCCTTCTGTTAGACTCTCACACATGAATTATGTTGAATATCTGTCAGCTGTTAAATTTAACTACACAATTAGATAATACCAGTTTAGCTCAACCAAGCAATGCTTCATGTTGTTCAGTCTGTGTGTAAAAAGAGCATTAGCAATTACAGAAAAAACACTTCAGCAAAACGTCTCAGCTCAAAGTGTTGGAATCGTTTTTGGTCCCAAATTTTTATTAATTTTACTGGTTACTCACTTACATAAATTAACTATAGTGTCCTGCACCCACTAGTAAAAAAAAATAGAACAAATTATATGGTGTCTGAAAATTTTTTGGTTTGACTGTATTATGCAATCTATAAACTCCTTACCGAGTCGTCGGGACGGTATTGTGTAGGGTGGTACAGATGTACTGTGGATTATGGATTATGGATTCATGTGGATTCCCAGACGTCTTCTCCTCCAACGGTCGACCATCACCCAAAGGTGTTCGATGTTCTTGGCGTTCACAGTCGGGCTGTGAGCCTCGAGGTTAGTGCGGCTGCATTTAGATTTGCGGTTTTCTGAAAGCTTTTCTTGGACCCTCACTGCTGTGCACACTGGCAAGATGGAGCTGTTTCTTATGAGAACGGATCCAGGATATAACAAGATGGTCCTTGCAAAAAAAACACTGCAAATAGATTTACATGGCCGAGAGAGCTGATCTGCAAGTCTCTGCCGATGATATAAACGTCATATCGAGTACACAGGGTTATTGGCATTACAGCATCTATGTTGTATGTGAAATATGACTTGCTGCGGGTTCAATTGTCTCTGCAAAACAAAACAGATTTGACGACAGCCACCCAAGTTTCATTGTGAAAGCAATAACAGCTTACATATAAATGTCCCCATACGCAAATCCATCAACTTTGAAGTCAACATGAAATTACATGAAAACCAGATTACTTTATTTATGTGATGTTTGAAATGTGAAACTGGATTTTAGGATTCTATTTACTATATATATGTATGTATATATATATTCCCTACTTTTTGAGGACTTTTTACTGGTCATCACAATGAAAATTTGTTAATAAACATAATAAAATGTTTTTTTTTTTCAATGTAAAAATGCAGAAAGTTTTGTGTGATGGGCAGGTTTAGGGGTAGGGTTTGTGTGTGTGTGTGTGTATATATGTGTGTGTGTGTGTGCAAAACTTTCTGCATTTTTACATTTTCAAAATAACATTTTATTATGTTTAATCAATTTTCCTTGTGATGATCAGCAAAAAGTAGGGAATCTCAAGTTTGAGAGAGGGAGACATTTGGTCCTCACAAGTATAGCTAAACATGCCCACACACACACACACACACACACTATTAAGCAAATAAGAAGGCCGTGTGTGCATAACTATGTACATGTGTGGGATTGTGGGAACTTCAATCATTGCTCCAGGGGTGTGAAGGATCTCCACATTGAAGCTTCATCATCTAAACCCAGTGAAGCAATGCTGATGTGACAGTGAGACGTGAGTCAATACGAGTCCCCTGGAGAGCCTCTACATGCGTGGTGTGTGTCATATTACTGCGCTCGCTTTAATGAGCTGATGAGCGAGTGTCACGCAACCTGTCAAGAGCACGTCCAGCTCACATATAACTCCAAAACTAAAATAAGAAGGAAAAAGAGATTATATTTCACATAAAAGACAATAAAGCCTTTTTTTGCATCATCATATATTTCTTTCATGACAATTAAGCTCCACCCCTTTCACATTAATAATACTGTAATCCAATTTTTTATTACAAACAATGGATCAATTGATAATTAATTATGTGTGATGGATGTATGGACGGATAGATAGAATTGTCAATGCATCCAGTGATTTTTTTTTACAACAATTATATGGTTAAAAAAACTATAAAACAATTTCTGAGCATAAATGTATAAAACATTATATATTTCTTTACTAACAGTTTATGCAGTATTTATCTATCAGTCACTGCAGTGAGAAAGAGATTCTTTAATGCATCCAAAAATGAAGCTTAATTTCCCCAATTCTTAATTTCTTTTGATTTGGGTTGTCAAATATGAACCCGACAGGACAGTGTTTGTAAGACTGACTAATGTTACACAAACATAAACACCTCAATAATTAATCTTTGCACCTGTTCCTGTACGGTCAGCTGGTGATGTGGGACATGACATCATCACTCCACAGGGAAACCGCATGGGAAGGTGCGTTTCCGTAGCCAATATTACGGGTTTGGGGAGCATCGGGGAACAGACGGTTTCCATGATGGATAAACAGAAAGAGTGACTCATGGCTAGACGAGCACATATATGGATCTGTCCTCCATGGGCACACGACTCGACCCTGCTTTCCCAACGCGAGCTGATCGTACCCACACCAAACCACACCAAACCACTGCACAAGCACATGCTAAAAAAAGGAAGTCCTAAGTTGTTTCTCATCTGCCCAGACAGACATTAGACATTAGTTGAGCGGAATAAATCGCCCGCCGCAGCCTCGGTTCCTCATTCGGGAGAGCGGCAGGTTTTTATTTTGACCAGTTGTCTTTGGCCTGCTCTTGGATGTCTAGGAACCATCTATGGAAACAGCTTGGAAATGTAAAAAAAATAAAAAAAATAAAATCATCTTATGCTGTCAAAAGAAACGACGGTGATTATCAACAGGAAATCTCCACAAATGGAGATGATGCAACAGGGCTGGATGACGTTCCCGAGCTCTACACGTGTAAAAATAACCGGAGGAAAGGCAAATCAAAGCTCTTTCAAATCTTAATTGTTTGTTGAGGGCCTGATGATGACTTAAAATGACTAATCAAGCATTAAAATGAGGTAAAACAACTAAAAAAAATCAAGATTTTTCTTATTTGAATTACCTTTTTCTTCTTTTTTTATTAATAACCAGGATTCCCACAGACTTAGGATTCCCACAGACAGGATATATGAAGTAGCCTGATTTTAAAAAAAAAATGTGATTGTTAAGACCTGGACAAGTCATGCAAATTAGTAAAAAGGTTATTAGTAAAACTAAATAGGGATTTTTAATATACAGGTGAAACTCGAAAAATTTGAATATCTGATTATGTCTGATGATTATGGCTTACAGCTTATGAAAACAAAATTCTAAATCTCAGAAAATTAGAATATTACATGAAATCAATGAAAAAAAGGATTTTAAATACAGAAATGTCGGCCCTCTGAAAAGTATAATAATGCATATGTATATAGTTATATATACTAAATATATTAGTTTCACCTTTTAATTTGAATTACTGAAAAACACAAACTTTTGCACGATATTAAAAATTTTAACCAAATACCACTATACTACATATAAATACCTTAATTGTTTATATATATTTTTTTGCATTTAGAGTTGAATGCGATTCTTTTTTGCATCCTAAAAATAAGCCTTTCTGTTTCTGAGCTTTTTGAGCTCTACGTGCGTAAAAATAACCAGAGGAAAGAAAATGGCATAATGAGAAACTCTTTAAAATCTCTGTTGTTTCAGCGATGAGACTAAAGAGAGAGGAAATGGAGACTTCTGTCTGTCAGAAGAACATGACCCCTGTAATCTCACTCTTAAAAGTTATACCCTACAAAAAGATATCCCAAAAGTCAATGATCTCAATATGAACGTCAAACACTTCAATTCCTAATAAAATGCATAACTGATCTCCTGAGCTATGAAGGAGCGACCACTGAGCATTTTCCCCTTGGTAAAACTGGTTTGAATAATGATTTACGCAATATCAATCACTGCATGCGCTGCGACAACACCACAAAAACATGTCATGTTTTAAAAATATGTTAAACACATTAAACAATGTAAATCTAGCATTATGGGTTCTTTCAACGAATCCACAAAAGCGTCAGGAATTCAGGCCCGTCTGGAGCTGGTGAGAGTGTGTGTGTGTGTGTCTGTTCCTCCATTTTATGTTAATGAAGCAGTAATGCAACCATTCTGTGGCAATAACTCACGCATGTCAGATCTGTCCTCTCTCTCTCTCGAACCATCATCATCTTGAAGACCTTCACATACCTGTGATCTGCCCCTACATGAGGTGTGTGTGTGTGTGTGTATTAGGGCTGTCAATCTTCCTCTAATACTATTCGAATTCCATTCCTTATTTTATTTAATATTTGAATATTAAATGCTCAAATTCATCCTATTATTAATATTTACGACATTACACAGGCTTATGGATGGCCAATGCCACTATAGCATGTGGTTGTTGTTACACGTTCTGTCCACTAGAGGGACATCTAATAAACATTTTATTCGTGCTAAATATGGTTGAAGCGCCTCCGATGGTTTTCGGCTAATATCTCCGCGAAAACACCACCAACAATTCTGAAACTTATATCGTTCTTTTCAAACGAGTGCTCGCCGAATCCGGTGAGATATGTGCGTTTTTTGCTTCACGGGCGCTTTGGGGGTGCTTTTACTTCGTTAAACATTTACCATTTTTTACAGTATTGTTATGATTATACAGCGTGGATAACGTGCACACTTGTGTTATGATTCAAAAACGTTATTGTTCATCAGACGAAACAAAAGCATTTCATTTTCACATGCGTGTAAGCTAAGGTGGCGAGAAAGGCAAGATTGCATATAATTTTTTTTTAAATATACATAAAAAAGCAATATTCGAATAGTAACTTCAGCATTCGAATAGTATTGATTTTTTAATATTCGAATTATATTCGAATTTCGGAATTCGTTCCAACAGGCCTAGTGTGTATGCGTGAGAATGTGTGCGTGTGTGTTAGTGACAGTGTGTGTGTGTGTGTGTGTGTGTGTGTGTGTGTGTGTGTGAGAATGTGAGTGTGCGTGTGTAAATGTGTGTGAGTGTGTGTGAGTTTATGTGAGTGTGTGTGAGAATGTGTGCGTGTGTGTTAGTGAGAGTGAGTGTGTGAGTGTATGTGAGTGTGTGTAAGTGTATGAATGTGTGTGAGTTTGAGTATATGTGAGTGTGTGTGTGTGTGTGTGTGTGTGTGTGTGTGTGTGAGTGAGAGAGAGAGAGTGTGTGTGTGTGTGTGTTTGTGTAAGTGTATGAATGTGTGTGTGTGAGAGTGAGTGTGTACGCGAGTGTGTGTGTGTTCCTCGCAGTTTCTAGCTGTTTATTTGGCGTGTCACTCCTTTCTTCACCTCTAAGCGGAGCTGGAATTTACTTAGATGATTATCAGTCTCTTTTCCACTGGGACACGACCTGTGTGCACTGCTACAAAAATGCTCTTCCTCAGTATTTTTGTCTTGTTTACCTGTACAAATATGTAAACATATATTCTTAAATCATGATAAATTTACTTGAGAAGCAAAATGACATAAGATATTAATTATTTCTGAATAAAACCAAATCAAATTGAGTGAAAACACTGAGTGTATGTCAAGTCAAGTCACCTTCATTCATACAGCACTTTTAACAAAGTTGTTTCAGAGCAGCTTTACAGTGATAATAGGAAGTTAAAGTAACAGAGATTGTATGTGTCAGAAAGCAAGAACCAGACGTTTTGACTCAAACTACATCTTAAAGAAAATCTGACTGGTACTTGCTTGGGCAAAACCTGTCGTCATGGTGCTAGGATGTTGTGAATGGTTGCCAGGATGTTACTATGTGGTTACTAAGGAGGTCTGGAAGGTTGCTAGGTGGTTTCTTACTGGTCAAAGTGAAAAGAGTCGTCATGACTGGGTCCCTTCTTCAATGAGCATCTGTGGGATTTATTAGCAGTGCTGATGAGACCAGAGACACTAGATGTCAGTGTTGAGTTTGAGCTCTTCAACTCATTTACACCTTCTGTTCAACACAAACTCAAAATGATTGATTACATTTGTGGTGGTTGCTAAGTCAAGCACACTTATCTGATCATACTTAGTTTAAGTGATGTGAACAGACCTCTAAAAAAGTGAGTGGTTTAATGTGCCAGGTGTTTTATAAACAAACAAACAAATAAACAAGAACAAAAAACAACAACGGAGAACATCTCATAAGCCTCAGAGAAAAATCCAGAAAACCATGTGGAACACCTTAGAAAGTGCAGAACAACACCATTGAAAACCACCTATAATGCCCAAGCAACCATATAGAAATATGCTTAAACACTTAAAACACCATAGGAGCCACAGAACACCCTGACAACCACGCAGAACACCATAGCAACACCCTAGAAAACAGAATGTGCAGAAATGTACAAAAAGCACATAAAACACCTTAGTACAGAACTACACCCTGGAAACCATCAAGAAACACCATGACTGCATAGCAACACCCTGGCAACCACATAGAAGACCATAGCAACACACTAGAAACCACACAGTAATGTACAAAAAGCACATAAAACACCTTAGTACAGAACTACACCCTGGAAACCATCAAGAAACACCATAACTGCATAGCAACACCCTGGCAACCACATAGAAGACCATAGCAACACACTAGAAACCACACAGTAATGTACAAAAAGCACATAAAACACCTTAGTACAGAACTACACCCTGGAAACCACTTAGAACACCCTCGCCACCACATTATCAACACCATAGCAACCACATAGGAATAGGTTAAAATAAAAAAAATATATATAAAAAACGTAGGAACCACAGAATACAAACTAAACACCCTAGCAACCACATAGTAATGTACTAAATACACATAAAAAAAACCTGTGAAGTGGAAAACAACACCTTGGAGAACACCCTATTAACTACATAGCAACACCCTAGCAACCACATTGTAAAGTACTAAAAACATAGAACACCTTAGGAAGTGCAGAAGACCAACCTGAAAACCACATAAGCACCCTAGCAACCATGTCGCAACACCGTAAGATACAACCTTATGATTATTAGTCTGGTTCTTTAAACATCCACCCATCTGTGAAAACTCTGATGTATCATCTTTGTTTATAGTGTCTTATGGAGATCAGTCCAGGGGCACATATATGACTTTTTAATGGATGGACAGAGATGCGCGTGTGTGTGTGTGTGTGTGTGTGTGTGTGTGTGTGTGTGTGTGTGTGTGTGTGTGTGTGTGTGTGTGTGTGTGTGTGTGTGTGTGTGTGTGTGTGAGAGAGAGATTGATCACATTGTGGGAGATTCCTACAGAATGCCTGGAATCTAATCTCACACAGGACTGGAGAATATTATTGGCTTGACCTTCCACTGTCTGTCTCTCACATCAACACACACATGACTGGGATCATGATATCTAGGTATCATGTTAGTATTACGGTATGCTAACCTTAAAATGCAAATACAATGGTATACAATATTGCAAGATATGAAATTAATCAAATCTTATTCACGGTCACATATAATCAAATACAACATACATACCGGTATGCGCTAAGTTTTGTGTCAGTGCTACTAAATACATTTGGTTCACATGACCAATTTAAATATTCAGAAAAAAAATATTACTAAAAACACCTAGCAACACCTTAGAAAGTGCTAAACAACACAATGGGAATCACTAAGAACACCATAGCAACACAATGTTAGAATGATAAACCATTCAAAACACCTTAGGAACTGCAGAACTCCCTGACAACCACCTAGAACACCATAGCAACACCTTAGATACCACATAGCAATGTGCTAAAAACACTCAAAACACCTTGGTAATGCCAGAAAACCCTGTCAACCATATATGATACCATAGCAACACCATAGCAGTACGTTAAAAAACACTTATAAGGTGCAAAAAAAACGTAGAAGTTAAAAGTTAGAACACCCTAGCAACACCTTAGGAACCACACAGCAATGTACTAAAACACATCCTCTAAAAATCCTCCCCCAACATCTCTCCGTTCCTCCCTTCTAAATTCTTATCGAGCAAATGAAGGCATCAGTCAGAGCTGACGTGATTATCAGGACGGGTTATCACCTCCTGTCGGTCTGCATTTGGCTGTTTGGAGCTCCAGAGGGCAAAAGCTCATTCACAAGAAGGTAAAATGCTATTCCTCTTAGACAGCCACATTAACACTGTTAGCCATTTCCATTTCTTTAACAGACATCTGGCACAAATGGATCCTGTGCACAAAAAAATTTCATATGAAATTTACATTTAGTTTTTGTTTTTAAATGTGGTTTGAAATTCAATATGTGTCATCTGACCTACATCTAAACATTCGTACTTGAAATTTCTGTAGCACTGAAAAAGTTTATAATACTCCACCATTGCCAGATACAGTTAAAACAGTAATACTGTGAAATATTATTACAATTTAAAATAGCTGTTGTCTATGTGAATATACAGTATGTTAAAGTGTAATGTATTCCTGTGATCAAAGCTGTATTTTCAGCATCATATACTCCAGTCTTCAGTGTCACATGATCCTTCAGAAATCACTCTAATATGATGATTTGTTGCTCAAGAAACATTTCTCATTATTATCAATGTTCAAAACAGTTGCGCTGCTTCATATTATCATGGAAACCATGATACATTATTTTCAGGATTCTTTGATAAATAGAAAGTTCTAAAAGAACAGCATTTACTTGAAATAGAATCTTTTGTAACAATTTAAAACCCTCTACTGTCACTTTTGATTAATTTGATGCATCCCAATAAAAGTATTAATTTCTTATTAAGCTCAAACTTTTGAATGGTAGTGTATGTATTATTTGCTTTAATTTTAAGCTTAAAACTCACTTATTTACTGTGGCTTTCAAGAATGAATACATTATTTTTGTGTATCTTATTTTATAGATTGTAATCGGTTTGCTCATATGTATTGATTATAATGCTCTGTACAGCACTTTGGTCAAACTTAGGTTGTTTTTAAATGTGCTTTATGAATGAATGAATGAATGAATGAATGAATGAATGAAAATTAGAAACATTACTTATAATTAGTGTTAAAGATATGAGCAAACAATAAAGATCTGCATGTAACTTGTCCTGTTTGTGCTGCAGACAATGCCCTAGAAACTATTCCAGAACACCCTAGCAACGACCTAGCAATGCCCTAGCAACCATCCAGCACCAGCATGTCAACCATCCAGAACACCCTAGCAACCATCCAAAACACCCTAGCATTGCCCTGGCAACAATCCAAAACACATAGCTACCATCTAGCAATGGCCTGTCAATCATGCAGAACACCCTAGCAACCATCCAAAATTAGTGTAAAATGTCAGTTTTCTCTTCTAGCTCAACTTCTATTTAGGCAGAGCAACAATTTGAAGAGAATCTTGGATATTCTTATATCTCAGTATCTGAATAAAAACACATCTGGTTTTCAATGTCCAAAATAAACACAAGAAAACACGTTAATTACAACTGGACATTGCTCTATGCATTTTCAAAATCATGCAAATATGCTTTACAAAACCAATTCCAGGACACCTGCTGATTAGCTAGTGTTTTCAGCGGTCCCGGACTCTATAAAGACGTTTCTGGGTGCAGTGGCAGCGACTCGTCACGCAGGAAACCGTGATTACGCTCTGGTTTGTGGAATAGCAATTATGTGAACAGTGGCCTGTAATCTGTGGGATCTCCATGATACAATGTGTGTGTGTGTGTGTGTGTGTGTGTGTGTGTGTGTGTGTGTGTGTGTGTGTGTGTGCGCGCACGTGTGTGTGCGTGCGCGTGTGTGTACACAAGAGATGGAAACACTCTAGCTTTTCCTTCTGCTTGGGCAAAGCAGTGGTCCGTGACACATTAGAGAGCTTCATATTTCCTGTGGCAGATTCCAAAACGGTGAAACAGTGGCAGTGACAAATCATATTTGCATACAGACCCCAGTTAGTTCACAGACACACAGTAGATCAACCAGAAACCTTTTACAGTTTTCAAATACAAATGTTCTAGAACTGTGTGCTGCAGACACACAATGTGACAAACTCTAGATGGTGATTCGGTGCCGTTATTGTTCAGGAAGACTAAAACTATTAAAAATAATATTATAGAACTGAAATAAAGCTGAAATAAAATAATAGAAATATAATATTAGATTAAAATTTCCCCAGGCAACTTACTGAAACACATAAACGAAAATAATAAACCACCTAGAACACCATAGAAACACCCAAGCAACTACACAACAATGTACTAAAATACATAAAACACTTTAGGAAGTGCAAAACAACACCCTGGTAATGACCTAGAGCACCATGGAAACACCCTAGCAACGACACAACAATGTACTAAAATACATAGAACACTTTAGGAAGTGCAGGACAACATCCTGGCAACCACCTAGAACACCCTAGAAACATCCTAGCAACGACACAACAATGTACTAAAATACATAGAACACTTTAGGAAGTGCAAAACAACATCCTGGCAACCACCTAGAGCACCATAGAAACACCCTAGCAACTACACAACAATAAAATACATAGAACACTTTAGGAAGTGCAAAACAACATCCTGGCAACCACCTAGAGCACCATGGAAACACCCTAGCAACTACACAACAATAAAATACATAGAACACTTTAGGAAGTGCAAAACAACATCCTGGCAACCACCTAGAGCACCATAGAAACACCCTAGCAACTACACAACAATAAAATACATAGAACACTTTAGGAAGTGCAAAACAACATCCTGGCAACCACCTAGAGCACCATGGAAACACCCTAGCAACTACACAACAATGTACTAAAATACATAGAACACTTTCGGAAGTGCAGAACAACATCCTGGCAAACCACCTAGAACACACTAGAAACACCCTAGCAATTACACAACACCCTAGAAGCACCCTAGCAACGACACAACAATGTACTAAAATACATAGAACACTTTAGGAAGTGCAGAACAACATCCTGGCAACCACATAGAGCACCATAGAAACAACCTAGCAACTACACACAATGTACTAAAATACATAGAACACTTTCGGAAGTGCAGAACAACACCCTAACAACTACACAAGAATGTACTAAAAACACATAGGACATAATAGGAATGGGAGAACACCATAACACTCTAGCAACCACCTAAAACACAATAGAAACACCCTAGCAAGTAGCAACCATAGTAATGTACTAAAAACGCACAGAACACTTAAGGACATGCAAAACCATCTATGGCGCATTTCCACTGCATGGTACGGTACGGCTCGCTTTAAATGGTACCTGGTCTGTTGAGGTTCCAAGCGTACGTACCGATACAAACATGTGACGTGAAAACACTGCAGATCACTGATTGGTCAGACAGAATCATCACTACCAGCGCCATTGTATTTGCGACACGAGACACTACACCCGCTAGATTTAAATAGGCAGTAGACAACAGCCAGCGCTGTAGCACCTGTTTTTAAAGTACTTGCTTGAAAAAAGAAGATAAATACTTCAAAAAATAAATGGCTGAATCGTGGTCAGTGTGTTGTGCGTCTGAACCGAGCCGTCCCATGCAGTGGAAAAGCGCCACTAGAACACCCCATCAACTGCATAGCAACACCATAAAGCTGAAATAAAGTTGACTTAAAGCTATATATAAAGATTTGAAATAAATAACTATAAAAATGGCAACAGCACATAACAAAAATACCCAGAAAGATGATTTTCTGTCAGTCTGCACCTTTGAAAACGCGTTCCCACAGTTCTAACAGAGATCTGATAGATGTTGTCTTTGACTAGAGTAAAGTTCATCTCGACTCTTTGACCCTACCCAGACACCGTATTCATCCACACAGGCCACATTGAGCCCGTTGCCGAGGTGAGCTGGACTCTCTGGCAGGACTTCAAACTTGGCATAACAAACTGCCATTGTAACTTCCTGTCTTTAATCTAGGAGATCAATGCATGTGTCTTTCTTAATCAAAACTCCCACAGCGCACACACACACGCGGGAGTCGTTTTGATCTCAGTCTCTTTTCAATGGGCTGTTTGATATGGGATAATATCTAACCTGAGCGAGGTGACTTGTGTAATTAAGGTGCGCACCTGTGCATGCCAGAGCCGCCCGTCCCGATTCAGTCCCAAATCCGTCATGGATCACTAGAAAAAAAATAGATAAATGATTATAAATATAAACCATTTCTCACTCTAAATTAAAGACTAAATCAAATCAAATCATACATTTTTACTAGTGGTGTCAAAATATAGTGCTGGCCAAAAATGTATGCACCTCTTGATGGAAATAATCTCACATTTATTTTCATCAAGAGGTGCATCAGTGTTTTAACAGAATAAAACATTTTAAAAGATAATTGCAACTTTTTATCTCACAATTGCGAGTTTACATCTCACAATTCTGACTTTATTTCTCAGAATTGCAAGATATAATTTTAGAATTGTGTGATATAAAGAGAAATAAACGTGCAATTCTGAAATTTCTTCTCACAATTGCGTTTTTATATATCGCAATTCTGACATTTTCTCAGAATTGTGAGATATAAGCTCGCAATTGCAAGTTATAAAGACCAATTTTAAAGGCTTTTTTCCTCAGAATTGTTTATATCACACAATTGCGACTTTATATCATGCAATTCTGACTTTATATCTCCCAATTGCGTGCTATAAAGTCAGAATTGCAAAATATAAATGTGCAATTCTGAGAAAAAAAGTTCGCAATTGCGACTTTATATTACGCAATTCTGATGTAAACTCGCAAGTGCGAGAAAAAAAAAGTCAAAATTGTGAGATACCTTTTTTATTTTTTATTCTGTGGCAGAAACAAGCTTCCATAATATTTGCTCCAGATCTTATATTGTCAATGCAAGAGTCCAGCACTCTGTAAAGTCTCCTCCAGCACATCACAAAGATTTTCAGTGAATTTAAGCTGTGTATTTGGTATTTTTTAAATGATCATATTGTAATGACAGTATATTCATTGAACAAAAATAAATGATTTTATTTATCAAAATGGATCGAAAATAGTGCAAACTTAGCTAAAGTGACTGTTTTGAAAAAGTACATTATTAAAAACATCATTTTAACTAAAGTACTTGTATCAATAATGTGCATCTTTGGGGTAAAAGGCCCACCTCAAAATCTCAAACATTTATAAGAATTTGAAACAAACAAACCCCTTTTATGAATTGTTTTCACACAAATTCTGTTGCTCCATCAATGTTGAATAAGACAGATTTGTGCCAGGAAGAGTGTTTACGTCAGGCTCTGCTAAGAGATGCTGGGCTCTTGTGTTTGCTCTGCCGAGTGTAAACCTGCTGGTGTTTGAGGATCTTTACACCACCGGTGCCGGTCAAGCCTCTGGATTTACAGAAACGACTGGACTTTTCACATGTTTTCAAGACACATGCGGAGGAACTTTATCTGAGACACAAAGTCTGTTACTGTTATAACGGATGACAAATATTTATTAAACACACTTGAGATTTCCAGGTTTTGCCTGATAACAAATCATGCATTGCTAACATTCAGTTTAATTCTATTAAACGGATGCCTTTTCTGAAATTCTTATTGGATTCTTAACTATTTACCAGGCAAAGTATGTTTTTTCATCTTAAGGCAAATTAACATAAATAAAATGTTGGCATGATCATGATAAACTATTAAACAGGTGCCTTTATGAATTTTAGTACATTTGTTTTAGATTTGTGAGACAAAGAGACAAAGTATACTTTTACATCTTAAGGTAAATTAATCAAAAATAATATATTGGCATATTCCTAATGTTTTCTGACAGGAACATATCATTACAATTTAATAATTTTTAGTGATAAGGATTTGTTCAAATCACGATCAGCAATAGTAACGTTGATGCTTGACTTAGTAAACACCACTAAGTAAATAAACTGCATGTTTTGTGTATTTTATGTAATGCTGTGGATGTGTGCTTGATGAATCATGTCAAGCATGAGGAAAACCAACACACTTTGAGTTTTAAATGAGAGTACAACTTACCATTTGAAATCACATTTATATATATATATAATATATATTTAGTTTTTACTAATCTAGTTTGAATGAGAAAAATTTATATTAATTTTTGTTAATGCATATATCTGTTTTATGCAAAGAATTTCTATAGTTATAAGACATGTACAAGAGCAAATAATTATTTGTGCATTATAAACCATCAGCACATAAATTAATATATTTGATCTTGCAACACTTAGTAGCATATAATGTAGTTGATCAAATGTTGTGATCACAATACTCAGAACAACTCTGTAACATATACACAGTTTACGCATCTTTTGCAGTACAAAATAGCAGTTGTTCAGTTATTTATTTATTTATGTGCCATTTTTCACATGTACCACAATTAATGTCTCTTGTTTGACTCACTAAAAAACCTTTGTGTACTGTGGCACAGCTGGTTACCCAGCATGCTTTGCAGCTGAGGTCAAATCAGAGCAAATTTGATACAATTAAATTAAAAAAAATGTGTGATGGGTTTATTAATAGTTGATTGCAGTTGCAGATGTCAGTGTAATATTGCATGTTATGATGTTATTGTTTTTTAGTTGAGATATGTGAGTGTTTTGCCTTTTTACAAACATTGCCATTTGAGTTGGCATAGATGAAAACTGTTTCACTTGGTTTAAAGTTCACTGACCTTGTTTCTACCACTTTATCCCCCTCTGTAATGTGCAATTTCTCACACAATTCATCTTTTTACTGAAAACAGTCAGCTGTCAGATTGAAGTGGTGTGGAGTGAGTCTTCATTCTCGCTACTGCTTCTCACTTATCCATTTAGCAGCGCCGCTAATCACAGCATAATGACTGAACGAGCGCTGTGACTCAGCAGGAAACGGCCAATGTGTTTAACATCCCAGTGGCTTCATGACTCACGGCTTTACTTGGCAAACGTGCTCGCGTAGCCCAACCGTGCGCTAACTCAACGCACCACAGGAGCTTTCCCACAGACGGCAGGTGAAATGCCATTTATAGGGAATTTCTTCATGGTTTCCAGTCTTTTAGAAGAATGTTTCATTTGGACATCTCTTTTCCATGTGTTTTGTGCGCGTCAGGCTTTTCAGAACATTGAGTGTTGGATTTTAGAATTGCCGAATTCCAGAAATTCCAGCTTCGTTGACTTTGCTGACTTAAGATTTGTTTCCAGCAGATACTGCCTTAATATCCATGTTGTGAGGGTTCGAATTTATGTGGTGTTTTAACAGACATAAAAAATGTTTCTCAGAGCTTTGGCTAACTTTCTGGCAAGGTTCTCTCAAAGTTATGAGCAAACGTTCCATTAACGTTCATTGAGTGTTTGGTCAGTGTTATCTGGTCTTTAATAATGTTCTCACAAAAACATTATTTATACATTGTTTGTTTCTTTATGTGTTCATCTGACTTTTTTTATTTTTTATGTTACTACTGGTTTCAGAATGTTTAGAGAACATTCAAAAGTAACATTCCCATAATTTTTGCAAAACAGAATGTTCCTTAAATGTTCGAAAAAATTATTTAAAACATTTAACTTAAACGTTCTTACAACATAGTTTTGTTCAAAGCAAGGGGCGGTCAAGCCGCAATGCATGCTGGGTACTGGATGGACAGGCGCTGCTGGAAAAATGTCACCGGTTCTGTCAATCAGTTAACTTGCAAACAAACTTGGAGATGTTTATACGTTTATGCTAAATTGGTTCTTGTAATAAATGATTTACTTTTAAACAAGGACATTAAACAAGACCTAAGTTTCAATGCAACGGAATGGCTCTAGTATTGTGCAGTGTTGTTATTGTAAACTAAAACCATTAAAAATGATTTCGGTAATTGAAATAAAGCTAAAATAAAATATTAGATGAAAAAATTTTAGATGTTGCTTTTTGCAACTAATTGAAATAAATGTAAGTACTAAAGCTGAAATAAAAATAAAGCTAAACATAAATATATTAAAAAAACTAACGCATAACAAAATTACTAAAACACTGAAATATAAAATTAAAAGCTAATTCAAAATATTGATAAATACTATAATAGTACATAAATAATATTAAAATAACACTGATTTGGTGTCTAACATAAAATATGCACCCTGAAGCAAAACAAACTAAGCAAAACTTTTGTAAATTATTCTGATTATTCTGTAAACAATCAAATGCATACATAGACAGTAATATTAATAATTGCATATGCATTCATTAGCTAAAGTGATGCTTTCAGATCGTTGCAATAAAATGACTTAAACACGCAACCAGAAATGTAGGATAATTTATCTGAAATCAAATACAATTATAATATACAGTCATGGCCCAAATTACAAGTGATCTCATGCATTTTTGCTATTTACATGCATGCAACAAGTTACAAGACGTAAACAAAATCTGAATTGGTTGACAGTGTAAGTGGCTTATGCAACTCAGACGTGTGAATGAAGATGACTGTGTATTGAAGCTTTCGGGAGCCATTTTAGACCTTTTGGAGATGTTCGTCACATGCCTCCATTCATTACTTTACAACAAAGAAGGACTGGTGACGGATGGCAGCGTTTAAAAGGTTTTGGACAGACTGTGTACACTTCATCGAGGGGTTAAATGTGTGCTAGGACGTGCTGTCTAGACAAAGGGCTTCCTTTAGCTACAGTGAACGAGATGAACTATACACCTGCATCTACAGGTGAGCTGACCAGTCAATATGGTCGCCATCGGCATCGGCTTGGCTGTTTATTTGGAATTTTAATAACAAAAAAAAAGTCCTATTTTTGCCACATGTAAAGGCTCTTTTTCACCAAAAAGTGCCTCAAGCTGAAGGAAATGCACACAATATCTCTGTACTTCTGATTTCACTCCACATGAGGACTGGAGTCAGTCAATACATGGGAAAACAAAGTAACTTGCATTACTTGCAGTCCCTCCAGAAAAACGCGATTATGCGATCGCATGATTTAATGCATAATCAGCCAAAGTCCGCATATTTATGCAGGGGCCGCATTTTTTCAAATACGCCGCACTTTTGCTGAATAAATTGCAGATTTCCACGCAAAATATGCGAGGCTTGCATGATTTCATAATCCCTGCATTTTCGTTGCAAAAAAGTCAAATATATCTTAGCAGAAAGTTGAAAAATGTTGTGTTTACTTCACACAAGAGCAGCCGTTCCTCCCGTTGCCATGGAACGTTATGAAGTGACGTAATTACACGACGTGATCATCATCGAAAAGCTGCAAACCCCGTGATGAAGCCGGGATGAAGCAAATCTGTCTCATTTGCCAACAAAAATAAGCGCAAAAGACCTCGCAAAGCAGTTTCCCGTTGTGTAAATGTGCATAAATATCTGCATATTCCATCGCAAAAACTTCACATTTTTCTGGAAGGACTGTACTTGTTTGAAAATGTAACTTGAAAAAGTAATCTGATTACACTACTCACGGTTAAACCTCAACACTGACCACCGGTTGTTACTAGTCTAGGTAATGGAGATTTTACATACGGTTGCTTAAAAAAACTAAAAACATTCAGTTATTCAAAATCAAAATGCATTAATACATAAAAATCAAGGACACAAATAAATAAAGAAACATTTATCTTAAATGAATAAAATCTACTATATTATGTCTGGTAAATTGGGACACTTTATATAGGCTATATATATAATGTTGTAATATAAGACCATCATAGCTTTTTAATTCAAGGACTGTATTCAACTTTATAATTTTATTTTATTTTATAATAATGTGCCATCTCTTACATGTGCCGACAACAATAAAATGACATTTACTGTATAATCATGTTAACTATCATTATGTATTATGTCCTAAGATGTCCCCAGAATGTGTCTGTGAAGTTTCAGCTCAAAATACCTCACAGATTATTATATCCTTCCTGCATAAAAGTATAATTATTTTTTAATTCAGCTCATGTAATAGTTTTTTTTAACACAATCTACATGGCTTATCACTTGCAAAAGTCCCAAATGAAATTGTTTGCATTAATACTTGTGATTTGCATGCTCTTTTGTTTGGGAAAGGTATCGGTTTCACATTCAATTCAGTGCAATATGAAATGCGGTTTGCTGAATTTTTTGATGCATGTTTGGTCTGACACAAATAATATGAGATTGTGAGCTTGGGCTTGCCGCTGATGTTTGTCCTGGCAGAACCGGAGGATGTTTTTCCTCTCTTTCCACTCCCTGCCAGACTCACACGACACATTTCAGATCTGTTTGTTGTTCTGAGGCCTCGTGCCATGTACGTTTTACGATGTTTAGGAAATTATTTGTATTTTTTTCTGACTTTGAGGTCCGCTGCATGAGCTTTTGCATGATAAAATATTTTTCTTTCGCTCTGTCCGTTTGAAACGTATAATTAGCAATTAAGTCGATGCCGTTTTCTTGGCAAGCTTTCTGACTCGCGATATTTCCCCCTCCCAGAAATGATCCTGGTGCGCTTTTGATGACCTGCAGTTTTGTTCTCTGAAGAAAAGCAAATATAGGATATTGATCTACTACACAAAACGACAGTGCTCTTATTGCCTTTTCTCAAATAAATCACAAATGCAAACGCAACAACCTCAGGGAGCGCCTTTAAATTACGTTCACGAAAGATTCATTTCTCGCTCTGTAAATCTGGTTTAAAGCTCAGTGACCTCTGACCCCTGCGTGGCGTGCCGTGAGAAAAGTGTCCTGCGGTTCACTACAGTCTGTCATGGGAATCCTTTGTCGTGGTTTGGTCTGCATGGCGGGACACAGCTGTTTTGTTTTTATTTTGGACGACGAGGAGTTCAGGAACTTCACCTTTTGCCAACATTTAATTAGAAAAACAAGCGCGCTTTGAAAACGCTCGACTGCCATTAGGATAAACGCAGAAACGTTTCAGTTCGGATGCCATATTTACTCATCACGATGCCTAAGTGACATTTCTTAGATCACTGCCAGATTTGAAATGAAAATGTCAGTGTTTACTCACCTAGATGTCGTCGTTTCAATCCTGGAAGACGCTCTTCTGACTTCCCCTTTTGTGATCTGTGAGGGAAAAAACAGCATGAAATTAAGCCTGATTATTGCGGAGGGAAAAAAGTGATAAAAGCACACTTAAGTGACCTTTTATTTCATTAATATTATATTATCTGCAAGTACCGTTTTATTAAATATACTTTTTTTGATTTGAAGTACACTAAACACACACATTAAATACAATTAAGTGCATTTCTGTATTTTAATGAACTTAAACTCTTAAATCCGTCCTGCTGCGACTCATTTGCAGCTTTACATTGTGTTTATATAGAGTGTGATTTCCTCTCGCAAAGACTGACGCTTTTCATTGTGTTTTCTTCTTTGAGGTTTGTCCGGCCGGCCTGATTCTGTTTCTTTGGTGTTTGAGAAGTTCATTTTGTTCTGCTTATGTATGTAGGGTGAAGCTCCGGGTCAGGAGTGGGTAATATTTAACCAGTGGAAGAGTTCAGGGTGGTGGAAGGGTTTGCTGAACATTTTGTACTCACACTTGAACAAAAGCACACACACACACGCACGCACACACACATACACACACCCACACACTCTGACACACACACTCTGACACACACTCTCTGACACACACTCTCTGACACACACTCTCTGACACACACTCTCTGACAGACACACGCACACACACATGCACGCACACTCTCTGATACACACAGGGCTTAATTTGAGCCGGAACACACCGGAACATGTTCCAGCACCTCTGACGTTGGATCCAGAACCTTTTTTATTGGATCCGGCACCTCCTGTCACTATGGAAAATTAGTCGCCTAAATGAAAAAAATTACTGTGTGTGTAGTGTTCAATGTTGTTATCTGTCTTGTTAGTCTTTATTTCCCATTGAAGTTCCACAAAAATCTTGTGTTTGCAGTTTCGATGCGAGGTGAACTTTCAGGGTAAAGTGGGTCGCGGGCGAGAAGCGCAGCGCCGGGCGAACACATTATTCTCTATGAGTGTACACGTACACAACAGCAGCGCCATTCGGCGTCGTTAATGTAACTTAAATAGCTACTATCTGACTTCACCCTGTGGTGCAATATACATTTAGTTTTACATTCATTTACAGAAATCAGTTGCTTGAATGAAAATTGCTGATGTAATCGGATTTTCATGAATTTTTCTCAATTAATTTCATTTAGTTAACGGACGCTCTGAGGTAAAGTTCAGAGTCTGCAGACTAGCAACGATTGTATTTAATTGTACAGTACAATCACATAATACAGACATTATCTTAATCCCATAATGTCCTTAAACATAACATTATTGCTGGCCATAAA
>JAULUF010000081.1:2355000-2462500 GCA_031834385.1 Semotilus atromaculatus
TATTAATTTATGTATTAAGCATATCCAAAAAGGAGTACTTTTATTATTTATTTATATTTTAAATGAGCTATTTTTCTGTTTTAAGTTTTCATTTTAATCTTAGTTTAAGTTTTAGTCATTTTGTTATGGGCTTTTTACATTTTTACTCTTTTAAATTTTGCTACTTAGCTTAGCATTTTTATTTCAGTTTTAGTAATTTTAGTACTTTAATACATATCATTTAAGTTTTTGTTTTATTAATGTACTGCAATATCAGAATAATCAGCATTGAGAGTACAATAAGTAAATAAATAAATGGATGACTACATAAATAAATATTTAAAAAGTATATTTAAAATATGTTTATATATCTACATACAACAGTGGTTAATCTCAAAATTAAAATACAGTAGAATTTAAGTATAAATCGTAAACGTGTAATCGATGCAATCTATGAATTAAATCAGATTTACCTTTAAATAAAGTAAGTGTTTCATCTAATATTGATATTTTATTTTAGAACATTTTAATTTACAATATCAACAGCGGTCATGTGACAACGGCACCGCTTAAAATTTGTATCGTTGCATATTGCATACTTAAAAAATAAATTAATTTAAGACAGAGCAAAGAAAAATATCATTCAAACACAAAATATTAAAAGGAACAAAATGTTCCAGACTAGATAGTGTGTGTAAACATGGATTATCTGTGCATCCAAATTGCTTTATTAAATTTTATTGGCCTCAAAAGATTGTCTCATAAGCATTAATTAATTTATTATTCCTTTTTGCATTGTTCCATCCCAGTGTTTTATTCCTATAAAACGGCGATTAAACACATTTGTTTTGAGCTGTAGGTCACAGGTTATTTGTGTAATGTTTGCTCAGGGCTTTAGACGATAAACTGATAACCTGAAACAAACGTTCGATTAGTCCTGAGCTTTTGTCTGGACGTCAGCCTGTGTGTTTGGGCTGTACAACCATCCCGACCTCCAATTCATGAAATGCCTTTGGTTTTATTGTTTGTTCCAAAAAAGCAGATCCATCTTGATTATGTTAGTTTACATTTGAAAGGCTGGTTTTAATGTTTGAAGACGAGTCTTCGCTTGAATGATGTTTCGGCGGTGAACGTGACGGCCTGTCATCTGTTATTGGAAACAGCCGGGAAAATGTTGTGTCAGATTACCTAATTGAAAGCATCCACTACATTTGTCTGCAAGAAGGTGACGTGCTTTAACACTGGTCAAAACTCAGCCTGGCAGATGTTTATTTGCACATGTGAATCTGATGAATGAAGACGCTGGGATTTAGGAAGCGAGAAACATCAAGAAAAAGTTGTGATTTTTAGGGAGAATTTTGCAGGGAAAGTATTTCACGCAAATTGATTTCTGTGAATGTCTCTGAGCATAAATAAAGGGAACTGTGAGGAATTCACAAAACATCAAACTGCAAGATTTGAACAACTTTCTTTTGGGTTCTGTAAGCAACAAGAGAAAATAATTAAAGCATTTAATTCATTGAATTATCCCAAAAAACATAACCACCATTTAATATATAAAACCTTCTTACATTGGACATAATTTCCAGCAAAAATGACTAAATCTAAATACTTTGCTGTCATATTTAATCACTTATACGCATTTTTTTTGGACATATAGCATACTCTGAAGGCCTGTCCAGTGAGGATAACTGTAACTATAACATTACTCAAACTGTGATGCAAAATGTTGTTCATCTGTCCACTCGTTAAAACTATAACAATAATTATATTAGCATCCACACCAATGCACAATATTGTTCTGTTTATTATAAGTGAATAATATAGTTTTGTCGCTCTTTAAACTCTTTAAAGCAGGATGGATTCTGATTGGCTGTCGATATTTTTATCGTTCATCAGCTGGAAAAAAAGTGATTCCAACAATGTCGTTCTTTCGTGCAATTATTGTTATAATTGTGATGTGGAACTCAAATTAGAACGACATCTTTATCATTTTCAGGTTTTGGTTTAAATCGGCCTTTACTGTTAGTTGACCTTTATTTTACACATCAACTTTAATCCCAGCTAACAAAAATATGTTCTAAGAACATTTTGCCAAAGTTCCGATTCGGAATGTTTTTAAATGTTTAAAAAAACAAACATTTCCTATGTGAACGTTAAGGGAACATTCCATTTGATCATTCTGCAAACATTATGGGGAATGTTACTTTTGAATGTTCTCTGGAAGTTCGTTCTGAATCAAGTAGTCAAATAAAATAATTTTTTTTTAAATAAAAACGTTTGAGGAACATCCAACTATAAAGTTTCTGAAAAAATCAATGTATAAATAATGTTTTTATGCTAACGTTTTTAGAACATTATTAAAGACCAGATAACTTTAAACAAACATTCTGTATACGTAACTGAGAACGTTTGTTCATAACTTTCAGAGAACCTATCCAGAGCGTTCCCTCTCAAAAACAAGTAGCACACAAACATTTGGCCAAACGGGTCTTGCAAAAAACATGAAAACCTGCAATATTTCATTCATCCTTAATGACATTCACTTCCTGCTGGGTCACTCAACATCGTCAGAGATTTCTATTTCTGTCCTATATCGAAATTTCATGAGCGATTTGTACATGATTCTTGGCAGAAATGTGTCTGCCGATGACGCATTTTTCAGGATGCGAGGAAGGAAAACGTGCCAAAGCCGGTTGTAGATGTTCACGTATGCATGACGGGTTCAAACAGTGGGTGTCCTCATCTCTGCAGACTCTACTTCATCCTTCAAGCAGCAGGGGATACAAAACACATCGAATTAATCCGACTCGTAAAAACGGGTCGTCTGAAAGGGTTTTGTGGGGACTCAGAGAGGGGTGTTGTCTAAAAAGCTTTTTCACAGTGAAAACACGCTGATTACGTTATTGTTGAGTGGCTTTTGATTCCCACACGAGGACCTAATGCTTCCCCGAGGAGACCTCCATTAACCGGCACAGCGGGGATTAAACCTCCACCTCATCAGAGTCTCGGACCCTCAGCGAATCACGGGAAACGCTGGTCCGGCCCTCGAGCGCTTTTGACCGTTGCGCCTCTTTCTAGTGGCTGAATGCGGGGTTCACAGTTTGTTGTTCCAAAACAATGCGCAGGGGTTGGATGAATGAAGAGTCTTGCGTTTTTTTCTGCGTTGTTTTCCCCCTCCTTCTCTTCTTCTGCTCCAAGGGAACGTAATTAGAGTGGGGAATTGGACGGGAGGAGGCTTGGGATGGGGGTTGAGAATGAGAAGGCTATTATCCCGCTGTTAGACGTGAATGGAGAGACCCACTCAGACGGCACAAAAGGGACGAAGCTGAGAGGAGCTCTCGCTAAAAGAGACCCGGCTCCACCGGAGCTTCAGTTCGGGAACAGATGCGACGACAAGTTTCTCTCCAAACGCTCTGACAGGCAGCGTTTATGTTTGGTGGAGAATGTTAAGGTAAAAGAAATGCTGAAAGCGGTGCAGCTAAAAGTCCTTGCACCTCATTTTCAGGTCATATTTCACCCTAAATTCAAGAAAAAAATACTAAACGATTTTTTTTTTGCATTGCGAGATTATTTTCATGACATTAAAGTGAAAAATAAAATCACTGTAATGCAAAATAATCAATCATTCTTATTATTGTAATGTGGAAAATATTATTATAAAAGCAAAGCCAAATCTCATTCTTGTTACCATAATGTTGAAATTTATGTCATTATTGTTATTGAAAAGCCAAAAACCATGTTATCAAAAACTATCAAATATAAAGCAAAAAAGACATTTCAGTGCAATTAGTGCAACACTCTGAACGAACTCTCTGCTCCTCACCACGGCGCGTCTCAGGTGCTGCGGTTATCACTCCGCCCAAGTAGCAGTGCTTCGCCTTCAGAGAATATAGTTCCAAGTATTTATACGGTTAAAATATGTCTGTGTCTCATGTGACTTTGTTTTTTGTACACTCTGTGACTATACAAATCACAACATGTAAATAGGAAAATGTTGGCGTTATTTTGTCACTTATTTAGATTAGTATGCTAGCTGTAACCATTTACATCCAGTCTTTGTGCTAAGCTAGGCTAGCGGTGGGTGCGTCAAACAGACTTATAGCACGCACAGAGATGAAAAAGGTATGTATGGACTTATCTAACTCTGGGGGATAAGGTGAATAGGCTAAAGTCCCAAAAAGTCGGAGTGTTCCTTTAAGAACCGCCCGATTTTTAAAAAAAACTCTTCAAGCAACTAAATGCAATAAAATAATATTAGTTATATTTTAGTCAGTATTGTGAATATAAATTGCCTAGGCCTACATATAAACGTAGGTTGCATTCTTTCTTTTAATTAAAAACCCGTGGCGCGTCATCTATGATTATGTTTACATGTCTCACTATGGCCTGCGCGTTCGCTTCGTTTCATTCACTGTCAATGGTTGGCGCTTAGTAATGATGGCTGCGGCTTTCTAAAGATTATTTTATTTTTATATGTTGTCGCATATGGTTTATTTAAAAATAAACGTGTGAGAGCGTGTTATAGGCTTATGTTATAGTCAGAATATGACGGCGCTACTGAAACACACATCACCGCAGATGATCATCTCTATCAAGCCAATGCGCAAACTATCGCAAATCAAAGTGAAAGTAAGTTGCAGACGCTTAACACACAATCATCTTCATTAAGTAAAGAAACTAAATGATCTTACCAGGGCATTTTAGCTGATGATTAATAAAGTGCTCATCACTGAAAGCAACGTGCACTCCATTTGAAGATCGGATTTATATCCGCAAAAAGGAATTTATTTGACCCGGTGTAAATGGAATCGTTTTGATAAATCAGATAGCTATCCTTTTCTGAGAAAACGCATGAAGTGGCCAGGTGTAAACAGCCCCAAGACATCGGTGAAAAACTAAATATAGATGCATTGTTAATGTATCACATTAACATGTTTTCTCACATGTATTACATTGCATTTGAATGAAATTAACTGTTATTTTGTGAATTCTAAAGTCATTTTAATTTATTTGTTTCCCTCTGAAAATCCACTTTCGTTGATATCTAGTGTTCTTTCTTGATTCTGCCTCATTCCCCAAGACCCAGTCAGTGACGTCACAATATATACATTTAATTAAATTCATACCCATGTAATCACCATGACCAAAATTGTACTTTTTTTTTTTACATTGAATCTTGAAAAAAAAAGAAGAAAAAAACACCCTTTTTTTTTTTTACTGCAAACCAAAATATTTTTAAGGATGGCCTGAAGAGCAACATATGGCAATTTATCTGTTCAATAAAATAGTTATAATAAACACCATCATCTCCACGTCACTTTTATAACATTTCAAACCTCTTAGTTTTAATCTCTGAAAAGCCAAGCTAATGTTTATTCTTGTTTTATTACGAGCTCTGACTCGTTCTCTTTTCAGCTCCATGTCAACCTTTCTCACTCACTGTGACAACTAACCTCTTAGACACACACACACACACACACACACAACTAACCTCTGCCCCTCACACCAGACACACGGCAAATCAGTTGGAGCAATTTTACTCTATTTACGGATATGACGTAATTTCTCATGAAAAGAAAACCATTCCGTCATGTCTAAAATATAAACACTTATAACAGGCTTACCATAGTGAATCAGGGTAAGACAAAAACAAAACGTGTTTTGGAAGAAGGATTAATGATATATTGACCTAATTTTGAAAATAAATAATTTAAATAATGCACCTTTAAATTCAGTATGCAAAAAATGTAAAATGTACAACAAAAATTCTCCTAAAAAAAATAGGCTTCATTTTCCTGTATGCAATAAGAGGGTGAAATGTGACCTAGACCTGTTCTTGACAAGTTTTCAGGAGATTCAGGTGCGAAGTCATTTGTAAGTTGGCAGCACCATGCAGCGTGGCCCTAAAAATACAGCGTTGTGTAAGTCAGCAGTGTTCACTTTTTCCTCCACACTACACACTACAGAGCATTTCCAGAGAAAAAAAGGTCAGGTCTTACGCACGCTCACCACACGCATATCAGGAAAACACGTTACTGTGTGGCCAAGGGGTTAAAAAAAGATTTTGGAGAGGGAGAGAGAGGAACTTCCCTGAGTATCGGCCGTTGCGGTGAAGTTTACGATACGGAGAAAAAAATGGGGTGTCAGGAAAGAGTTATAGGAACCAAACGACAGCTGTTAATATTACCAGCAAAGGAGAAAGGTCAGCTAGATTAGCACAATAAACATACAAAAGTTGGTGAAAATGTCCATATAGGTGAGGAATTAATGTGAAAGTTTGTTAATACATTCATAAAAAAAATTAAATAAAGGATTATTAATAAGTTTTTGTGGTATTCAAACTGGTATCAAAAAATCATGAAATTTTAATTGTTTTGGCATTAGCTACTGCACTTTTGATTTGGTTATTTAACACATTTTTAGCTGCGTGATTGGTTATTTTGTGGCAAATTTGAACTATATCACATATAAAATGATATATACTATAATATATAGCAAATCAACTCAACTATATGTTTCTATATTATTGGCCAGCTCTTTATATAAAGTTGGTCAACTTTATCTGCATACATACAGTATATTCGCGTAGGGCGATATATACTATATAGCAAATCTCTACATTTTGCAATGATACAAAGCAATAAAGCAAAGTATATTATTGTCCAGCTCTAATCTGCTAAATGCGACTTTAAGATTTCACAACATGATTTTCTGTAAAGCTCCTCTGAATAAATGTGGATTGTGAAAAGTTATATATTGACAAAAATGTGAATTCTGAAATCACATTGCATCATGTTCACAATTTTGCAGATTTCACCCCCAAAATTAGCACAGAAAACGTGCTCCAGATCCCGTCTGGGCCTGTATGGTCGTAGTGGAATTGGTCTAACTTTGGCGTGGCATAGAGACCAGCCCAGTTAATAGTTTCCAGGCTGGTCATGAACCACTTCCTAAATGAGGCTGGTGTTTCTGACCCCAAGGCCCCTGTCCTGTCTGGGGCAACAGAGCCGCAAACACACACGCGCTCGCCCGCTTAATGCATCTAGAGTCTGTAGGCATGGTGAACTGGGAGCGCTTTTCATCTGCATGTGTTTCGACATGAAAATCACATTCATGACTGACCGATGTGATCCTTGAGAGGGAGGAATCATAAACGAGATCTCAGTAAAGTGGCGAAATGTAAGAATTTTCATGTATTAAGTACTTTATCAATGTTTGAACGACTTGTAACGAAACTTCCCCCGACTTCATGAGCGTTGTCTCTTAGGTTGTCCATGAAAGCCTGTAAGCTGATTTTTCTGTGAAGGACTCAGGAAATCAAAAGGATGTGACGTTAACACGCGTTCCCGAGAGTATTTCTTCCGTTCAAGGACACATGAAACTAATGCTTATATCAGAAAAACATCTGAGACAAAGTTGATACTTAATCGTAACATACCTGAGAATAACATTACGGAAACGGAGCTTATCTTTGGAAATGGAGCTTATCTGGAGTCCAGGTGCTTTATTTGGAGGCCTTTTGGAGGAAAAAGCACATCTGAAACTCTCTGAAACGCTTTCCACCACTCAAACCACAGTTTCTTGGAGAAGTTGAATCAGAATGTGATCTACGCCGCATGGATTACCCGTGTTAGGGTGGCCGCTGGTCTCAGACCCAACGGAAGGCCCCTGAAGGGATTTCCTGACCTTAGTTCAAAAATAATGCGCTTTAACGACCGTTTCTCTGTGTATTTCAGGGTCTGTCGAGAGGCGAGGCCGCGTGAGTCAACGTCTCCTAAAGAGACTCGCCACGCTTGGCTGAAAAAACCACAGGGGTCCATACCCAGCTAACAGGGAACGTTCTGCCAAGGTTCTCTCGAAGTTATGAACAAACCTTCTTCCAGTCACGTTAATGGAATGTTTGTTCGTGATCTGGTTTTTAATAATGGTCTCAAAACTTTTTTTCTGAAACATTTTAGTTAGGCATTCATCAAACTTTGAATGTCAAACTTGTTTTAGAATGTTCAGAGAACATTCAAATGTAACATTCAAAAGTTGGACGTTCGTGTAACATTTTTAAAATGTTTTAATTGTAACGCCGTGACCCTGGACCACAAAACCAGTCACATAGGTCAAATTTGAAGAAATTGGGATGTATACATCATCTGAAAGCTGAATAAATAAGCTTTGGTTTGTTAGGATAGGACAATATTTGGCCGAGGTACAACTATTTGAACATCTGGAATCTGAGGGTGCAAAAAACCTAAACATTGAGAAAATCACCTTTAAAGTTGTGCATTTATGTTGGTGATTGTGCTACAATAAATGTTTTATAAATTTACGGTAGGAAATTTACTAAATATCTTCATGGAACATGATCTTTACTTAATATCCTAATCATTTTTGGCATAAAAGAAAAATCTATCATTTTGACCCATACAATGTATTGTTGACTTTTGCCACAAATATACCCGTGCAACTCGTGACATTCAAATGCAACATTCAAAAGTTGAACATTCATGTAAAAAAAAAGTTAAATTTTACACATTTTTTAGAATGTTCAGGGAACATTCACATTCTCATGGTAAAATGGAATGTTCCCTTAACGTTTCGCATAACGAAGAAAAAGCATTTTTAAAACATGTTTCAGAGAACATTCAGGAAAAAAAAAAACTTTAAGAACGTTTTGTTAACGTTCTCAGAACTTAGCTACTGTAGGTAATTCAATTCACATTTATTTGTATAGCGCTTTTCACAATACATATTGTTTCAAAGCAAGTTCACGGAGAATGCATTTAGAGTGATCTGTTATCAGAGGTGGCTGTGTCCAAGTTATGTATTTATGTAAAGAGAGCTGATGCAAAAATCTCTGCGGCTGATGTCACGATTAATCGGGCGACGAGAGGAGCCGGTTGCACGTGCGTGCATGTCAAGGAAGAGCGCACCCGAACTGACAGAATCCGCTTTGCTTTGTGTATTTTCTCTTTCACGTCTGTCTTCCTCTCAGTAACCAGCGGTGTGGTACTGTAGATCTCTGTGCTCTGGCCTTCGGATTCGCCGCACATTGCGTGAGATTCGATCGTTGCTCGCTGGTGTATGTGACAGAGGTCGTCAACATAGCATTAATTAAGACCCAAAAACAACAAAGCCCAAACAATAAACACCCGTCCGCAAAAGCCACTACTGCCTCCCCGACCCGACCGGGGTTCAGCCAAAGAAAGTAAATACAGTAATACGTTCAAGATTTGTTTTCCCTCCGCCCAGAGAGCAGCTCTTTGTGGAGCTTTAAGTGAAAGTGTTATTCAACAGATTCAACCGTTCGATTGTCATTGCACGAAGTGGCGTTGAAATGATCATGTTCCTGGCGGCGTTCCTCTGCAGATGTGCAGCTTGGCACCTCAAATCATTCCTCAAATAACCACATAGTTGGTCAAATGGGGCACCGCAATAAATGGGTTCTTTTAGCACTATTTAAGTAGTTTTCTCTCGCTATCGGTGTCTAAAACATGTGTTTATGTGTATATCATTCAGCAGTTTCTGCACAGCCAGTACAGTTAAACCTTTAAACAACTCAAGCCAAGTTTCAAGAAACACACGCTAATCCTAATTGTCAAACGGCTTTGGGCGCAGGTGCCGATGGGTTTTTCTGTGTAGACTTTAGTTACACTTGCAGTGATGCCATAGAAGAGCCATTATTGGTTACCCAAAAGAACCTTTCAGTGAACATTCTAAAAAGAACCCATGTTTTTTCAAAATAAAGAACCATTTGTGAAAGATTCAATGGATGTTAAAGGTTCTTAATGGAACCATCAATGCTATTATAGAAGCTTTATTTTTAAGAGTGTCGTTCCAGCTGTCAAATTTCACTTCTGTTCATCCATCCAATCCTGCGACTACATATAAAAGTGTAAGATAGTAAGAAAATGCAGGTAGTGAAATTAAAACTTGAGGTTTATGGATTCATGAATATATTAAAAGTTGTAATATGAGCCATCCCATCATCATGTCTGCTTACCTGTTAAAGTTCACAGCATGTTCAATAGTGACATGTTACAAGCCTGTTTGATCATGTTCATTAAAAAAGTGAAAACTGACTGAAAACTGAACATATTATTTAAAAAAGAAAAAACTGAAACCCAATTAGCAAAATCTATATTCTATGGATCTATGGAATTTTTATTTCGATGATTTTTTAAGCATCTCAAATGCACCATGGTTTACGAATGTTTAGACATTTAACTAAAAAGCGATGAAAAAAAGTAAGAAGTCGGATAAGATGGAAGAAAAAAATTTTAAGTTAGAAGTCAATAGGTTATAGGTGTGTGTGTGTGTGTGTGTGTGTGTGTGCTCTTAGTCATTTGGCTTGACTGTTATTGAATCACCTCATAAGTGAAATACCAAACCGGGTGCAATCGTCAACCGCAAACCAACACTGTGGTCCAAATGTTTTTTCAACATGGCATGTATTTATCCGAAACATATTGGGATTAGGACAAAAAAAAAAAAAGGATTTTTCATTTCCATGACACTGGTAAGAGGGCAAAGGAGGTGACTGTTGGCCCGGTTAGTGCTGAGAAGGAACATGACTGCTTTGAGACCGCTTTACAATCCGTCATAGTACACGCTGCCGCTCGTTTGCCGCCACCGAATTCCCACTGGAAGAACAGCGTGTTACGGATCTTTCCTAAAAGTTTACTCACAGGTGCCAGAGCATTAACTAAGTGCTGCCATGAACGCAAATGCCACCACACCGCAAAAACAAACAAACAACTACTATCTTCTTACTTGGTATTGTTGTCTCATTTCCAGTAAAAATATCTAAATGTTCGTAAATCGAGATATTTTACATGAGATATTAAGTCTTATTTTCAGAAAAAGTAATCAAAACTGAGTGAGTTTTGCTGAAAATATATAAAAAAACAGATTTAAAATTAAGTTAAATTAGGACTTAAATTGAGTTTTATACATCATTCATGGAATGTTTTTGATCTGAAATATTTTATTTGGACATTCATCTAACATTTTTAAATTTTACTTCTTGTTTCAGAATGTTCAAAGGTAACATTCCAGTAATGTTTGCAAAATGGAATGTTCTTGTTATGTTCGTAAAAAAACTAAACAAAAATCGGGACGTTTTGAACATTCAGAGAGTGTTCTTAAATAACGTTTCCATAACTAGGATATTTTTTCTTGTTTGAAGCATAATTTATTTTTTTTATAAAACAAGACTTAACTCTTTCCCCGCCATTGACGGAATTTTCCGGCAATCCATGTTTTCACTGTTATCCGGTAGGGGGCGCTATTAGGCATCATCTGAAAGAGTACAGAATCTCCTGATCAAAACACAGACGAAGAAGAAGCAGAAACAAGCGATAGAAGCATTGCTGACGCACATGTAAAATAATGCAATCATCAAACCTTAAACGGCATATAAATAAAAATTGCCTAATGTTACTGAATGAAATGTTGAACCCATGAAGAGGAAACGACTGTGAAGCTTTGAGGTGTTGATGGACTGTGTTTTGATCATCGCTCTGAATCCCACCCGGATGAAGTCTTCAACAAAAACGCAATTTTCTCAGCTTTTTGTGTGTGTGTGTTGATAAAAGTGTTGCTAAAAGAAGAATGCATAAAACTAGAATAAAATGTTTTGTTTTTTCCTTTTTTGTTTGAAAGCAGAGGCTCTGTTCTTTTTTTGGGGGGGTGGGGGGGTAGTGTATTACATGTGCAGATATTCATCCATACAACAAAATATTCTGGGGGCCATGAAAGTTGAAAGTGAAAACAATCAAAAATGCTGGTGCTGGCAACTTTCCACAGATGGGAAAGAGTTAATATCAAGTAAATGTATCTCCGTTAAAGAATGTTTAGATATTTGTATAGGAAACCAAGTCAAAAATACCACGTTTTTTTGGCAGAGTTCCGTTTTTTCCTATTCGGATAAGGAGCATCTTCTTTGTGATTCCCGTCATTCATTTTCTCTGTCTATTCTCTAAAGAGTGCAGCGGGAGTCTGTCTTTCTCTCGCCCCTGAAAGAAAGCCCAGAATGGCCAGTGAAGGGAATTCAAAGTCGTTGATAGACTTGTCGGAGACGAGGTCTTTGCATCCTTGTTGACAAAGGTAAGTAATGAGAGTTGGCCGTGAGTCTGGAGGTTTCTTTAAGGCTCGGGATAGTGGGGGGGCTCGCTTTGGCTTTTGTTGACCAAGTCAGAGATGCTTCTCACAGGCATCAGAGTGTCAAGATCGGTTACCTCTAACCACCACCGATTGTTGGTGAGATGGATGGACTCTCTCTTTAGAGCCAAAATGGGGGAGCGTGACCGCACAACGACGGCTTAGCATTCTGGGAGCTGAATTCACTCACTACCAGAGCGCTGTGGGATCCATTGACCTGCGCGCCATTGTTCGACAGGTCACTTCCCTGAAACCGTAACCTCAGGGGCGATTACCATTGGAATGCTCAGGACAGCATTCCTCCTCGACGAGTCCATTGACTGGGATTGGCACTCGGCACTGGGCTGCCGGAAAATTCCCAACGATTAGCTACCGGTCCATAGAGACAGGGTTGGCCGTCGTGACCTGTGTCAGAGAAACGATTCCCGGGACTTATGGGAAAAGACAAGTCACAGAAGCTGCTATAATGACCCGTCCTGCACGTTGCTTAAAACCGGTCTATGAACATAAACAGACTGTACAGTCACATTTACATTGCAGAATCTGTATGAAGAGCGGGGATTTAACTAAAAACTAAAACTTTAAATAAAATAAACGTTAAAAATTAAATTGAAGTTGAAATAAAATAAATCGAAGTTATCACTGGCTTTTCCGATGCATGCTCTAATACGAAACTGCTAGGGGTGTTACGAAACCCTCAAGTCACGATTCGATACGTATCACGATACTGAACTCACAATACGATATTATTGTGATACTCCAAAACATATGATAAAAGGTTAACAAAAAATGTACTGTTGATAAAAAATAAAATAAAATTGGTATTACATTGTCGGTGTAAATGAATAGGCTCGGACTTGGTGCTGGAAACTCAATGCACAGGATAATACTGAGAATTTTATTTTAGACGAATATGCTTGCGCTCTGTCACTGACTAGATAGATTTAAAATAATGTAGGCCACTTTTTACTGGTAACAAGACATTTGGCATTATCAGGACCCACAAATATTCCCCCATTGCATTTTTATACATTATTTTCAACATTATACGTAGTAGTTTAATGTAGTACTCTGAACACTTGCATTTTTTTCTCAATTTTTATTTTGGGTGATTTTTATTATTATTTTCTCTTAATTTGTATTGTGGGTGAATTATACACAATACGTGTTGTCACTATCCACGATACATTGTTGCATTTTTGTATAGCGATATATTGTGACACCCCTATAAACTGCACTAGCTAATACGTTGCGATATGTAATATCTTAATTAGAACTTTTAGCTAATTGTGTGCATCTCTGAATCTCATCAAAGTCAACAACACATTAAAAACTAAGTTTCTTGATTTAGCTAAACTAAATCTAATGCTATCAAAACAAACAAAGTCAGCAGATTTCATCAAAAGGACTTGTTAAATCTGAAATGCAAATCTGAACAAATGGCTTAAGTATTTATGGAAGCTTGTTTTCGCCACAGAATTAAAAATATAAAAAAGGTAATTGCAACAATTTATCTCTCAATTCTGACTTTTTTTCGATACTCGAGTTTATATGTCGCAATTCTGACTTTATAAGACAAAATTCACAATTCTGAGAAATAAAGTCATCTCAAGTCTTCAATTTATTCATGCACCAAATTGAACCCTGCAACAAATTGACAATCTGTCATAGAGCAGGGATTAAACTAAAAACTAAAACTTTAAATAAAATAAACAACCATCATGGGATGATTCAGAAAGAGTCGTTGCTTGGAGCACTTACAATATTGATTGTAGATGACAAGAAACTTCAGTTACAGGTCAAGAACATTAGGAACTTTCCACTTACTGTGCACCTGTTTAAAAAACGAACGTCACACTGGTGTTTAATTGCAACAAGACAAAAAAAGCATCTTAAACTAGTCTAAAGTGGTCAGCCAGTCTGTTTTGCTGGTTTAAGCGAAGGGTTTCAGACTGGGAGACCAGGTAAAGAATCTTAAACGAGACCTGTAAACCACGTTAGGCTGGTTTAAGTTTTATTTTATTTTTAGCAGGGTGAGTTTTTAACCAATAAGCAGTCATCAACTCTAGCTATAGGTACAATCTATTATTTAAATGATTTAAACACCAAACCATGATTGAAATAAATAAATGTAAAAAAAATAAAATAATAATAATAATAATTTGGTTATATGACTGTCATTTTATCATTTTGCAAACATTATGCGAACGTTAATTTTGTCTGTCTGAATACTCAATTCTGATTGGCTGGAAGGTGTGCTATAAAATCGTTTAATGCACAGCTATATCCGTGTATTATCCCTTACATGTTCATTGAGAAATAATGTTCTCTTTTCAGAACACTATTTAAGGCGAACGAACGTTCTATTAGCGTTGCTGGAGGAACGTTTGTTTAACTTTGAGAGAACCTTGGCAGAACGTTCCATGTTAAGCTTTTGTTTGAGTTAATTCTTCAGGTTTAAGTGGTACTTCCATCAATTACAGATTAAATTATATAAACAACGATTGAAATATATGAAAAAAATCTCTTACAAGGGTTTTAACAGCCTCTTGAATCACTTGTGCTTTATAAACTGACCATTTCAATATATTTAATCAGTGTCACATCAAACATCACAGCGGTCCTGCTAATGTTTAGATATCTGAACAAAGCGGCCGGTCCGGGAGGGAAAAGTTTGCTGTGTGTAAGGCTTCAAACGCTCGGGATCATGTTGGCACGGTTCACAGTGCTTTTTATCTGGCATGAAGCCTGTAATCTAGAAGATTTATGTCACTCACCGCCCCTATGCTTAACAACCTTTCTAATATTCCAGGACATAAAAATGTAATTGCCCCACATATCAGAGCTACAGAAGATATTGGTGTACTTGTTTCTGACCAGAAACACAAATTGGTTTCTATGGAGACGCTCACCACTTATACAATTTACAAACCAACTCACGGCTCTGGTTTGGCTTTTGCACGCGGGTGGAATCGTCTGACTGCTATTTTGTGGAATTGTGGAATCCGCGTGTTTGGGTTCACGTGATCATCTCACAGGATTTTGATGCACCTGGGTAAAGAGAACAAAACACAGTCAAGGGCTTTTCCTTCTGTCAGGCCACTAATACTAACTTGTCTGTGTGTGTGTGTGTGTGTGTGTGTGTGAGTGAGTGAGTTTGTGAGACTGTGTGTGTCTTTGTGTGTGTGTGTGTGTTTTTCTATCCCGGTGGGTCTTCTTTTTAAAGAAGACACTAGCCAGATAATTGCTGAAGTGTATTGCCTTTAAAAAGTTTCGAACCATTTTGATGAAGTAAAAAAATAATCCCCCCCCCCCCCCCAGCACCAGATGGTTAATATATTTATTTATTTAAAACATAAACATCAGCACAGTTCACACACACACACAAAAAACAAAACAGAGAAAATAAAATATTTACATTCAAAGGCATACAACTATTCATACATGATCAGCAAATCATTATTAACTGAAGCAGGAGGCAAGTAGTTCTGTCAACAGACCCAAAACTCTGTTCACTGTCCTCAGGCCAAACCTACTGTTGAGCCCGGGTGTATTTTTCTGTCTTTTCATGCCCCTGTCATCAGAACAGATGCTTGCTGGGTTTCAGTCATGTCTCATTGTGGGTTCAGAGAGAGCTGTCTCTCTCTCTCTCTCTCTCTCTGTGTGTGTGACTGTGTGTAGCTACGTCTGACTCCATGTATCTGTCAGATGCTAACACAGCTTCTCATTCCCCACCGTCTGACAGATGTCACTAATTTACTCATCCTGGATCAGATTAAGAAAGAAACATCACTCCAGGCCTGTTTTTAATGGCGTCTCGGAAAACTGACTTGAAATCAGTTCCAAATCAGATACTTTATGATATTATTCAGCCTAAGACACAGCCAAGCTGGGCTGGGCCTCAGTGCGTATATTTCTTCTAAGGCACTTTCGTGGACTTTTAGAAAACAAACTGCATTAAAACCCTTTTCATACTCTCTTTTTTGTAATTTATTTATTCTTGGAATCAAAATTCAAATCACGTTTGTTGACATTTCTGGTCTACAAAATGGCCAACTCATTTGTCATGCTAAAGCTAACTTCATAGCTATTATTTTATATAAAACTGTTTTCACACTTTTGTTTTCATAATTTTGCAAAAAACAGACACTTACCTTGATGATGTACTTTTGTGTTTGTCACATTTGTCACCTCAAGCTCTTCACTGACATCAGGCACTTTCGAAAAAACTTTAATTAGGGATGGGCTAAGTCATTGTCATAAACACCATATTTTATATTGAATTTTATAAAACACAATGACGTGCTTTATCAGTAATATTTCATATTTTCACATACATTTTCAAAAAATATATATATATATTGATTGGTTATCAGAATTTCGATTTTAAAAGTCATACCTGGTATTTGTTCGATATTCTTGATGCTCTGCCGTTACCGTTAGAATGACGAAACGTTTTAAAAGTTCAATTTTACCGCTCTCGTCAATGTCAAAATGTTGGAAATGGGCAATCAAATTAAAGAAGGCGGGGCTTTATATTCTCATGCAGAAGCGAACATGAATTCAGCGCAGCGCTTCCTTTTGAACGGTTAGCCTGTGTGAGGTAAGAAAAGGATAAGTTAACTAAGTTAAACATTTAACAGCTGATTTAAGGTAGAAATGTTGAAAGACCAACAGAAACTTCTCGACTTTGTCAAATTTCACCGTTTTGAATTGAAAGTATAGACTTCCATTTACGTGACTGATTCATGTAATTCATAACTGAGTGATGATACAAACGGTTTGGCTGGCGTATACTGTTTACAACGTTTAAATATTTAATTCCTTAAATTAAAAACATTTTGATAACGTTTCAATGGGACTTCTGAAAGGTTTCAAAGAGTTTTTTGTTTTTGCTATGCTAACATTAGCCTTTAAGTGAACGTGAACGTTTCATTTAATCATTTTGCAAACATTATGGGAAAGTTACTTTTGAATGTTCTGAACATTGTAAAACTTTAGATGAGCGAACTATACGTTTCATGAACAATATACAAATCATGTTTTTGTGCTAAAGTTTTGAGAACATTAATAAAGACAGATGACTTTGACCAAACACACTATTAAAGAGTTGGTTCACCCAAAAATGAAAATTATCCCGTAATTTACTCACCCTCAAGCCATGCTAGGTGTTTTTGACTTTCTTCTTTTAGACTAACACAATATGAGTTGCATTAAAAAATATCCTGCCTCTTCCCAGCTTTTTAATGGGAGTGAATGAGGCCCAAAAAAAGTGCATCCATCCATCATAAAAGTAATCCCTACAACTCCAGGGGTTAAATTTAGGCTTTCTGAAGCAAAGCCATGTGTTTTTGTAAGGAAAATATCTATATTTATAACTTTATAAACTATAATCACATGGCTTCCGGTAACGGCCGTACGCGAGTCTAGTTCCAGCGGAAGTGACCTTTGACCCAACGTATGACCCAACCCGTGGAGTTGTAAGGATTACTTTTATGATGGATGGATACACTTTTTGGGTCCTATCACTCCCATTATAAAGCTTGGAAGAGCCAGAATATTTTTTTTAAATATAACTCAGATTGTGTCTGAACTCAGAAAGTCATATACACCTATGGGCTAAGGGTGAGTAAATGATGGGCTAAAATAAATGTCCCTTTAACGTTACTGGAAGAGTGTTTGTCCATAACTTTGAGAGAACCTCTCCAGAACGTTCCCTGTTAGCTGTGTGTACAGCAGGGCCTCATGCTTTTACACCATCGGCTGATGAAATGTGAAGATGTGGCTAGCAGCTGCTTCTGGCTAAAAATGTATTTTACAGCTGCTGCGGGACCCAGTATGTGTCTTCCCCTAATGCATTCATCTATTCATGGATTTTATGACAATGAGACTCCATAAAGCACCGAAATATCAGGCTCAGAGTTTACTTTGGACCAGTGAAACAGAAAAGATAATTATAAGAAATTATAATTAGACATTTACTCTGCTTTTTATCAGCTTGCAGGGCAAATGACAGGACATGTCCGATTCATGGTGAAAGGTCATGATCTATCAAAGGCAATTGTGGGAGTTTATTTTCGTTTTATGACGGGACTTTACCTACATCTTCAGGGTAGTTTGGGTTTCTTACTTTGTTCTTCTTTGATCAAACCCCAAACATTAACCCTTCGAAGTTGAACCTGCAAGATGCTGAAACAGGTGAAAAAATCCCACAGATGCACATTGAAGGAGATGAAAGTGTCTCCATCTGTAACAAATTCACATCTTTAAATTCTTTACAAAATTATGTTCCTTCCCATTTGCCAAATATTTTTCTCTGTTTTTTTTTGTCTCGACAACAGCTCGCGTGCTGTGCGAGCTAACCAAGATGTTGAAAATGCAAATATGTTCCAAATGTCTGGGGATTTTGTCTATGAAGTATCGAGTTTTGTGGTCTCAGCTGCGACACACATTGATGTTTTATCAATGACATTGGGATCGTGGCATTCGTGGGCCTGAATGAGTCGAGACACACGGCCTCGTGTGTTTCCAGCTTTAATGAGGAGATGTTTGGACACGACTATCCGTGTTTGAAGTCGGCTTATAATGGCGCCCTGTTGTTTGAAAACAAAGCGCCTGTAAGTCAAACAACAGTCGAGTATTGCGCTGTAAATTATTGCTTTGTAAACCCATGGTAACTATTTGTGTGCAAACAGCTTTACAAACATTACAAATCAGAAGCCGGTGGTCAGACTTAAAACAGATTTCTCTTCAAAGACGTGTTTGCGTGTGCATTTAAAGCTGAGAAAATGTCATTCTTTATACTGAGAAACATGAATATGAGTTATATGAGCAGATGCTGGACTCTTACAGCAACCCAGTTAACAGGGAACGTTCTGGCAAAGTTATTATGAGCAAACATTCTTCCAGTTGCATTATTAATATAGCGTTCGTTCAAAGTTATTTGGCCTTTAATAAGGTTCTCAAACCATTCGAACAAAAACATACGTATATATCTATACGGTTTTATTCTGAAACGTTTTGGACGTTCCCCTAACGTTTTTTAAATGTTTCTACTTGTTTCGGAATGTTCAGAGAACATTCAAAAGGAACATTCCAGAAATGTTTGCATAATGGAATGTTCCCATAACCTTCGCATAACCAAGAAAAAACGTTTTGAAAACATTATAAGAAATGGTCGTTTTGAACATTCAGAGAACATTCAAAGTTAATGTTTTTATAGCTTTATGGGAACGTCAGCAAAAGGTTCTTAGAACATATTTTGTTAGTTGGCAAAGCACTTGGGGTTTATGTATCACTGCGTACGAATATGCATACTTCCATAGTAGAGATCAACCGATAATCTGTTTTACCGATATTGTTCCCGATATCGGTTTTGTAATATAGGATTTTAGTGACAATGCACTATTTAAAAAAAAACTTTAAAAAAAACTTGTTCAGACTCTTTATTGATGCCGAAGTGTGTTTTGTTTTGTATGCAAGGAAGGAGTGAAATTGCAGAAATTACAGTATTTAAAAAAAGTGTAAAAAGCTTAAAAAGTTTGTTCAGTTCAGTGCTGTGGTTCTAATGGTCAAAAACAGAAATAAAACAATAAATAATATCGGTTATGTATCTCTGATAAATAAATATCAGTTATCAGGCACATAAACATGCAAATAATTAGTATCGGTTATAAAAAAAACACTATATCGGTTGATCTCTATTCCATACTATATTGTAGACTAAAAACGGTATGAATAACAGTCGAGTAGTATATGTCCGAATTCGTAGTATTAATAAAAGAGTAGGCATAAAGTGTGCAAGTTTGATTGACACTTTACTATCCCATCAGGCCACAGGATTTGTGAATGACAGTGAAGCGACGCAACTGATGCTGGTAGGTCACATGATAATGATGACAACATGGCAGAGGTACACACAGAAACCAAATGTATACCTAACCTACTATACAGTATGTGATTTAAGACGCAGCACATCTGTGTCTCAATAGCACATTACATTGCAGACACAGGCAGATAACTTCTAGGTAAGGAATGATTCTTTTAGTTCTTGAACAAAAACCGAGAAGCGCTCCGACTGATTCGAACGCAGAGTGAGTCGTCGTTATACTGATTCAAACGCAGACTGAGTCGTTATACGCACAACCGGCACATCCGGGAACTTAACTGTCAATTTTGTCCACGCCCCCTTTTGGGGGAGTCTCATTCGAACGCAGAGTGAGTCGTTAAACTGATTCGAACGCAGAGTGAGTCGTTATACTCATTCGAACGCAGAGTGAGTCGTTATACTCATTCGAACTCGTTATACTCATTCGAACGCAGAGTGAGTCGTTATACTGATTCGAACGCAGAGTGAGTCGTTATATTCATTCGAACGCAGAGTGAGTCGTTATACTCATTCGAACGCAGAGTGAGTTGTTATACTCATTCGAACGCAGAGTGAGTCGTTATACTCATTCGAACGCAGAGTGAGTCGTTATACTCATTCGAACGCAGAGTGAGTCGTTATACTCATTCGAACGCAGAGTGAGTCGTTATACTCATTCGAACGCAGAGTGAGTCGTTATACTCATTCGAACGCAGAGTGAGTCGTTATACTCATTCGAACGCAGAGTGAGTCGTTATACTCATTCGAACGCAGAGTGAGTCATTATACTGATTCGAACGCAGAGTGAGTCGTTATACTGATTTGTGAGTCTTTTTGACTGCTTCAGTAAAAAGAATCAGTTAAGATTCATTCACTTACATTGCTTGTTTTTTTCTTTTGTTCTTTCACAATTATATCGTAAAGAGAACAACTAAAGCATTTATTTTCTTATATTTCTACAGCAGCACCTTGAACACTCACAAATGGATGTTTTTTTATATCTGCATTTCAAAAATAGTGAATACTTGTGATAAATAGTGAAACTTGAGTCAATACAGTGTGGTGTTAACATGCTGCAATGCAAACATGCTCATATATATATATATATATATATATATATATATATATATATATATATAAATGCACAACAAATATTTGGTAAAAGCCTACAATGTTTTTAGAAACATTTAGTATTATAATTTTTAAAATAAAATAAATATATTTATGACAAGAATAATAAGAGGAAAAAAGTCTAGAAGCTAGATACAGTGGAAAAAACAATGACAATTAAATAAAAAAACAATATAAATAATACATTAAAACAAACAAATATATTTAAATAAATACAGGAAACATACAGGGCTGGAAAAGCAACAAACAAATAAAAATAAATAAATGTATATATTTTAAAGGTATATAAATAATACATAAAAATAAAAGTATTTAAGTAAATAAATAACTTCAAACAAAATGGAGATGATATACATAGAATATATATATATATATAATAACTTTATATAAAAATATATTTAAATGAATAACTTTAGATACTAATGAAAATAAAAACAGAAAACATAAATAATCAGTTAATATATAAAAGTAAAATATTTAAGTGAAAAAACCCCTCATCTGACATTTTCAGATGGTTCTGATGGAAGACCCTCACAGAGTATCACATTCATCAGACAGAGATTGAGACACACACACACACACACACGCACTGCTGATGCTGCCGCTCGCGGTGTGAGGTTGGAGGGCGGTTCTGTTCACCCATTAACCCTACTCTAGTTTTACGTCCACGCCAACATAAATACACGCGCCGGCCAAGCGCAGGATAATTATTTAGTGCTCGCCGGCCTCATCTCTCCCCCTCCCAGCGCGCACATCCACGGCCCTATCTGTTGATCTGACGTTATTTACGGTTTACTGTTATTGTCCAGAACAGAAACTTATTAAAGTGCAGTTATTAAACGTTCTCGCAGGGGCAAGATCTGCCGTAAATCTAACGTTTCCCAGAGTCCGTCGGACCCTAATGGATGGTTATGGTTATCTAGTTGAGTTGTTTGCGCAAAAATGCTGTTCCCCACCAGAAAGAGACGATGTAATCGGGTTTTATAAGAATTATTAAGCGTCTTCGACATACGCTGCAGTAAAGATGATTTGGATTAAGAGGTTTTTATGTGATGAACTGTGTTTTTGCGCCCTCCCTTTCAACCACCTAGTCATCTTGTGTGTCTCCTCAAGGCATCAAGTTTAAAAGTACGGCAACATAAGGAACCGCAAACTTTCATAATACTCAATGTACTGTTTTAGCAGTTTTCAGCATATATGTTATGCAGGGTTATTATAGTTAACTACATCTAAAGACATGAAGAAATAAAAACGTATATTTTTTTCTGTTAATTCATATAAATGTAAAACATTTACTTAGATTAAAAAATATATTTTTAAAGATTATTCTATGTGTTTTCTCTGCAGGTAAATAGCTGCGATGGCAAAAAACACAATAATAATAATAAATAGGAAACAATAACGTTCAAACTCAAGTAACCTTAAACAAGCGTATTCTATGACAAATATTGTTTCATTCACTCAGTATGCATTTTTAATATGTTAAAATTGTGTAATATTTATTAATTTGATTATGTACTTACCCCTGTGGTGAAAATCAAGTTTTTAATGTTGTTTATATGTCTATGTGGTGTTTTTAATACGCTTTAACACAAACCATGTGTAAATTCATAAGTCGAAAGCGTTGCTGAGTATTTTCTCTTTAAAACTGCAGTGAACCAAAGACAGTCTCAAAAACACGGTGTGAAATCGCTGGTGTTTCTGACGTCACAAACGACCTTGTAACCAATCAGATCAACGTGTGATCGTCAACCAGTGGATCTCTGAGTGAGGGAGTGAGTGGAGGCGGGGCTCATTTGCATATTCATAGAACCGCGTATACTAAATGAGGCAAGGGTGTCGAGTTACATTCAAGATATTTTAAGGCATGAAGACATTTTTTTTCAAAGAATTTTTTTATTTATGTAATTTTGGTGATCAAAGATGAGTTTTAAGGGATACAATTATTGTCTACAGGGGGACTTCAAAAATAATGTTAACTTTGAATAACGCATCTGGAAACCCATGCAATTCCGTTGCGGTTGTACTTTTGCATTGCAGCAATGATATAAAAACATCCATAAAACATGAATTTACTTGGAAAAACAAGGCTCACAAAATTTTATTTTATGTGAGATTTATGTTAACAGCCAAGGGGGTCATAAAAATAAGCATGAAAACAATTAATATCTCATGCAATTCTGCATCCAAAGTAAATCTCATTTTAAGGATGTTTAGACATTTGTACTGGATAACAAGACAAAAATGCTGACTCAGAAAATATTTTTTGCATTGCATCCAGCTTTTGTGAATGCAAGAACGCCCCAACTCCTCTTCTGTGTGGTTCACATTCATCATTCAGCTGGGGTTTTTTTATTGAATTTTTTTTATATCATTCTGCTTTTGTGTCATGAAGATCGTAGCAGGACACGGCGCGGGTTCCTCCTCCTCGGGCCGTCCCGTACCCAGCAATAGATGAGCTCAGGCTGTTCCTTTGAATCCACCATGTGTTCCTCACCACTAATATCAACCAGATGACAGAGAACCTCACAGTGATTGTCTCTCAATGAGACAAGTAGTCAAAATAACATGAAGGAGATTATGAGCTGCGTTACTCAACAGACAAAGTGAAAACCCGAACCGTTATATCATGACCTTCATATGAGAGTCTTTTCATCATTCAGATGGACAATATTTTGTTCATAAAGAGAAAAAGGTTTCGTCCATAAACACTAAATTATTTATTCAAATAGAGCGACTTTTCATCAGTACTTTTAACTCTCTTCAGATTGACTAAATACTCGCAACTCAATTATTTTACATACAGGTCAAAGGTCAATGCCAACATGGTAGATGTAGTCCAAGCGTCTCCGTAACTTTGGGATTGTGTTCACGAAACATTGATGTTGAACAAAAAGTCACTCACGACTTGACTTGGATCCAGAAGCAGGAATATTGAATATCCATTAGTATGTGATGAAACGTTTTAAACGGCTCAGCAGCTCAAACTCTCGTTGTTTCGTAACAACTTCGACGTAATATTTCCAATCCAGCGAGACAAATGTGAACCGTGCTTTTCACGACGTCTCATGCCAGTATCTCACTGAGTAATGACGGCCACGACCATTAATCTTCATGACGCAAACGCCGCTGGTGAAAAATCACTGTTTAGAAATTTGCTGGTCGATCCAGTCGCCCCACAGTGGCGCTCGGACATCGTGTGTGTGTGTGTGTGTGTGTGTGTGAGTGTGTTCAGTCTGAAGGGCCCTAGAAACAGCACAGAGAAGGGAGCAGGAATAGGCTAATTTACCCATCAGTCATTGCGCACCACATTAGTGCTACTCAAATCTGGGCTCAAATCAGCAGCAAAAACGAGTTCATTGAGAGTCTTGACTTTTTATTTACCACAATTCACTAGATAAAACACCATTAACATCAATTTATCACACGTATAGGGGTTGAGCATTGATTTATCTAAATATATATGTATATATTATATTTCTTATGAAAATATACATACAAACACACACATATATATATATATATATATAATTTAAGCATTTACAAAGGGCTGCACGATTATGACAAAAATCATAATTGTCGATTATTCCCTTGAAATTGTAATTGCGATTATTAATTACGATTATCATAATTTACATTGAATAATGTTTTGAATAGCTTTATGCCATTGTTTGAAGCGACTACATGCCATTTTGTCATGAATCCTACTCAAATTTTTTTTTTTTTGCTTTTCTATAGCATTTATGTATGTAAACATGCATATGTATTTACATAGAAAATATAAATTCATAAATAAATACATATGTATATATACACACATGTATTTACATAGATATATTAAATATTTTATTTAACTTTAAATTTAAACATTTTTTTATATTTATCATTTTGCCATATATATGTAAACAGGCCTATGTATTTACATAAAGGATGTTATATAGCATCATAAATTATATATCAATTAAACTAATCAAGTTTAATTGAATTTGATCAACTTTTTGATTTTGCAACATATAAAAGTGCATGTATATATACGTATAATGTATGTGTATATATCAAATGAACACTTCTATGTAGTTTTAATAAAGTGAGTGCTATAACTCATCTGACTAGGCTCGTCTCAGGGTGGGGTGGTCCGCTATCTTTCACTCCCCTAGTATGAAAACAAGACTAACAAGACATCAATCATTTCTGTGTTTTCACACTCGCGTTACAAGCACTCAGATTCAGGAGCATCGCTCACAGTAGTTCACTCTATCGCACAGTAACACGCGTTATCGCCGCTCCCGCTGCGTCGCTGGGACGGTCCTGCAGAGCGTCCTGATGGATGACGAGTGTGTGCGGTTTTCCTCGTTCTGGAAGATCTCAAACGTCAGTTGAAAGCGTCCCGTTACGCTTTTGTCTTCACCCTCCGCCCTCCTTCCATTCCTTCTCGCTTTTCTGAAAGATAATTTATTCTTTACGACTGTCACGTCTCTCCCACTCGCAGCTGCACGCTATCCATAAGCTCATCCCGCGCTAACTGATTGCTAGTCTGAGATTTGTGTGTCTACCCGGTAGGTCCTATAAAAATCCCCCACAATGCTCAGCGCGTGCTGCTTTGGAAAACACGGGTGAGGTTAAACGCCAGCGTACATTTACACGCATGTTTCTGATGCTTTATGGGTAATGGCAGGATACAGTTGATAGTCTTTCTAGAGAAAGCATATATTTATATACACACACACACACACACACTTAAGTGTGTGTAAAAATGCATGTTTTTTTATGTGTGATGTGTATATATATATATATATATATTATACACACATTTAGATTTTATAAAACTGTTGCCTTATATATTCAAATGTGCATGTATATTTACATCTTAAAACAATATTTTATTTGTACATTTTCTAAGTTGTAGTGAAACAAAGATTATTGGAGTGTTTTATAAGAAAATACTATTTCAGTCTTTCACATTTCATTTAATGTTACCTATTTGTGAATATTAGAGAAAACTAAATCTGTGTAATTTGCATGTGCAATATAAATAATCCATGCAATTATTAATAAATGACATGTTTTTGCTAGAGATGCACCGATTACAATTTTCTAGGCCGATTCCGATTTCCTATTTTCATTGAGTTTGACCTGCCGATACCGATTTTAGCCGATTCCGATAAAAAAAATTCTAACCACTTTTTTAACACAAATATTTATTTTCTATATATATATATATATATTTAAAAACACCATATACTTTTACTCAAACTTAATAATAAAACCAAGTTTAAATGGGTAAATTTTCTTACTACTCCAGTTCTTGTTAAAACACACGACATGCAAATTCTGTGCATTTTGGGCACTTTTTAAGCCTTTTTTTTTTTTTTTTGTCCATCAAAAGTGTGCTTTCACTTTAATTGAGCGTGAGCAGCGCAGCAAAAATAGACACGGCGCCGAAACCGCTTCACTGCTGCTCACGCGCTGCTCCCGCTCCCGGTGTGAATGTACTCTCATTGATTAACATGCAAGCCGAAAAAAATACGCGCCGCTCAGACTTGCGGTGTGAAACGGCCGTAATTCACGAGGTTTCCTACATGTGCGTTCCGTGTGCACGTGTGATGCTGATGTTGCGCGACGTTAATCATGCGGTACACGAGTGCATTTGACCGGCATAAAATCGGCATATGTCAGACTGACCGGCCGGTCGCCGGTCACGGCCGATCACGTGAAAATCAGCCGGTTCCGGTCACGCGCCGGTCAATCGGTGCATCTCTAGTTTTTGCAATTCTGATTTAGTGATTTACCTTTAATTATCTGGTCAAATTTAGGGATAAATTGTGTAATTTTCAGGATGTTTAATGATCAGGGTCATGGTTCAGTCCAGAAGAGGTCGGTTTGGAAATCTGTTTGGAAACAGTCATTATGCTTTTCCAAATGGATTCACTAATGGCACACAAACGGCACACTTCTCCTTGAATATGACTCTACAAAACGCATGAAGTGATCGGACAACACCTTTACCTCCAATCAAAACTCTTCCTTCATATTCATATTTCTGATTAATCATATTTCTCATCAAATGATCTGAGCTGCTTCACAGTCTTGTCATCAACTCTAAACTCTTACTGGATGACTTTGAGGGATAAATATTTCAAAGTTGAGACTTAATCTAAAAGTGGGAACTATCAGAAGAGTAAAAATTAGAGAGCGGCCTTCATTCTGCGTTTTATTAGTCACTAATCGTTGTTAAGAAGTGAAAGAAACAGTGATCTATTAAACGCAGTTGTTCTCTCTCACCCTCGTGAGATAGTGGCTCTCGATTGACCGTTTCTGTGTGAATAAGGCCGCCGGCATTTGTTCAACTCGCATTGGACAAACGATCTTGACACCAGAACAAAAGCCGCTTTAGACGAGAGCACACACACTGCAGACTCTGTTTTTCTCTCTCATATTTTTTAATGACAAAATGTTTGCCAGAAACAGGTGGATTTATTTTGGGCAATCCGGGGTATAGTGATGGAGCTTAGATGGTTCCGGGCCCCAGGGCTTCAGACGACTAACAAAGCACATCTTACTTCTGCTTTGCTGCCCGTCTGTAATGCCTTTCAGTCGAGGGCATGACGGGCCCGAGAGCTTCCCTCCAAACTCCACCAAAAAAAAAAAAAAAAAAAGTTTCAGCTTGGGTATATATTCTATAAAGCATATTTCAGTTAAATATACATTAAGATCGAGAAATATCTTGACACAGACAAGACAATATTAATCGAAAACTGGATAGTGTAGATTTAACTAAAATGTGATTAGGTTTTCCTAGTTTACCGCCAGTATCTCGCTTGAGAAAAAGACCTTATATACAACTTTACATCGCTTAGATGCCAAAGTCAATCAAAAATAAATAGGTTTGTCAGTTTTTAAAATGGAGGAGAAATCACTTTACTGTTAAAAATAGATGTACAACAACTGATGCAACTTTTTTATAGTTATACAAGATTCAACAAAAAAATTTTTAGACAGTTTTAATACATTTAAGTTGAAATTACTTGGGCCAATTTGATTATACTTTAAAATTTAAAGCATGAATTAAACTTCGAATTAAAGTTTTTAAATAGTTTGAACTAGGTGGAGATTCCCATATATCTATTGTATTTAAAATCCAATTAAAAAAACTGTTATTTTAATGCTAATTTATTTGTAACTTGGCAATATGGCAAATACTAATATTATATGGTGGCTGTCATGAGGTATTTATTTAAACATACATCAAATGTTGAAAAACAGGTTAAGTAAAAATACGACGAATATGCAATAATAGTGCATATTAGCACTTAGCACTAAGTTAATTTTCTTCTAGCTGACTAACAAGTTTTTGGATGTCACATTGTTTACAAGCTATTTTACTCGCGTCTTTCCGGGGTTGAAACACTGATCGGGCGATTACATGATTACATGAGACGTGATACTGATTTCTGTAGGTTGTACTGTATGTTTCAACATGTACCTTCTGATGTTCATTCATGTTTATTTCATGCTGTCACTAGTAGTAAAGCGGAAGAGATGCTCACTTGAACACTTGATCTGTCACACCTCATTAAAGAGCACCAAAACTTTATTTATTGTTTGAATATCATGATAAAATGGACAGAATTTACAAGCTGAGATTTATTGGATCCGAGGCGCTACAAAGCTTTGTTCATCGATCAGCTAAAAACAGCTTAGACTAAAAGATCAGTTCTTGGACTTTAATGATCGATAATGATTCTTGAGAAATCAATATTTTCAACCCAGCCCTATTATACTTGTTTTATATATATTTTATTATATAATATTATATATATATAATTATTGTTTCATTTTTATATACGATTATACAATTCTGAGAACCAGGCTTTCAGAAGTTCTTTTTCCTTGCAATAACATCATAAACGTCAGTCAACTTAGATCCCAAATTCATTTTATAACTCTTAAAGTCTATACATTTTCATTTTTCCTAAGGAATTTTAGGAGAAACATGACTGAAACGCTATGAAAGAGCAAAATATCTACCGCAGTTCGAGACCGAATCAACCTAAACCCTCTTGTTTTTCCCCCCTTTAATTCCTAAGATAACTCCACACATGCCACAATCAAGCGAACGGACCACAAGATATTATAAACATGTGTTTTCCTCAGAAACGTACAGAAAGACTGGATCCACGAGCTGCTCGCTTGATTTAACTATGATATCTAATGATGTATGTTTCCTCCTCATGCCCTATTAAGATTAAGAGTGACTGGAACTGCGCAATACGGGCACAATTTCCGGCCTTTGGGAGCGCGGCCTCAAATATGAGTCACAGTGAATATCCCTGCCTCGTTTTAGGCAACATTCCCAAATGGGGTTCGAAGACATGGAAGTGGAAAGCTGTCGCTGACATGGCCAGGAAACAAGCATAAAAAGCCACCAATGCAATTCATCTTGTCATTTATAATGGGGAAATGGCGACTAGTCTATTCTTTTCGGGCTTAATGTTCATTATGTTGAGAGGTGATGTGTGTTTAATGGGTTTCAGGCTTCTGAAATACAGGAAACTGGAGTTGGGATTTATACTGATGTCATGTGCACTTGAAAACACCAATGTTTGGGTCCAAACTCAGTCGATGTCTTTTCATAAATGGACTTTTGCATAAAAAAATCCCCCAATTCATTTAGAAGCAATGCAAAGATGCAATTAATCGTGCATAAATAAATGTGTTATTTTTCCCGTCAATAAAATTCCCAGTCAACTTGATATTTATTTTACTTTTAATTGCATCGTATCTGAATAGAAAAAATATCAGTGCAGCACTCTGTAACATATCCAGAAATATACTCGTTCCACATTTCATGAACTGAGGAAGGATCTTTGAATCGTAGACACTGCTTTAGCCAAGTTGGAAAAAGAAAAAGTGGCCCAAATGTCTATGGCATACCTACGGCTAGATTTCAGCAAAGATGAACCGATGTTAACATGCATCAGCCGAGCAAAAAAAAAAAAATGACAGTGGTTTCGGAAGTCAACACATCATTAGCCATTAAACGTTTGTCGGAAAATACGGGGCCTTTACGTTTCATCTTTAGTCATGAGTTTCTACAAAGTCTTTGTTTCCATTACTCTGTTTTTTTTTTACACTTAGTACAAAATAACACATTTCTACCCGTTAGCACTTCGGTTCCTTAGGAGACTATAACATATAATATATAATAATTTATTTTCAGTGTTCAAACAGACAGATCCAGTGTGACTGGATAACTAACATACTCTACCAGGTTCCAGTTGGCATTTTAGGAGGCTTTTTATACATCCCTCGATTTGCACTGAGCTCCTTAAACACAACTCAAACGAGTTCCTTTGTGCCGCCGAACGCGGCAACGTCTCGTGCCGAATCCCTAGAAACGCTACAAATCCCAGAATGCACTGGTATCCTGCAGTCCTTGAGCGCGAGTCAGTGCATGTACTTCTGGGCTCGTACCTACTGATAAGAGTTTAGTATTTTAACTCTCGTGTTAAAGCAAATATACATTCTGCTGTGCAAAAACCGGCCGATTAAAACTGGCTTCCTCCCGTTCCCGTTCATTTGCAGGTAAAAACCTCCGTCCTCTCGCTACAGGTGTTGCATTTCACAAAACAACACCACTGGAATTTACAGTTGCATTGCCACACCTTGGTGTACTGATGCGTGTTGTAGCCCCGTCCACAACACATGAGGTCACAGCCATCCGTGTGTGGAGACGTCCGGTTGCACATGCGCCCCTGCGTCCCAACGCTGCCCGTTTTGGCGTCCTCTTCGCAATAGTTCGGCGAGCGCTCGATGTACACCAAGTCTGTTTCCAAGGGCTTCTGGTAACCGTGAATCTTCTTCACCTTGAGGAACGTGGGCTGTCGTAGACGTGACGCGCGCACCGCCTCCACGTGCACCGCCTTGTTGTACTTGTCCTTCAGGACGTATCCGATCTCGCGAAACTTCGGTAACGTGGTCCAACAGGTTTTGGTGGTGCAGGATCCCGAAACGCCGTGACATTTACATTCCTGCTTCATTCGCTCTACCAGAACCTGCAGAAAATCACAAAAACACAAGTCTCGTGAGATTAGCATTCACACACTGGTAAAATGGTAACATAAAAAGACAAGCAACAGCTTTCTGGAGTCACATGATGCAAGAAAACAATAGGCCCTATCATACACTCAGCGTTATGCAGCGGCAGGCGCGACGCTAGTGTTTCAGCCCGACGCAGTTTTCATTTTCACGTCCTGTGCCACGTTGTTTAAATAGCAAATGGATTTGCGCCCATAGGCTGCTGGACTGAAAACGAAGTGTGTGTTCAGGCACATTGTTGGCGCGTTGCTATTTTGAGGAACTGAAATAGACTACGCCATTGACTTTAGACCAGGTTTCAGTTGGTCAATGGCGTAGTCTATTTATTTATTTTTGTTAAAGTAATGTGCGCCTATACAGTAGGTGGGTTCACAACGCGTGCACACTCTGCTTATTACACACACACTCTGCTTATTAAACACACACTCTGCTTATTACACACACACACACTGCTTATTACACACACACTCTGCTTATTACACACACTCTGCTTATTACTCACACACTCTGCTTATTACACACACACTCTGCTTATTACACACACACACTCTGCTTATTACACACACACTCTGCTTATTACTCACACACTCTGCTTATTACACACACACACACTCTGCTTATTACACACACACTCTGCTTATTACACACACACTCTGCTTATTACACACACACTTTGCTTATTACACACACACTCTGCTTATTAGACACACACTCTGCTTATTACAGACACACACTCTGCTTATTACACACACACTCTGCTTATTACACACACACTCTGCTTATTACACACACACTCTGCTTATCACACACACACTCTGCTTATTACACACACAGGGGATGCGCAGCAGCACACAAACATGCCAAATATAAAAAATAAAAGGAGTACAATGTAAAAAAATTATATTGTGAATATAAAGATATGGTGGAATTTGGCTTGTCTCGTAGATGGTCTGTTTGCACTTTAACCTCTCACTCTCTCACACACACACACACACACACACACACACACAGCTTGAACCTCGCGCTTGAGCAGATCTGTTTCCTCGCTAGAGAAGCATTTTTCAGTCTGCAAATTCCTCCATGTAAAAAGCAAATCCGCCATGGCGCGAGCACAATTGGATTTTAAGGTGAGGGGGAGATAAGACTCTGATTGGTTTATTTCACGTTACGGCCAAAACACACCCAGTACTCATTAAGAGACTAGAGACGACCCTTTTAGATCATGCGCCGGGAGCGGCGACCATTTTTCCTGTCGTTAAACTAGCAAAAGTGGATTCGGACTCGCCATAAGAGCACTTACGCCGTGCGCTTTACTAAAATTGGGCCTAATGTCTGTTTCACTAAACTTGCTGAATAACTGTTTATGAGAAATCCTTCTTGGGACAATTTTATCAACCACACCGTCTTAAATAACAGCACAGAATAAGGTTTTGGTATGCAAGACATTTACTAGAATATTTTGCTCTTCTACATCCAAAGCATTTTTGTCTGTAATATAAAATTGAACAGCCCTCATAGATGCAAACATACCAGAGATAATTCAGAAAAAATACTTTTTTTTCCTTTGTATCTTAAGCACGTCCGTAATGGACTAATAGCCATACAGTCTAATGTTTAAAAAATACAGTGAAGAAAATAAGTATTTGAACACCCTGCTATTTTGCAAGTTCTCCCACTTAGAAATCATGGAGGGGTCTGAAATTGTCATCGTAGGTGCATGTCCACTGTGAGAGACGTAATCTAAAAAAAAAAATCCAGAAATCACAATGTATGATTTTTTTTTACTATTTATTTGTAAGACACAGCTGCAAATAAGTATTTGAACACCTGAGAAAATCAATGTTAATATTTGGTACAGTAGCCTTTGTTTGCAATTACAAAGGTCAAACGTTTCCTGTAGTTTTTCACCAGGTTTGCACACACACTGCAGGAGGGATTTTGGCCCACTCCTCCACACAGATCTTCTCTAGATCAGTCAGGTTTCTGGGCTGTCGCTGAGAAACACGGAGTTTGAGCTCCCTCCAAAGATTCTCTATTGGGTTTAGGTCTGGAGACTGGCTAGGCCACGCCAGAACCTTGATATGCTTCTTACAGAGCCACTCCTTGGTTATCCTGGCTGTGTGCTTCGGGTCATTGTCATGTTGGAAGACCCATCCTCGACCCATCTTCAATGCTCTAACTGAGGGAAGGAGGTTGTTCCCCAAAATCTCGCAATACATGGCCCCGGTCATCCTCTCCTTAATACAGTGCAGTCGCCCTGTCCCATGTGCAGAAAAACACCCCCAAAACATGATGCTACCACCCCCATGCTTCACAGTAGGGATGGTGTTCTTGGGATGGTACTCATCATTCTTCTTCCTCCAAACACCATTAGTGGAATTATGACCAAAAAGTTCTATTTTGGTCTCATCTGACCACATGACTTTCTCCCATGACTCCTCTGGATCATCCAAATGGTCATTGGCAAACTTAAGACGGGCCTTGACATGTGCTGCTTTAAGCAGGGGAACCTTCCGTGCCATGCATGATTTCAAACCATGACGTCTTAGTGTATTACCAACAGTAACCTTGGAAACGGTGGTCCCAGCTCTTTTCAGGTCATTGACCAGCTCCTCCCGTGTAGTTCTGGGCTGATTTCTCACCTTTCTTAGGATCATTGAGACCCCACGAGGTGAGATCTTGCATGGAGCCCCAGTCCGAGGGAGATTGACTGTCATAGATATTGTATAAAATGTATTATATCATATTTGTTATAATATAATATATCAGTTCTGTGTGTTATTGTCATGTTGTTATTTTTCGTTTAGTTTAAAACACACGTAAAAGGAAACATTTTATTATGAAGTATAATATTTTATATTATATTATGCAATATATTGTGTATTATTATATATTTGATATATAATATATGTTCCATGTGTTAGTCTCTTCAGTTTTGTATGATTATGATTGTATTGTTTGATTTTACAATTCTATTGCTGTTGGTCGGCGTTTGATAACCGATATAAAGTACTGGCTTACAATTTACAGTACAGTCTAATGTAAATACAATACTGTATGTAAGACGTAATAAATACCGCAGTGTTCAGCGTGTCACATCTTGAACATTAAATAACTCTCTTGCATTTTTAAAATGCAAACTGTGTAAAAATGTCTTAAATTATCATTAGCTCCAGTTCATTCATCAGACTGGAAAAGGACGGTCAGGTCGACCACACTGCATTGTGGGATTTGTATCTCTCACGTATCCCATGCATAAAGAAAATTCACAATTCTGCATACTTCAGAAATAGTATGCTATTCTGAACACTCTGGAGACAAAAACACAGCACATATATACGAACGGCTGTCGGAAATCAGCCTTATTATGGTTTGCGTTGGGCTGTTGGACACAAGCATGTACATCAGTGGAAAAACCATCCGATCTAATGTGCTACATTAATACTGCTCTCCGCCAGTTACCCATCAAACCTACTCTGTAATTCCCTCTACCTTCCTGCGCACCACATCTATGAGCAGGAAAAATAAATATAAATCTCCTACAGCCAAACACGTTAGATGTGGATTATTGAGCTTTTTAATGAATTGCAGATCTTTTGCAGAACGAATAGCGGCAGAAATCCTCAAACACAAGCGTATCCGCGAGTACAGTACGTTGCAAAGAAAAGGATATTTTGCAATTTACATTGGATATCAATACTGTATGAAACACTGAAAGACTTTTTCCAGACCCCTTTTCTCTGTCTGGCACGACTCCTCACCAGAAGCAATTATCATTTCCCTGGAAAACACATGTAAACTAATCGATCAATCCCACAAAACCATCCTGACCCACGCGAGGGCATCGACTGGGATCTCTCCATTTCAACCGGGTCTGTGCGAGAACAAAAGAGGTCGGAGAGATTGTTCTGGCAAGACATTTATAAACATCGACATTAAAGTTTTGTACTTCCTAACCTTTCCCTATGACTCTTATGAATGCTGCCAGTTTTCCATTTTAAATAAAAATTGGTTCCTAATTCGGCACTGATTGAATTATGCTAAAAATGAACAGAATAAATATATTACTGCAATATGATTTTACAAATGTACTTGTTCCAAAACCTTGTAAGCTGCCTACATAGACTGCATTTTAAGGCATATATATAAATGCATTGTTATTTATGCATACACTGTGATATATGCATACATTATTTTTCTAATTTTACATTATTTATTTATTTATTATTATATTTTAGTTTTCTATTTTATTTTAATTGTATATTATGTTATATATAACAATAATAATTATTTTTTGTACTTTTAATTTCACTATATATATATATGTACACAATCGCGTGTGTGTAAAATATCTACACATAATTTTAAATATGTAGATATAGATGTAATGTAAATATAAATGTTAACTTACAAATAATATAATATATATAATGTATATAGGCTATACTATATATTTAGGCTATATATATTTTAATAATGCAAAATATAAACATAAAAATTATATCTTGTAATCTATTGTATATATTTTAAGCAAGGCACCTCACTTGGTTTTGAAACCTTTAACAATGAGTAGAATGCTTCATTAATTCTACCAAGCAGTAACTGGATTATCAGCCATTATTTAACCAATTAACATATTGTTCCCTTGCAAAACTTTGCTTATCTGAACCCCCGTACTGCTACTGAAACCAGTTCCACGTGGCTTCAATGCATCAACGTTGATTCTGCAGAGAAATGCGTTCATGACTGATGTTGATTCAGCGTACACCGAGCCAGCGTGTGCCCGCAGGCAAACGGCATTTCAAAATGAACGATGTGTTACTCCACAAGCCGTCCGAAGGCCCACAGCGCTGTTTACATCTGCCTGGATACGCTTATATCCACAGCGCTAATGTGGACCAGTTCTGGCCCGGCTCGCTCCAACCACACACACGTATGATAGCAATTGAAATTCCAGAGTGGCAACTTCCATCTTCCCCCATTCGGAGTCACATGGTACGTCCCGTTCCCCCCCTTAACATATGATGCTATGGCTCCATGAATGCCATTGTGGGTCCTCTATAAAAGCCTGACTCAATGGAGCGAGGGTTGTGTTTTCAGTGCAGCAGAAAGACTCGCAATAATATCCTGTTACAGGCTTTAGACTTGATGATTCCATACAGCGGCCCGCGATGGGATTGGACCGGCTCCAACTGGCAACCGGGCTCGATCCCGGCTCGCTCACACCATAAAGCCTTGTGTTATTAATTAGATCCATTTGTCACCGGAGTGCATGCGGTTCTGCTGTTTCAGTGCATGTTGTTTTGTGTTCTTGGATGACTAACAGCTATCAAACAAACAAACATGGCCAAAGCGGCGAGCAGCCAAACCGAGCTTGAACCGGCATCAAGGAGCGAACCGAGAAAGCACTCAGTAATTGGCTGAAGCCAAACGAGTTGCTGAAACTGTTCAAGCATTCGTCTGGCGAACGAATCCTCGGTTTGCCACCTGCGGAGGACGAACTACAGCATCTGAACTGTACCGGAGGACTGTGAAGACGAGTCACGCCAATGGCTAAAACGCTCTAAATGCATTTGTCTTTTCAACGAGAATTAATGAACTTTTCATTATTTGTTGCTTTTAACTAAACGTCGGCCAGAAAGTGCTTCCAAGCTTCAATGTTTTAAAGCCGCTTTGTCTGGAAGATTTTCCAAACTGTGCAGTCAAACAAAAAAGATAAATGTTTCTGCAAGACGACCACGATTAAAACGCCCTTGCGAAATAACAAATGAACCCATGAGAACTTTTCCCTGAAGATTTTACTTGTTAAGTCAACGTTGGCCTCTTTCGAGCCTTTAAAGGTTTTAGAAAAGCTTCTGAAGTCTAACCGGATTAAAGGAGTAGTTCACATTAAGACTAAATTTACCCCATGATTTACTCACCCTCAAGCCATCCTAGGTGTACACTCACCGGCCACTTTATTAGGTACACCTGTCCAACTGCTCGTTAACACTTAATTTCTAAGCAGCCAATCACATGGCGGCAACTCAGTGCATTTAGGCATGTAGACATGGTCAAGACAATCTCCTGCAGTTCAAACCGAGCATCAGTATGGGGAAGAAAGGTGATTTGAGTGACTTTGAACGTGGCATGATTGTTGGTGCCAGAAGGGCTGGTCTGAGTATTTCAGAAACTGCTAATCTACTGGGATTTTCACGCACAACCATCTCTAGGGTTTACAGAGAATGGTCCGAAAAAGAAAAAACATCCAGTGAGCGGCAGTTCTGTGGGCGGAAATGCCTTGTTGATGCCAGAGGTCAGAGGAGAATGGCCAGACTGGTTCGAGCTGATAGAAGGGCAACAGTGACTCAAATAACCACCCGTTACAACCAAGGTGGGCAGAAAAGCATCTCTGAACGCACAGTACGTCGAACTTTGAGGCAGATGGGCTACAGCAGCAGAAGACCACACCGGGTGCCACTCCTTTCAGCTAAGAACAGGAAACTGAGGCTACAATTTGCACAAGCTCATCGAAATTGGACAATAGAAGATTGGAAAAACGTTGCCTGGTCTGATCAGTCTCGATTTCTGCTGCGACATTCGGATGGTAGGGTCAGAATTTGGCGTCTACAACATGAAAGCATGGATCCATCCTGCCTTGTATCAACGGTTCAGGCTGGTGGTGGTGGTGTCATGGTGTGGGGAATATTTTCTTGGCACTCTTTGGGCCCCTTGGTACCAATTGAGCATCGTTGCAACGCCACAGCCTACCTGAGTATTGTTGCTGACCATGTCCATCCCTTTATGACCACAATGTACCCAACTTCTGATGGCTACTTTCAGCAGGATAATGCGCCATGTCATAAAGCTGGAATCATCTCAGACTGGTTTCTTGAACATGACAATGAGTTCGCTGTACTCAAATGGCCTCCACAGTCACCAGATCTCAATCCAATAGAGCATCTTTGGGATATGGTGGAACGGGAGATTCGCATCATGGATGTGCAGCCGACAAATCTGCGGCAACTGTGTGATGCCATCATGTCAATATGGACCAAACTCCCTGAGGAATGCTTCCAGCACCTTGTTGAATCTATGCCACGAAGAATTGAGGCAGTTCTGAAGGCAAAAGGGGGTCCAACCCGTTACTAGCATGGGGTACCTAATAAAGTGGCCGGTGAGTGTATATGACGTTCCTCTGTCAGACGAATACAATCAGAGTTATATTAATAAACACCCGGACGCTTCCGAGCTTTATAATGGCAGTGAATTGCAACCATCAGTTTGAAGCTCAAAAAAGTGCATCCATCCATTACATAAGAACGGCTCCGGGGGTTAATAAAGTTAATAAAGTAAAATTTCTGTAAGTATTCCTGCAATAAAAAAGAAAATAAACAAAGTCCGTAAATGTCGATTTAAAATACGCCTCACCTTTCGCCCAGCTTCGTTGTTATGAAGGTTCATCAGCCGTCTGGCATTTTTTTTAATCTCCCGGGCGTCCACAAACTTCCGGGAAAACTCGATGCCGTACTTGATGTCCGCGGAGCATCCGCCCCATTTCCAGCCCTCCTCCTGGTTGTAGTATCCCTGTTTGTCCCTGTCGCAGCCGCAGTGGCTCATGTTGCCCTGACTGCACGCGGCCGTGACGGCGTGGGCGACCCCAGCGGCGGTGATGGCGTAGGTGAATGCTGCCTCCCTGCTGCCTGGGGGGAAGAGGGAACACACTGTGATATCTGCTCAACACGACTCAAACGCCAACGCGTGTGCATGCAAAAACTAGCTAAATTAGTATTTTGTGGTAAATACTGGTAGTAGAAAAGCTTGCATTACTTAGAGTTGCTCATATGACGAGATTTAAGCAAACCCAAGTATCTGTATATTAAATCATAATACCATTGGAGAGGTGTGCCGTTACTTTACTCAGTGAGTTGTGAGGGAAAAAAAACCCAGCATAGCAGCACCCTAGCAACCAGCCAGATCAGAACTCCCAGGAATCACATATCTGTGCTAAAAACAAAACAATATAAGAACACCTTAGCAACTGCATAGCAACATCCTAGCCACCAGATAGAGCACCCTGGCAATTACATAACATTGTCCTCAACACTGATTAGAGCACCTTAGCAACTGCATAGCAATACTCTAGCAACCAGCCAGAACAGAACACCAAGGCAATTAAATAACTGGTAAAAACCAATAAAAGAACACTTTAGCAACATCCTAGCAACCAGCCAGAACACCCTGCCAATCAAATAGAATTGTGCTAAAACCAATAAAAGAACACCATAGCAACCAGCCAGAACAGAACACTCAAGCAATCACATAACTGCTAAAAACCAATAAAAGAACACCTAAGTAACGGCATAGCAACATCCTAGCAACCAGCTAGAACACCTTGGCGATCACATAAAATTGTTAAAAACAAAGCACTTTAGTAACTGAATAGCAACAGTCCAGCAACCACATAAAGTTATTCTAAAAAAATAATAGAACGAAGAAACAGCATAGCAACACCATAGCAACAACACAACACTGTGCTGAAAAACAATAACCACACCTCAGCAACTGCATAGTAACCAGCCAAAATAGACTGGGTAACGACATAACATTGTGCTAAAAACTGATTAGAACACCTTAGCAATTGCATGGCAAAACCCTAGCAACCAGACAGAACACCCTGGCAATCACATAATATTGAACTAAATACAAAATTAAAATAATTTAGCAACTGCATAGCAATACCCTAGCAACCAGCCAGAAAAGAACACCCAGACAATCACATAACTGTGCTAAAAAACAATAAAAGAACACCTTAGCAACTGCATAGCAACATCCTAGCTAAAACACCCTGGCAAACATTGTACTTAAAACAAAAGAGAACACCTAAGCAACTGCATAGTAACATCCTAGCAACCCGCCAGAACAGCCTGGCAATCACATAACATTGAACTAAAAACAAATTAGAACACCTTAACAACAGCATAGCAACCACCTATCAATGTTCTAAAAAAAAAAAAATGAAACAGAAGAAACAGCATTGCAACATTGTGCTAGACCACCTCCACAACTGCAGAGCAATAACCTACCAAAATATAATATTGTGCTAAAAAACTATTAGAACACGTTAGCAACTGCATGGCAACACCCTAGCAACCAGCCAGAACACCTAATATAATGGCAGCAACCTTTGCATGTGCAAACACCACTCGTGTTCTTTAAAAAAAAAAAAAAAAAATGTAGAGAAACTAGTATTTATATGAGCAACAAAATCAGTTGATTTAATCAGATAATCATGATCTTACACAAAAAAACATGATTTGTTATCTTTACATAATGACTAAAAATGAGAATGGACTATAGTGTATGGAATACATTTTAGAATTTCAGTAATTTCAAAAGAGAATTCCCTTTTGCTTGCGCAGATGAAAGATATGAGTGTTTCTGTACACCTATGGCCAACGAGTGCAGCTGTTGAGCTGGAGGATTCTCAGAGTGTGAGCAAGCCGAGCCAAGGTGCTGTCCAAAGTGCTGAATCCTCCTGCCAGAGCACCTTACACACACACCACAAGGAACACACACATCTGGAGCCTTATTTAACCTGACGCCTGGAGGACATTTACAGTATCAGCTGAACAATCAGGGGAAATGAGTTCACTGATGAAAGCAAACTTTGATCATCTCAGAAGAGTCAAACACGGGTAATAATGGTAAGGTGAAATGTTAAAAGTGGCATGCAAATAAATGCTACAATGGAAACAAAAAGAGGTTCTAAAATATCTTTTGGAGTGTAATTTTGGACCAGATTCACCCTTCAAAATTAGTTTGTGCAAAATGTCACATGTAGACCATAATAACCAATCTCTACTTCCAATTAAATACAACCAATCATGTGTTATTTTGGTGACTATAAACAGTGTGTTTGCCATGTTTGCGACGCCTCCGGGCAGCCGTTCTGTTTCAGGCATCAAGTCCTCTCTATTTGAATGGGGGGAATCCTGAAAACTGTTTGCGGAACTCACATTTAAAGAACATATTTCAGATTAAAAACAAAATCTGACATGAACTGTCCCGTAAATGTTGTTTCTTATGCTCAAATAGCATTTAAAAAGCTTATTTTTCAGCAGCTGCAGTGATGCAATGACTTGACCAATCACTGATTGGCTCTTTTATTTAGAAGGCGGAGGTTATTCAGTCATCGATCATTGCACTTTCACCCGTTCATATTCATTATATAATAAGTAATATATGAGTGTAGCATCTTTGCATATCTATAATCTTTGCTATAAACCAGACAACTTGTGATGACAGAAACTTCCACTCCTCACGGCTCACTCACACACACACACACACACACACACACACACACACTGGCATGTTCAAGTCTCTGATTCAAACACACATATACACACAGTACCAGTGTTTTGGCAAAATCAGAAAAAAAAGTTCAGTGCCAAGAAGAAAAGTGGCTGCCATGGAGCAGCATTCGGATGCATGCAGCTTACACACACACACACACACCCACACACACAGACACACTCACTCAATAACACACACACATACATATACACACGAACGCACACACAGACACACAGTTTAAAATTTGTTTAACCAATCACTGCACTATATATATATATATATATATATATATATACACACACACACACACTCAAAAATAAATTTTGTATAGGTCTCACAAACAAAACTTCCCAATTTCATTTTCTGAATTCTCCTAAAATATAGTCTCGCTCTTCCTCACAATCTTTCCCATCATTCGCCCGATCGGGCTTCTGTCACACACACACACACACACACGCCACAGTGAGTAAAGCCCATCTGAGGAGGCCAGAACTCGACTCCTGGGAAAACCTCGGATCCTGCCAGTGGAAAACTGGACTGACCAGAAAACCCTCAGAGAAGTTGGAAGGGAAGAACAGAGGAATATTAAAACACATGTCTAATAGAGTTTAGTGGCAAGTGTCTGCGACAGAATCCAAGATCGCCGTCTCCGTTTACCCTCGTTTCACGTGTTCATCCGCTGACCTTACGTGGAGAAGAGTGTGTCCGTCACGCAGACCGACCGCTTTGGCTCAGAACACGACAGCAAACCACTAAACAAATCACGTTTGACACGGCTGAGGAGATTTACAACCTCAGAGCGAACAAACAAACGATCCACTGAACCCGAGAGGACCTGATGCTGCATTCATGAGGAGACTCAACCTGACCATCACCTGAGGACAGGCAGAGCATCCACACACACACACACACACAGCCAGAGCATCCAGACACACACACACACACACACACACACACACACACACACACAGCCAGAGCATCCAGACACACACACACACAGCCAGAGCATCCAGACACACACACACACAGCCAGAGCATCCAGACACACACACACACACACACAGGCAGAGCATCCAGACACACACACACACAGCCAGAGCATCCAGACACACACACACACACACACACACAGCCAGAGCATCCAGACACACACAGCCAGAGCATCCAGACACACACACACACACACATGCTCACAGACACAAACACACACACACAGCCAGAGCATCCACACACACACACACACACACACATGCTCAGACACACACAGCGAGAGCATTGAGACACACACACACACACACGCTCACAGACACACACAGCGAGAGCATTGAGACACACACACACACACAGCCAGAGCACCCAGACACACACACACACACACAGTGAGAGCATTGAGACACACACACACACACACACACACACACAGCCAGAGCATCCAGACACACACAGCGAGAGCATTGAGACACACACACATGCTCACAGACACACACAGCGAGAGCATTGAGACACACACACACACACACACACACACAGCGAGAGCATCCAGACAAACACACACACACACAGCCAGAGCATCGAGACACACACTCACACACACATGCTCACAGACACACACACAGCGAGAGCATCCAGACACACACACACACACACACACACACAGCGAGAGCATCGAGACAAATACACACATGCTCACAGACACACACACACACACACAGAGCGAGAGCATCGAGACACACACTCACATACACATGGTCACAAACACACACACACACACACACACACACAGAGAGCGAGAGCATCGAGACACACACACACACACATGGTCACAAACACACACACACAGAGCGAGAGCATCGAGACACACACTCACACACACACAGCGAGAGCATGGAGAAGAGTTACGATGAGTTCAGAGCATCTGCACTGTAAACTCAACGCTGTCAGTAATAAAGCAATCAAGTTGTCATTACATTACATAAAATATCATGTATTTGCATAATTTCTTAGAATATGTAATATTATAATGTATTATAATTATAATATGATAATAGAAAACCAAGGGTAAAAAATGTACACGCACACGCAGACACTCACACACAGACTCACACACACTCACACACACACACACACATACTCTCACACATGCAGACTCGCACACACACACTGCCACTGCTCTGGTCTGACACACAGAACCTCAGCAGAATGAGCCAGATCTCCTGAACTGCAGCACTAGCTGATCTGTAGGTCACATGACTGATCTGTAGGTCACATGACTGATCTCTAGGTCACATGACTGATCGAGTCCACAAGCACTGTGTGTTCCAGCACTGACTGCAGTTCATCACTGTGACCAGATGCACTTACATGTAATCATCTCTTTAATCACTCCTGCTCTATTGTTCAGAACCGCTCACACACAAACCATCTTTGAGATCATCAGATATCAGAAGTGTTCAGAACACATGCAAATTAGGCTCTTTATATTCATAGTGTCCATGATGAGGGTTAAAGTCTGTCCAATCAGAGACGAGCGATGAGGATCTAATAGTGACAGGCAGACTTTCATCGGATGTTCCAAAATCCTGTTTCCATGCACACACACACACATGAGGATACACACATATATGAGGACATTCCATAGGCGTAATGACTTTTATACTGTACAAACTATATATTCTATCCCCTTACACTGCCCCTGTCCCTAAACCTACCCATCACACACACACACACACACACACACACTGCCCCTGTCCCTAAACCTACCCATCACACAAACACACTGCCCCTGTCCCTAAACCTACCCATCACACACACACACACTGCCCCTGTCCCTAAACCTACCCATCACACACACACACACACACACTGCCCCTGTCCCTAAACCTACCCATCACACACACACACTCCCCCTGTCCCTAAACCTACCCATCACACACACACACTGCCCCTGTCCCTAAACCTACCCATCACACACACACACTGCCCCTGTCCCTAAACCTACCCATCACACACACACACACACACACACACACACACTGCCCCTGTCCCTAAACCTACCCATCACACACACACACTGCCCCTGTCCCTAAACCTACCCATCACACACACACACTGCCCCTGTCCCTAAACCTACCCATCACACACACACACTGCCCCTGTCCCTAAACCTACTCATCACACACACACACACACACACACACACACACTGCCCCTGTCCCTAAACCTACCCATCACACACACACACACTGCCCCTGTCCCTAAACCTACCCATCACACACACACACACACACACACACACTGCCCCTGTCCCTAAACCTACCCATCACACACACACACTGCCCCTGTCCCTAAACCTACCCATCACACACACACACTCCCCCTGTCCCTAAACCTACCCATCACACACACACACTGCCCCTGTCCCTAAACCTACCCATCACACACACACACTGCCCCTGTCCCTAAACCTACCCATCACACACACACACACACACACACACACTGCCCCTGTCCCTAAACCTACCCATCACAGGAGACATGCTGCATTTTAAATTTTTTAATAAAACTTTGTTTTTTTATGTTTTTTAAGCCATTTGATTTATGAGGACGTTTGAAATGTCCTCATAAACCACGTGAAGTTGTAATACCAGTGTAATATGCATGTCATTATACAAATTTGTGTCCTCATAAATCACATAAACAAACACACACACACACACACACACACTACTTCCTCTCACAGATCTCTCTCTTCAGGGTGATCTGACTGATCTACACTTCCTCATGTGCGTGTGTGAGTCGTGAACACCAGTCGAGACTTCCACAACCGTTAATGCCAGATCTCAACATGTGCATGATTTATGATTTATGATACTTATGATTCCCAGCAGCTCCTCACTGTAAACTCAAGTAAGTTGTTGAGGAGTGATTTCATGCTTGAGATTTCCTTCTGATAACTGACGTCACTCTGAAGAATACGTCCTTCTCGTTCTCATTCATCTCATGTGTAGAAACAAGGGAATTTCACAATTAATTACTAATAAATGACAAATAACACACTGACTGAAGAAGGAAACAACTGGAAAAGTATGAAACAAGTAAAACATACTACAATAATATTTTTTTTTACTTTGTTTCTAACTTATTATAAAAAAATAATAATATAAAAAAATTTATAAATATATATATATATATATAATGTTTATGAGGTAATTCTTATTTTATTGACAGTATATATAAAAAATATATTAAAAAGTATATACTAATTTAAATATATATATATATATATAACATTTAATAGTATATAAGAAAAAATACAATAAAAATTATTATGAAAATAAAATGAATTCTTATATTTATAAAGAAAATAAAAATATTTTTTATATTATTGTATTAAAATAATTAGAATTAGTTTTTAAATAGTATACATAGAGTTTTCCCCACTTAAAACATTAAAAATTAATTCATAATATGCATAATTCATTATAATATTAAAATGATAAGAATGAATCTAATAATATAATGTATACTATAAATAGTATACATAATAAATAATATATATATATATATTCATATATCTGCGAATTCTGGGATGCACCAGTGACTCAATGATAAAATGTGAAATCAAAATGTATTCTACATAATATTGCGTTTGATGAACTGAGTTTGGTCATAAATTCGACCTCATGGTTTGCTTTTGCGTCTGAAAGACTGTCTCAGTTTATTGTCAGGCTCCGCTGGAGAGTAATGTGTGATTAGGTTCAGTGGTTCAGCGTTTCAGGAGGATTTGATTTCACCACAAATGAAGAGAGAGAAGGACGTTCGCTTCACCAGCACTCGTTTTATTCTCTGGCCATCGATGTAAAGAAATACAACATCCACACGATGAACGAGGGATTCATGCAGGATCTGTCATTCCTTCATTACGAGTTTACTTTGGAAACACTCAAAGAAGTTTGAATTTTTTCTTTTTCTGTGGTCTGATACTCAATACTGAAATTCAGGCAAAATTAAAGAAGGCCTGAAATTGTTTAGACGAACTTTTAGCAAAATAATTGCGTAATTGTAACTCATGAGACAGAGACGGATCACTGTATAATCCACTATATAATACAAGTTAATCAATTATTTTGTTCTTTAGTAAAACATCTAATCATCTCAGATGTTTCTCATAAAATGATTTGAGCTCCACATTTATTTTATGGCTCTTTAATCAAATAATCATTTCTTGTCATTTAAAAAAAATAATTATAAACATAATTAAATGAATATATATTCATTTGTATAATAATATGTTAAAAATAAGATACAAATTCCTCTCCTATCACGTCCTGTGAAGGAATAAAGGAAAAGGATCTATTAATAGCTATCAAATTATTTGAGCTGCTCTCTAATTTTAATTTTAATTTAATTTGTAATTTTTTTTTTATAGAATGAACAAAAATGTATCAAATCAAATCATATAAATTAAAAAGTATAAATATTATGCATAAAATTAAATGTGTATATATATATATCAATTTAAATGGATTAAATAAAAATGAATTAAATTAAAATTATAATATATACAAATTTGTATAAAAATACATAATAACAATTAAATGAATATATATTAATTTGTATAATAATATTTATAGTTAAAAATAATTTATAAAAATGCCTCTCCTATCACGTACTGTTTTGATTTTTATCATAATAAAGAAAAAAGCTAAACAATATTTGATATAACCGTATCTCAGTATCAACCAAAAATGTCCATTTGATGAGAATGATAGACTGTTTTAATAGCATCATCTGAGACAACATTAATACTCCGTGATCTTCCTAAAGCGATGAGAGAGCAGCTTCTGATGCTTAAGACGAAGAAGAGTGTGTGTGTACGCCGTCTGACGCTGTGTTAATCTGCTCCTGGTGTGTTTGGGGAATGACTGTGAGTTCTTCATGGGTTTGAGAGTTTACTATGAAAGTAAAAAACTCGAGAGCACGTAGATGTGAATTTGAGAACTTCTACAATAAATATTCGTACTTGTACGCTAAAATTTACACTCACAGCTCCAATGTGAAAACCTGTAAAATAGAAAAATGGTGTTTACTCAGTTAATATCATTTATTTATTTTAATATCAGTCTAATGCATTATTAAGCCATCATAGTGTTTCCGAGGACGTGGGTTTCGTGACATCATCACGTACAATAGAAGTCCCATTTCATTGGCTTGGCGCCAACCAATAAAACGGCTCGTTTGAAATGGCCCGCTTTATATATATACACTCACCGGCCACTTTATTAGGTACACCTGTCCAACTGCTCGTTAACACTTAATTTCTAAGCAGCCAATCACATGGCGGCAACTCAGTGCATTTAGGCATGTAGACATGGTCAAGACAATCTCCTGCAGTTCAAACCGAGCATCAGTATGGGGAAGAAAGGTGATTTGAGTGACTTTGAACGTGGCATGATTGTTGGTGCCAGAAGGGCTGGTCTGAGTATTTCAGAAACTGCTAATCTACTGGGATTTTCACGCACAACCATCTCTAGGGTTTACAGAGAATGGTCCGAAAAAGAAAAAACATCCAGTGAGCGGCAGTTCTGTGGGCGGAAATGCCTTGTTGATGCCAGAGGTCAGAGGAGAATGGCCAGACTGGTTCGAGCTGATAGAAGGGCAACAGTGACTCAAATAACCACCCGTTACAACCAAGGTGGGCAGAAGAGCATCTCTGAACGCACAGTACGTCGAACTTTGAGGCAGATGGGCTACAGCAGCAGAAGACCACACCGGGTGCCACTCCTTTCAGCTAAGAACAGGAAACTGAGGCTACAATTTGCACAAGCTCATCGAAATTGGACAATAGAAGATTGGAAAAACGTTGCCTGGTCTGATGAGTCTCGATTTCTGCTGCGACATTCGGATGGTAGGGTCAGAATTTGGCGTCTACAACATGAAAGCATGGATCCATCCTGCCTTGTATCAACGGTTCAGGCTGGTGGTGGTGGTGTCATGGTGTGGGGAATATTTTCTTGGCACTCTTTGGGCCCCTTGGTACCAATTGAGCATCGTTGCAACGCCACAGCCTACCTGAGTATTGTTGCTGACCATGTCCATCCCTTTATGACCACAATGTACCCAACTTCTGATGGCTACTTTCAGCAGGATAATGCGCCATGTCATAAAGCTGGAATCATCTCAGACTGGTTTCTTGAACATGACAATGAGTTCGCTGTACTCAAATGGCCTCCACAGTCACCAGATCTCAATCCAATAGAGCATCTTTGGGATGTGGTGGAACGGGAGATTCGCATCATGGATGTGCAGCCGACAAATCTGCGGCAACTGTGTGATGCCATCATGTCAATATGGACCAAACTCCCTGAGGAATGCTTCCAGCACCTTGTTGAATCTATGCCACGAAGAATTGAGGCAGTTCTGAAGGCAAAAGGGGGTCCAACCCGTTACTAGCATGGGGTACCTAATAAAGTGGCATTATTTAATAGTATATAAGAAAAAATACAATAAAAAATGACAAAATTTACAAAATTATAATGAAAATAAAATGAATTCTTATAGTTATTAAAAATATTATAAGAATTAGTTTTTAAATAGTATACATAAAGTTTTCCCCACTTAAAACATTAAAAATTAATTCATAAGAATTATTATTATTAAATAACAACTTCATCATTCAACTTCAGATTTGTATTGTACAGGTTTTCACATTGAAGCTGTGAGTGTAAATTTTAGCGTACAAGTATGAATATTTATTGTACAAGTTTTCAAATCCACATCTACGTGCTCTCGAGGTTTGCTACTCTTTTACCTTCATAGTTTACCGAGAGCAAAGCGTCCTGTGAAACGAGGAAGGGCGAGAGAGGTTAAACTCTGATCATACTTCACTGAAACTGATGACAAACTCCTTTCACACAAGCGTCATGAATCACCTGAGAGGAAGAGGTGTGTGTGTGTGTGTGTGTGTGTGTGTGTGTATGTGTGGCCTGGTAAACCCTACGTTATGGGGACAAAATGTCCCCACAAGGATGGCAATATCCGAAATCCTTGTTCGTGTGGGGAAATTTTTTGGTCCCCATGAGGAAATCAGCTTATAAATCACACTAAGTGATGTTGTTTGAAAATGTAAAAATGCAGAATGTCTCCTGTGATGGGTAGGTTTAGGGACAGGGGCAGTGTAAGGGGACAGAATATATAGTTTCTACAGTATAAAAACCATTAAGCCTATGGAAAGTCCCCATAAAACATGAAAACACAACATGTGTGTGTGTGCGTGTGTGTGTGTGTGAAGGTGCACATACCAAGGGGGTAATCTACCAGTCAGAAACTGAAACTGTCTATAATAGATATATAAATGCACGTGTGTGTACTTATATATACAAAATAATTTTACACAGTACAAACACATTTATTATGTAAACACAAACTTTTATTTTGGATGCGATTAATCGTGATTAATCATTTGACAGCCCTAAATTTTATATATATATATATATATATATATATATATATATATATATAAATTACTGTTATTAATTTTGAAATTATAATATTATATTAATATTATTTATATATATACAATTATAATATCAATATTTATTTATTATTATTATATATTCATTATATGCATATACTTTTAATACGTTTAGAATTTAATTAATATATTTATAATATATAAAATTGTAAAATAATTATAAATATATACATATGTAATACATGTTTTATTAAAAAATATATATTATAAAATAAATAACATTATTATAATATATCTTATAATAAATAAAATAGCATATAAATGTTTATACAGCACTACTACAGAATTTGTTTAGATAATTTATTAATTATTATTATCAATACAGTATACAATTATATATAACTATAATTATATATAACTATTGTAGCCTATTAAATGTAATGTACTTATAAAAGCTATAATATATTATAAAAATAACTATAATAGAATACAATTATATTTTCTATAATTGCAGTGCATTCTGTTGTCTTCTCGCTGAAGGACACAAGCAGTGCTTCAGTCTTCTGGCTATAAATCACTTCAAAATCAGCATTTGGATTATGATGATGGCTCGATAGGAAGCTTTCTGTCATCCTGCACTGTCAGCTCTACTACAGATATTTATTCACAGAGGATCCACTTTGGCTCTTTTCTTTTGCCTGAAACCGAATCCTTCCTCGAGTCAATTCTTCAGGCGCTCAGAAACTCTCAATAACCCAGCTATTAATGTGCGCCGCAGAGAACAGCCAAAACTGACCGGAGAGAGAGAGAGAGAGAGAGAGAGAGAGAGAGAGAGAGAAAGAAAGAGAGAGAGAGAGAGAGAGAGAGAAGAAAGAGAGAGAGAGAGAGAGAAAGAGAGAGAGAGAGAGAGAAAGAAAGAGAGAGAGAGAGAGAGAGAGAGAGAGAGAAAGAAAGAGAGAGAGAGAGAAAGAAAGAGAGAGAGAGAGAAAGAGAATTAACTCTGCGGTCTGTTGATCATCATCTCTTCGAGAACAACAGGAATCTAGCGGCGATGTAGACGAGCTCCTTACGAGCAGGAACAATTTAGTGGTCACAATCTGGAGGATTTACAATTAGAAAAAATCTCCATGCATGAGGCGTTTCATACAGTCCATTATGAGTGGATTGAGATGTTCCTGGAATCATTGCAGCTTCTAAAAGAGCGACTAAAACGTCGGATTTAACGTCATTTATCGATGAACTCAACACAACATGAAGTACAAATCAACTCTCAGACGGCTTTTAACTGCACATCAAACACGCAATAACCGTTCAAGAGCAACCGTGAACGTCACAGCACAACCTAGCCATCAAAACTGTTGAACGGTTCCTTCGACTGCAACACACATGGACACACACAGGCTTCACGTACAGAAACACATGTTAGTTCTGCAGGGAATGAGACGGAGAATGTGTTTCAGATCTGTGTCACTCATCGTCGTACTGAAACAGAAGGAGCCACACATGACGTTACTTCAGAGATGCTCTACACTCTTCAACAAGGTTTTAAGAGTTTATTGTGAAGCTCTGCTGACCGTTTGCATGATCAATAAAGCATAAAAAGTCATTCATAAAAACATGAATAAATGCACCAACAAGCGTAAAGTCAACAACTGCACACCAGGCTTGTGCACAATTCAGAATTGAATTGAGAATGACTCCTTAATTCCAATTCAATTCAATCCAATAGAATTACAATTCGAATTTAAATTAAATGAAGCAGAATATTCAATAAAAATTCAAAGAAATTCATATACATATTTTAAATGAAGTGTTTAACAGTGAAGTTACAGTATATGTCAGATATGATTGCATTATGCACTTTGTGTTATTTGATTACTTTGAAATGAAAATTGGAACAAAACTAATTAAACAACATTGAGGGGGTAATTTATTTCAAGAATTGTATCATTATCTATATTTTAGAACAAAATTTATGCAGGGTTGAGGAGTGACTAATCATGTGTAATGCAATTATGTTTTCAAATTACTAAATTAATGTAATTGTATTTATTTGTATTACTGAGGTAAAATGTGTAATTCAATTAGTTACTAATCAAATTAAAAGGGAATTGCTTTGCATTGATGAAGTAATCCAAATAAAATAACCCAAACCACATTTATAATGGGTAACTTATAATGGTTTTACTAACACTGAATGTGTGTGAGATTCGTCACAGTCCTTCTGTGTGACTGTGTGGAATTTCTTTGAATTGCCATGAATTTAATTCCACTTCCTGTCATTCCAATTCCAATTCAAATTCAACTTCCTGTGGGGCGGAGTCAATTAAATTCAAATTAGAAATTTGGCCAATTCTGAAATTCTGAATTTTGCACAAGCCTGACCTGCACATGTTCAGGTGAAACAGGATAATCAATGAAAAATAAAAAAAGTAGGATGGGACTTGATTTAATCAGTCAAAAATGAATTGGACTGTGAAAAGTGGGTGTGGCGTACGAGAATGATGTCATGGTGGTTGGAGGGGAGGAGTTTAAAGTATGATGTCAGTTAAAAAAAAAAAAAAATTTATTAAAAAAAGTTTGAAAAATTCTACATATAAAAGAGTCTTCAAAATGTTAAAATCGACACCATGCTGGAAAAAAAATCAATTTACTTTGCATTTAATGGGTAAAATAATTATAACAAGTTTATAAAGTATACTTTTGTGTGTTTTCTGCAGAAGAAATGTGATGAGCATCTTAAGGTTGGTATACATTTTTGGAATAAATGCTTTGTTAAAATGGTCTGTTTTCAGTTTTTTACTTGATATTGTAGTTTCCATTCATAACGTAATGTTACTTAGTACCAATTTCTGCATTTTTTAAAATTTGCTCAACTTTGGCACCGTTTGTCAAATTTTCAAACACCGAAATTTGAGTTTTACAGAAAAAAAAGACATTTTAAATGATTGGTGATACTGAACGCCACTGAAAACGACCGATCGAGAGTTAGCCCAACTTAATATATTTTGCATCACCAAGAAACACTTTTCAGTCCATATAATTTACAACCCCCCCAAAAAGCTAGGGGAAATTATTATTAAAAGTTTGTTTTGTTGTGCAGGCTTAAAATATGGATTCAGAACAACGAAAATAGCATAATTACCGTTTCACTACAGACTACAGGACTCACTGCAAACTCCAATAAAAGTTGTTTATAAATGAGATTTCCTCACAGAAGTGTAAAATTTCAAAGGAACTGCGATGCGTTTTGTGGGGTTGAAGTGAAGGAAGTTTACAGAGCGTTTTGGTGTGAAGTCACAGTCTGGCCGCAGTTAAACAGCGGCAAAACACTTTCAAATGAGGGGAAATGTATATAAACGACAGTGTAAAAGAGCAAAGTGCCCTGCAACCCACTCAGGAATGCCTCTTCACACAAAAGCCATGAAAATGCAAATGTTTGCCAGGTTTGTAGCTCATTTCGACTGTATAAACACAACGGGGAGAGAGATCGCGTGAAAAAGAGCGACAGAACTTTTATGGCAGGGTCTTCAATGGTCAATGCATTCACAATTTAAGTTTTAATGGCATTTTCTAAAGCAAGCATCAAAATTCCTCACTAAATATTAAACTCATTCTGCAGTGTTTGGTTTAATATCATCCAGGTTTATGGTGCACACAACCAACTGCATACTATATTTAGCAGGAGTAGTTCAAATCAAATTTTCATGCAGTAATCCGTAGCTGATATCATCTTTTGAACCTAGTGTGTATGTGTACGGTCAATGTGTAATCAAATGAATAGAGGTGAATCAGCACTATATTAATCACAGCAACACAAACATGCTTTCGCAAGCCTTTGAGGCTCAAGTGTGTGCATGCAAACCATGTTGGGTTCGCCCACAGCACAAAGACACACTCCTTTCATATCAGCACATTTGCCCGTTTCTGAGTTCAGAGTTTTTGTTACAGTAAAAAACTGAATCCCGTGTAATCAAAGCAGCATTTATACTAGACGCTTATCTTAGTCACAACACTAGTTCACCACAAAACACGCTTGCATCATCGCTACAGGCATCCCAAAAATCTTGAACAACATCCACATCTACATCAGTTAGATTAAAGCATCACAGAAATTACATTTACCTGAGAATGTTCATCCCATTAGTCACATTCAGCCCTGGCCAAAATCAAAGGAAAGAAATATTTTGCATAAAGAATTTTTAAAATCCCCCCAATAATTGTATCCCTTAAAACTCATCTTTGATCACCAAAATTACATATTTAAACGTTTTTCCTTAAAAAATGTCTTAAAATATCTTGAATGTAACTCGACAACCTTGCCTCATTTAATATAGGCGGTTCTATGAATATGCAAATGAGCCCCGCCTCCACTCACTCCCTCACTCAGAGATCCACTGGTTGACGATCACACGTTGATCTGATTGGTTACAAGGTCGTTTGTGACGTCAGAAACACCAGCGATTTCACACCGTGTTTTTGAGACTGTCTTTGGTTCACTGCAGTTTTAAGGAGGAAATACTCAGCAATGCTGTCGACTTATGAACTTACACATGGTTTGTCTAAAAGCATATTAAAAACACCACATAGACACATAAACAACATTAAAAGCTTGATTTTCACCACAGGGGGACTTTAAGACCATTAACTTTTTGTGTGTGTGTTTGTGTGCATATTTTTCCAACTGTAATGCATTTTATCATTATTCAAGATTTAAAATCTCAATGTCTTTTCCTCCACATCATGTATTTATGATCTTTTCTTCTTGATTTTGAGATGAATTATCCATCATGTCTTTGAGAGATTCACAGAATTACCTGAGGTTAAAGCACATGTCATTGACATAAATGTGAATGCTAACAGACATTCGCAAGTCTATTGTTTGAAATTATATTGTTTGAATGCAGTTCTTAGCCCACACCACCCCGAAAACAAACTATTGTGACAAAGACCTGCGACGCCCACTGACCTACTCGCAGCTCCAGTCCGAAGACTGTTCGATTGATAACAATGGCTCTACGATCGATTTATGCTCAAGATGCTTTTGAGAAACGCAGCCCAGAACAGCATTAAAGGTGCAGTCTGTAAGAATGACAGCTAGTGGTTGAAATAGGTACAGCAGATTAAAAATATCAGAGATTGTCAATTCTCCCGCCCCCTCCTCCAATTGGTTGCCATAAGTTGATGAGTTGATTTATCCGTGTTTTAATATGCTCTCGTTCATAGAGATTTTTAGATGATATTGAGGCTTTTTAGGTTGCGTTGAATCTGCAATCTTTGACCCAGTTTGTTTGCTGGCTGCAATACGCTGTGTGTTTCCTGCAAACTGTGTCAAAATGAAGTTCAAAACGTAGGTTCGGGAGGAGCCTAAACATTCAGTCCCTGTCAATCATCATTACGAGCATACTATATAAAGCACCACGTCATCTCACTGACAAATTCCTCCTCCCCTTGTCCTCCAATAAATTATCTTCTTATCTTCTTATCTCTTATGCGCAATTCCATAATAGAGGGGTTTTAACTCAGGGCTCAAGCCGAGCCTCGGGTTCGAGCCTCTCCTCCTAGGACAGCAAGCCAAGTTAGTTTACTATTAACCTTTAAGGCTGAACGGACAGGCGAATTGACCCTTTGATAAGCCCCGCCCTCCTTAGTTACTGTTGCTACGCCTGACAACCTTTGAATCAGTATGTATGCACCGGTGTCAGACATTCCCAAGGAGATAATTAGTATTATACGAACAGATTAAATATCTGAGCGAGCAAGACAAAGGGGACATAACATGCAATATATCCACGACATAACATGCAACCGATTAGAGAACAATTTCATAAAAATTTAAGTTAAAGCCTAACAGTTATAGGTCCCAGCGCGAGCAGCAGCCGCCTCATACGCTGACCATTCAAACGGGAGACGCACAAATCGAGCTATGTTCATGCACAGCAGGGTAAGTCAAATTTGAAAATAATCTAATAATTATAAATCAAACTTATCCATAAGTCTTGTGGAATAAACACTTGACATTAGACTGACCACTTTGCAATGATAACATTCTCCCGCTTATATTTGTAGCGCGCCAGTGAGCCTCTCTCTTGCTTTTAATCATCTTATTTTACGTTCAAATATATGCATTATGAACAAAGAACCGTCATTATTTCCAAGCAATGCTGTGCTGATGAGTTAACTAGCTAGCTAACATGTTCTTCCCTTGGGGTTTAGGTTTCGGGAAGGAATATGACAAAAAATCAAACCCTCATGACATGACAAATATGATTTTCGGGCGTGGCTTAGCGAAGGGTCAATTAGTGAAATACTATTGGGTGAACTGGCAGTGGGCGGAGTCACACACACCAAAACAAAAAACAACTGACAACACGGAACGTTTAAAATAATAAATAAAATAACTGGCTGTAGAAGTGTTTTTCAGAGAAACGAGTATGTGAACATAGCATGTTTCCTAAATATCTGCAAACATATTATGGTGTTTTAATGCTTTAGTAGAGTGAAAAACTTACATACAGCACCTTTAATGAACATGACAGAATAAAAGTGAGCCGGATGTACTGTAATTGAACTAAATATTGTTTGTTCTTAGTCCACACCACACCTGAAAACAACCCGTTCGTGACAAAGACCTGCGCGACCACTGACCTACTCGCAGCTCCTGCCCGAAGACCGTGCGTTCGCCCAGCGCCGAGCAGTTCCAGCGCCCGTAGCGAAACTGGTACTGGCACTCGTTGATGCCCAGCTGTGCCCCTTCCCCGATCACGATGATGGCGTCGGGCCGGCTCTGACAGATGGCACGCTGGCGGGGCGCGAGACCCGGGATCTTATTACAGATGATGTTCGCACCAAGAGCCACCACAGAAGAAAGAGCCCTATGGGACAGAGGAAAGAAAGACATTAATGAGACACTTGCATCACACTGGCTACGTTTACACGCACAACTTTTGGACTGAATTCATTCCGATTGATGAATCTGAATGTAGTGTTTACATGAACGCTAAACATGTGATCGGGTTGATGTGTGTGTTTATATGTTAAGATTCAAATAGGAATTGATTTTTTTTTGACATGCACAGATATACAGTTTCCCGCTGTTTGCGTTTAATAACTATTCTCCTACATTGGTTCTTTATACGTTTTAAAGTAATATTTATCCATTTCTGGTAATAATTTGGAGTAAATGAGCATATGAATGGTTGTGCAACTGTTTATATTCATCACAGTAAAAATCCCCAGAACCAGTCGAGTGTGGATGAGAATCCGAAACAAGTTTCAATCCGATTGAAATTTCATTCCGTCAATCCGATTAATAACGGATTATTTGGTTGCACGTAAACTTACTGTTTTAAAACATGTATTAAAAAAAATTCTAAAATTCATTTTTAAATTCATGTGCCTCGTAATCATGAATCAAAATAAATTCCCATCGCTCTTGAAGCGACATCTCTTGTTGTCTCGTGTTGTCCTATTCTGCTCTACAGTTACTTTTTGGATCATTCTATTCTGATTCTACGAACGGGACGATCTGTCACTCACATGAGATCCACCAATAGCAAACCACAACCATCCAATCAAATCCTAATGGACATAATCAAGCCCCGCCCTAAATTTGTTCTTGTTCCAGAAGCCGTTTCACTCGGATATACGTCACAACAGGGAAGAAAAGGCCAGCAAAACTTCTATTTCATCCCGAGTTTAAGCATCCACAAAATGTAGAATCAAAAGTTATTAAAGATCTGACCACAACAAAGCATATGATATATTAGAATATCATAGAATAACACATAACCGCAGACTCGAAGAGAACAATAATTAATGAAACAGACATTAAAAAAACATAACTGAAGAGTAATGAATAAAATAGAACTGAATAGACCAGAACATAACTGAACATAACATAGAATAGAAGTGAGTACAATATAATTGATCAACATAGAATAGAACTGAACAGAAGTGATTAGGCCAACGAAAACTTTAATATAGAATAGAATCAACAGGACAGAATAGAATAGACCAAGACATAACTGTATAGCAAAATAGGACAACAACAAATATAAAATAAATCATAACTCAATGTGAATAAATAAAATAGAATTGAATAGACCAGAATAGCCTACTTTAACAGCAGAATGTAATTTCAAACAAAACAGAACAGAATTGAACAGAAGTGAATAGGCAAAAGCATAACTGTAACATAGAATAGAACCAGAATAGAATAGACTAAATTATAAAGGCAGACCAAGAATAGGATGAAAACAATTAGAGTAGACAAAGAAAAACACTGCTGAATGCGAATGAATAAAAATACAATAGAATTGAATAGACCAGAACCGCATAAATGAACATGACAGAATAAAAGTGAGCAGAATGTAAGAATAGAGTTGAACAGAAGTTAACAGTAATTTAGAATATAATCAGAATATTACAATACACTGTAGAGCAGAATAGGACAAAAACAAATGAAAAACATAACTGTATGTGAATTAATAAAAGCAAATATGATTGAATATACCAGAACACAACATGATAGAATAAAACTGGAGAGAATATAATTGAACAAAACAGAACCCCACCACTGAACATGATAGAGTAAAATTAGAGCAATAAAACAAAACACCACTGAACAGAATACAACACTGAATAGAATAGAAAAGAACAGAGCTGGAATACTACACACAGAACAGAACAGAATAGAACAATGTGTTACTGGTTATAAAGATCAGATTTTTCATGCCCCTTTTTTCGATTCTCGTCATATTTTCATGCAACTGTGACCACACAAAGTGGGTCGTGTTCCAAACGCACACATCTCTGTCATCACGGGGCTCTTGGTGTTGATACAGCCCTCGACAGCGCTCTTAAAATGCACGCCGAGTATATTCTCCACTCTGTTTGCATGAGCTAAACTCTGTTTACGAGCATTGAACCCGTGCAGATATGTGCCTTTAGAACATGTCAGAGACGAGGGCTGTAAAAACTCATGCAAAAACGCATGCCAACTTTGAAGAATGACGTCACCGGCCGCGAGGACTCCACCGCAAGCGAGGCGAGTTGCAACAAGCAATGCGTGTGTCAGCAAAAAAAAAAAAAAAAAAAAAAAAAAGGCACGCAGGAGTGGACGGGTCGGGAGAATAGCTGAGACTTATGGATTCCACGTCAAAATAGATCAAACAGTGCAGAACAAAGACCAGGAATGTTCATTGGAAATCGGATACGGCTGGTTTGATTCTTTTCTGGTTTTGTGTTTCCATGTCCACAAAGGCTTAAGAATTACTCTTAAATACAAAAGCACATGTGTGATGAAGTCGAGGGTCTGTGTTTAAGAAACATCTCCTGTTTCTGCATATAATGGAGTTGCGAGGGGCGAGCAGCTAAAAGTGTGTGTTTATTTAAACCCTTCTGCGAACACAAACTAACACTCGACCACACGTTAATATAGCGCCTCCAAAGCCTCCCAAACCCGGGCATTAAGTGAGCCGCTATGAGGAATATGAAGTTTTGCTGCCAAATCTATAGTTCTGTTCCAAATCTAGTGAGCTTCCTGCCTAGAGAGCATCATAGGCACGTTCAAAAAGTACTGATGTACCTGATATTGGCCGAATTTTAAAGGATGCATCCTTTGTAATCCCAGGATGCAATGCAAAATGCTTCTAAATGATAAATATTGATTGTAAATATTGTTACAATTACTGGTTAACAGTAAAGACATTTATAATGTTACAAAATATTCTGTTGAGAAAAGATTTGAAGCAGCATGACTGTTTTCAACATTGATAATAATCAGAACTGTTTCTTGAGCATCAAATCATCATATTAGAGTGATATCTGAAGGATCATGTGACACTGAAGACTGGAGTAATGATGCTGACAAATACAGCTTTGATCACAGGAATAAATTACATTTTAACATAGCCTATATTCACATAGAAAACAGTTCTATATACCAATTTGAATGTATTTTCAATTAGGCCTAAATGAATACAGCCTTGGTGAGCAGAGGAGACTTATTTCAAAAACATTAAAAAATATATTTTGAGCAGTAGTGCATATTTCATTAAATATCCTTAAATAAAAAAAAAAACCAATTAGCACTAATGCCAAGTTTTGTGTGACGTCCACATTTGCGTTTCAAATCTGCGTTCAAATCAGTCACTTGGATTTGTTTTATTTAGGATGCTACCCGAAGTATACAAACCAGCTCACAAGGGTTTGAAACGTGCTGCAACTGCATAACAATACCCTGGCAACCACATAACGTGCTTCAAAACACTCAAAACACTTTAGCAACTGCATAACAACACCCTGGCAACCACATAACGTGCTTCAAAACACTCAAAACACTTTAGCAACTGCATAACAACACCCTGGCAACCACATAACGTGCTTCAAAACACTCAAAACACTTTACTTTAGCAACTGCATAACAACACCCTGGCAACCACATAACGTGCTTCAAAACACTCAAAATACTTTACTTTAGCAACTGCATAACAACACCCTGGCAACCACATAACGTGCTTCAAAACACTCAAAACACTTTAGCAACTGCATAACAACCCCCTGACAAACACATAACGAGCTACAAAACACTCAAAACACCGTAGCAACTGCGTAACACCCTGGAAACCAAATAACAAGCTACAAAACACTGTAGCAACTCTATAAGAACATAAGAATCCGCATAACACCCTGGCAACCACACCGTAGCAACTGCATAACAATACCCTGGCAACCACATCACAAGCTACGAAACACTCAAAACACCTTAGCAACTGCATAACAACATTAGCAACTGCATAACAACACACCTGTCAACCTCACCATAGCAACTGCATAAAAACAACAAAACACTCAAAACACCGTAGCAACTGCATAACAACACCCTGGCAACCACATAACGAGCTACAAAACACTCAAAACACCGTAGCAACTGCATAACAATACCCTGGCAACCACATAACGAGCTACGAAACAGCAACTGCATAACAACACACCTGTCAACCCCACCATAGCAACTGTATAAAAACTACAGAACACTCAAAACATTGTAGCAACTGCATAACAACACCCTGGCAACACAACATGCTACAAAACCCTCAAAACACTGTAGCTAGCAACTCCATAACAACACCCTGGCAACCACATAACGAGCTACAAAACTCAAAACACTGTAGCAACTGCGTAACAACACCCTGGCAACCACACAACAAGCTACAAAACACCACAGCAACTGCATAACACCCTGGAAATCACATAACGAGCTACAAAACACTGTAGCAACTGCATAACAACATAAGAAACCGCATAACACCCTGGAAAGCACACCGTAGCAACTGCATAACAACACCCTGGAAACCACATAATGAGCTACAAAGCACCATAAACAACTGCATAACACACCCTAGCAACCACATAACGAGCTACAAAACACTCAAAACACCGTAGCAACTGCATAATAACACCCTGGAAACCACATAATGAGATACAATGTGCAAAACACAAATGTAAAAAATAGCCACGCACGCACGCACACACACACACATATATATATATATAAAATGTTTTTAGTTTTTTTGCCATGTGTTATTTGGATGATGAGACTAAAGGATTTGCAAAACTAATGATATATGGTATAGTCATCACATAGCTTCATCTGCAAATGTTTTTTCCCATAGCTACATAAATCAGATTGTGGACCACAGAACATGCTGCTTTAGAAACAAATGAAATGCTCCACCCTTTTTTTCATATTTATTTGGCTTTCATTTAAAACCTCTTATTATGGCTGTCCTGCTCATCCACAGTCATAAAGTACCAACTGACGTTGTTTCTGGTTAAACAAGTGATGTCTTCGGTTAAACAAGTTGAATATAGACCGTATCCTTCAGAGCAGGTTATTGTGACGTAAACCTGAAGAAAAGTCACACATTGCTTGATTTAATATCTCACATTAACATTGATAAGAGTGCTTTTTGCTTGTCTTCTGTTTCTCAGATACTTTGCATTGTTTAATCTCATAACAGTAAATCTCAACAATGTCTCAAACTGTGCCAAGATACCAAAGTCTGCAAAACACAGAGAAACTCAAACATTTCTCTCACCCAAATCAAATGATCAGAGCTTTTAAACATTCTCCTTAACTTTATAGCTCTGTAATGAGGAATCATTTAAAAATGATTGTTAAAGAAAAACTATTAAGATGCACATCAACCTCTTACAATACAAATCACAACCTGTAAACTGCATGTTTAATGGTTTCTTAACAAGTCCTGGTGTTTTCTGACCACACAGGTAATGCAGAATATTTTAACTCGATGTATTTTCCCATCTGAAAATAACCGTGTTTTTTACCAAGCGACCCTACACTTAAATAGCCCCAAATGTAAGTTTAATTGTGGTCCATTTAAAATATGACAAAATAAATCAGTTCTGTCTCACCAGGAAGATTTCAAACATGAGTAGGATTTCCTGGTAAATGAGGAATAAATAATCTCCAGGATGAGTAAATGCACTCTACTTTTAAACACAAGAAAATAAATGTTCCCTGTGCGCTTGGCTCCAGCTATCACCCAGTCCTTTCTACTTAAAACAAATCCTGCTAAAACAAACTCTGAACTACCAACATGGATGAACTGGCACCAGAAAACTCTCAAACCTCAGACTACATCTCCAAGCATTCAGAAAAATGGAAATGTGACTTTTATGGGCTTAGTTATACGTCTAAAACGGCAGTTTATTAAAACTATGTCTCTTTCAGAATAGCAAAGGATCTTTCATACTAATAATGGGACAGAGTGAATTGATATTTTTCAGAAGATAAGTTGTTTTTATTATCTGAGATTAAGTTGTTATGCTGCTATGATGGCGGGGGGGTTTTAGGAGGTTAAATTATGGGATTTGTTTTCAAATAAATTGTAATATCTTTATTTTTACACTACAAATGCTCCATGTCTGAAATCCAGAAACTGTAAGTAACTCTCCAAAAATATTTTCTGACTCTCATTTTCAGCAAAAGTTTTATATAGTTTTTAGAAAACAAGATTAAATATGTTATGGCATTTTTTTTTTAGCATCTCAAGTAAAAGTATCTTGATTTAAGAATGTTTAGATATTTGTACTGGAAAACAAGACAAAAATACTGAGATTTTTTGTATGCAACCCTTTTTTTTACTTTTCCCACACCAAATATTCCTCATAAAACTATTAAAATGCATTCAGATGAAGTAGATTCACCCCTGTGAGAGATTCCCTGATGCGTTTGCTTCCCCCCAAAAAAAACTTATATAATAACTAGCGAAAGCCACGTACTTCCTTTTTAACCTCCCTTTAAAAGCCATTAATTCCACAAAATGTATCGAATTTGCACTGTGCCGAATAAAGGGTTTAAAATGTAAAAGCAAACAATAGTGTCGTTTGTGATGTGCAAACCAACGCTATACATAGACTTACCCGCTTAAATGGCAACAAAAAGCCACATCTATTTTAAAAATTGAGTTTGGGGTCTCCGGCTGCGATGAAGGCCTTGGACTGGAGGGCGTTTAACAAAGAGACACAACAAGGCTTTTGGGAAAAATTTATAGGAAAATAATTTCACATTGCAGCTTGAAGACCAAAAGCATTGCTGTCAGTCAAACGTGAGTGATAATGAAGAGATAATGTTCACTTTACTTTTTTAACACTAATTATTTGGTAACATTTTACAATAAGGTTCATTAGTTAATATATTAACTAACATGAAATAACCATGAACGAAACATTTGTTACAGTATTTATTAATATTTGTTAATGTTAGTTAATAAAAATAAAGTTGTTCATTGTTTGTTCATGCTAGTAAATGTTGACATTAATATTAACTAAGATTAGTAAATACTGTAGAAGTATTGTTCATTCAAAGTTCATGTTAACTAAGGTATTTAACTAATGTTAATAATGAACCTTGTTGTAAAGTGTTACTGATTATTTTGTGGAGCTCCGTGTAAATAGACACATGGAAATGATCATAAGGGCTTTATCTCAGTAACTATAACGCTTAGCGTTTAAAAGTCCAATTACACAAACACTTGTTTCTCTAGCCATGCTTTTTGTTGTCTGTTAATTTGATTAGAATTCACAATTTTCTGAATTCTGTCTGCCAAAGTCAAATTTCAGTATGTTTAACTCAATAAACAACTATAAATCTGAATTTTCAAAAAAATTTTGGTAATAAAAGTCAGATCAGGGCAAGTTGTCACATGCATTTTATTCAATGTGTTGATTAATAATATCTGTGCTGGCCAAATGCATATATGTTTACTTGCTGTTTCATAATTTTTCTTCCTAATTTACTGTTTACATTATGCTGAAAGGTCTTTAAATAGCTTTTAATATGACTGGAATATCCCTTATGGTGTGACAACTTGCCCCAGCAATAACAGTTGTAATGTTCAATTGCTTGTTTGTACTCAAGACTTTGAGGTTTGAGACTAAACAGAAATAAACATGAACTGTGTGACAACTAGCCCCATACTTCATTAGTATTATTGCAATCAATAGCATTTGGATGCAAACGGTGTAACACTGATCCTGGTGCTGTTTAGAGCAGGTGAAGGTCTGTCTGTAAAACCAAAGTAACTCATAATTGAACACACACACACACACACACACACACACACGCTTTATATATGAATCTTACTGAACTTCTCTGCCACTCAGTGGCCAAATGAAATTCTCTCCCATTCAACTTCAACACTGAACAACCCTTACATCTCCCAACCAGGACCAGATTTGCACTTTAACATCCTCTTCAACACTGTAACATATAAAAAGGAAGTATTTCTATCTATCCTGACTCTAAAAAAAGACTATCAGGCAGTGTTGTACCCTAGTCATATTACACAATCTGCATGACTTGAATAAAACCTGTAAACTTAGATCATGCACATTTTTAGGTCACCTAAAAAGCATTGTAGCATCATGAACTTTGTTACATTGTAGCATCATGAACTTATCAAGAGATCAAACTATCAAAATACAGTCAAATTAAACCGAATCTTGCATTTGAACGCATGAGCACAAGTGGAGCTTCCCAATGCCATCAGCATGACATAATTCATTAAGCTTATCTAAATATTAACTACCATATTTACTCAATCTATCATGAGTTTGTTCAAGCAAACCCCCTCCCGATTCAGAAGAATACTAAATGTTAATGTTTTATTAATCCATTATTGTTCACAGTCAGTCAAAGGTTTGGACGTGTCTACTTGTTCATGTTGTGACTATTAACATTATAATAGTAATATGATTTTTTTATTTTTTTTATTTAAGTCTGGGAATGATGTAGTGAGCAATATATATCACACAAATGAAAACTACTTTAAATGTATCTGTCCAGTCTTCAATGCAACAAGACTCAAATAAGAAATGGATAAGATTTTTTTTCTTTTTCCAGATAAGGATTCATCCAATTGGGGTCTTATTTGATTACAACTGAATTTACCATTAAGTTCTAAATTCCAAATGGAATCCTGTACACATGGAAATTGTCACAAAAGCTTGCAGTAACTATAAAGCTTTCCGTTTAAAGTCCATGTTCCTTTGGGATTTTGTGAGGGATGCGTTTAAAAACAGTATTACAGGAGATCCCATTCATGCTAGACACTTGTTAAGTGGTTTTCCATCAACTGTCTAACTAATACACCTCAAAACATGCATTTAAATGTTAGTTGTGTAAATAAGCTTGCTTTATATATGTCTGCAAACCCCATTTAAAGCATCTCTGCCATCGTAAGAAACAGTAAAACGTGCCCAAACTTTCGCCTGGGTTTGTATGAACGTAAAATACACAGATGTCGAGGTTAAACTTACAGGTAGCTCCCGCTGGTGAGGATGAGGAAGATCTGCGGATAGTAGACAGACAGAAGCACACTGCGCGATGAGAAGAGGATCATGGTGACATATGGAGCGAACGGACGCTTTTCTGACGGGCTGAGAGAAGCAAACGCGTTTAGTTCCCGTGATGTTCGGTAACGGAGCTTCCTTTACGCGGCGCGTAACTCCCAGACGCGTGTGTGTGCGAAGGAGACGCGCTGTGTCATCGCGCAGTTCGTCCAGTCGGAGCGGGCTGATGGTTTGGGGGGGATTCGGGGATGGAAACAGAAGTGGCTCTCTCCTCTCCGGAGACTCCGGGCTGCCATTGGGCAGAGGACGGCACCATCACACCACCATCCGCCCACTTTTGGATAAAGGGGCCACTAGGGGCCACACTGACTGACATCGCGCCCGTGCCCGCTGGAGAGGTAACCGAGGCTCCCTAATGCATGCACTGCGTCACTTAAAGGTTTAAATACTATCACAGAAGTTAACTTTTTTTTTTAAATGGTTATTTCACAGTTGTGCGAATTCTTCCTAGGCTGCGTTGTAGTTTTTGGCGCGAAATGTGCTGGGTTTCGACATGTCTCGCGCAAACCCAATCGTAATTTAGCGCGCCTCATAGGCCTAAGCCTACTATCCAAACGCAAATTAGAAGACTTTCTAAGTTAATAATGTGATAATGTGTCCATAGCGGTTGCTTATCTATTTAGCGACGTGACTTGTGTTTATTTAGCTACTAATTGAATTAGCTACTCTCCCTCACTAATCTTTTTTTGTGTGTTCACTCAACCATCTTTATTTTATGCAGATAAATATGTAGCCTAGTCTAGGTTATTTTCACATGGCTCGCTGACTAAAATTGTATTCATAGCAACAGTAGAATCTCGAGTTTTCTGTTAGAATCTTTGACTTGACAGAACATTCTGAGATTACTTTTCACTTTGTTTACTTTTCCACTAGATTATGGCTTGTAGCCACCGTTTTTTGTAGTACCTACTAAACTTTTGTTGTTGTTGTTGTTGTTTATATCTGTACTTAGGCTAATTGAATCACTAGTGCTGACTTCACGTGCTCGGAAATGTCTTACTTCCCACTTGTGAAGTCTGAGATCTTTATAGGAAACTAGCCTTTACGATAATTCCGCTAGCACGTGAAGACAGAACCTTTTTTAGAAGAAAAAAACGAGTAGAAGTTAACATATACACTAGTCCAAAGACAAGCTATAAATCTGTAGGGCAGCTTTATTAATGCGCTGAGTGAAATGCTATGCTTGTACCTGCATGTGCTGTAGCCTATATGTCATGTTGGAGAAAGAGGGTGAAGGGGGTATAGTGACAGATATCAAGCCTCAGGGGTGACAAAACAGGTTTGACCTGACGAGACCCCACATTATCTGCAGATCTCAAGGCATGCTTTCAGTCATATGAGGTCTTGAGAGCAATCTTCTGTCTTCTAAAGATTGCATGATTAATCTCAGAGCTTTGACATAATGACAAACGTGCTTGCAAGAGGCCAAAAATGAGGAGAAAAAAAAGATTTTCTACTTTATAAGTTACCGTAAGATGAATATAATCACCTGTTTTGGGTAAATAACAGCGGCATGAATGGATTTCCACTTCAAAAGATGGATACAACTATGATCCTTCATATGTTTGTGCTTGCAGAAAGGCATACGCAGATCTAGATATGATATACTAATTACATTTTGCATTGCCGAGAGTATTATTTCTCAAATGGCAGCTAGTGCATGTGTCAAATGCACAGCACAAACTAAATAAACGAGAGCAAAGAGTTAAATATAAAAGTAAATGATGAATAGACTAGATGACAGGCGACCCTCTGTTGGAATACGAACAAATCCCTAAAGAATTCAGGTGAGGTCTTGCAAAACTAGAGGGTGAAGGAATGTGGAAATACAACTCGGCATGCTGTTATTACTGAGGGTATAGAGAGGTGAAAGCAACAGAAAGAGAGTAAACCACAGACGAATCTTCCTGCAAACAGGTTAACACAGAAAAACATGGTGAAAAATAGCTGTAAAGATCATATTCACTCACACGACAACCTTAAACCCTTCAATCGTCAAGCCTATTAGCTTTCAAAGTTGCAGCAGGTGTACAGATCTGAAATCACTTTTAGTACATACATGGATTTATAATGGCAATAAATGCAATGCAAACTTCTATTTTAGAAGTTATTGCTCCATGATTTTATTCAACAAATGTGATCCAAAATGTCACATTAGTTAAATTTAGGGTTAGTGTTTTGGAGCGAAATGCATAAATATATGCGTTAAATTGCATAATATTTACTTTCTCCCATTAAAAGCAGAAAAAATGCTTGAGCTAAGTGGACAAGTTGACGTGCAATAATTCACCAAAAACTATATTAAACAGCTTTTTTTTTTTTTTTACTAATGCATCTTTATGATCTCATATTTGTACTTTTTAATCAAACCGCGGGACCATTTCAAAAACAGTGAAGGCAGAATAGATTCAAAGTGCTTTAACTTAAACCTAATATCATGATGTTGATTTTTGATGTAATGCATCAACTACCCAAATGTAAACATCATGTTCCAGAAGAAGCACTTTACATGTTTGCATTGCATTTAAAGTGCACATACATAATGCATCTCCTCCACTCACCCGAGTCTAGAATAAATGAGGCCGAAACACAGGAGCACGTTAAAGATCCACAAGCGTCGGGGTCTGACCATGATGTCCATTCAGTGCAGAAATCCTCCTCACATCGGCCACTCCGTTCCACCTGCGCAGGCAAACACACTGTTCCGGTCTCTCCGACGGGTCTTTCCGATTCCCTGTAAAGTTAGAAATCTGAGAGCCATAGTCAGGGTTCAGATCGAGGATGCTTTGCCGTCCCGTTCTCGGGTTTGAAAGCGAAATTGAGGGTTTTACAAACAGTGTGTTTTCAAGGAGGAGCGAGTTGAATGTTTTCAGGTGAACCTGCCGTGAGCGTCAAGTTCCTCCTCTCTCTCTCTCTCTCTCTCTCTCTCTCTCTCTGGAGGAATGCCGACGGTTTTATGTTCCAGGCTCATCGACTGCTGCTGGTTTGTTAAATTCTTTCCATTTCTCGGCAGGTGAAAGTCTAGTGCAGGTAACTCAAGCTTTATCCACGCCTCTTCAGCTTTACACTCACAGATGAGAGCGTTTTACAGGCATGAAACACGTGCTTTGGCTGCACAGACCGCAAATGAAAGGCTTCGAGGCTCAACCCTCTCTATTCATAATGAAATTGGCTGTAAGTCTATTGCACAATCAAGTGATCATTCCATGCATACGTTTCACGGTTGATATTTCATGACTCGGGGGAGGCGGGAACTACATTTTTTTGCCTTTACACATTCAAAGATATTTTGTGGGTGCAAAAACATCATGTTAAGTGATGCATTTGAATCAGAGGTTGATTTTATGGATGCATTTCCATAAGATGTTTAATATCGCAATCATTTTAGGTTAAATGGGCTGCAAAGAAACTTGTTTCTCCTCAAGACCTACAGAAGAGATCTCAACAATGTTCTCAAGATCAAAAAGTCTTCAAATCGCATTCATTTTATAGCTCTGTAATCTTACTGTACGTCAACAACTGAGTTGATAGAATTGTGCCTGTTTTTATGTGTTCCAAGGAACGTTAGGAGACAAATCAGAGACAAAAAAAACACAAGATCTGTTTATAAGAGGCTGATAAGGGATTAAAAAGATGCATATTTAATATATCAGCAGTTGCATTTTAGATAAGTGAACTGCATTATATATATATATGTATATAAATAAGCTTAGTTCATATCTATGTTCAAGACAACTATCATGCGGTTTCTGCACAGGTTCAGCAAGAGATTCAGTGTAATGAGAAAACAACACTCCCCCTTGTGGTGAAGAGCAAACATCTCACTGCAACCGCCCAGGATTACACATATGATTTCACTGGATTATATGGAGTACATTTAATAAGCATATTCTGAGAAACTAATACCTTAAAGCTTATAATTAATACCCAGTGTTCTTAGTAGAAAAACGTTGCTGGGGTAACACAAGAAATGTTCAATTCTACATGTGTTCATACTGGTTTTGGGTGGTATTGTGTGTGTGTGTGTGTGTGTGTGTGTGTGTGTGTGTGTGTGTGTGTGTGTGTGGTTCATTCCAACTGGCATGCCTACAACTCCTGATAACCAACAATTGAACCAGTTAACAGTAATTTTTAGATGTATGACTAGCGGTAATGCAGTAATTCCTTTCAATTCAAGTTTTCTTTGAGGGCGCTATTTTAAATAAAATCAAAGTTAAGAAACAAACCTTAAAATACTTTAAAAGAACAGAACTGATTCTCTTCCTCTGTATTTTCGTCTTGTTTTTCAGTATAATTATCTAAACTTTCTTAAATCTAGATACATTTACTTAAGAAGCAAACTTTACTTAAGATATTAAGTATTGTTTTCTAAAATAATTGATCAAAATTAAGTGAATTTATGCTTAAAAAAAGGTCAGAAAAATGGATTTTACCTTTTCTTACCCCGTTGGCAGTCATGTTTTCTTTTTAAGTGTAAAGTTAACAAAGTTAACACAGAAAACAAGACTTAATATTTTACTTCTCAAGAAAAAGTATCTTGATTTAAGAATGTTAAGATATTTGTACATGAAACCAAGACAAAAATACTGAGTAAAGGCCTGTTCATACCAAGGAGGTATGCCTCAGCATGTGTAAGTTCATAAGTCGACAGCATTGCTGAGTATTTCCTCCTTAAAACTGCAGTGAACCAAAGACAGTCTCAAAAACACGGTGTGAAATCGCTGGTGTTTCTGACGTCACAAACGACCTTGTAACCAATCAGATCAACGTGTGATCGTCAACCAGTGGATCTCTGAGTGAGGGAGTGAGTGGAGGCGGGGCTCATTAGCATATTCATAGAACCGCCTATATTAAATGAGGCAAGGTTGTCGAGTTACATTCAAGATATTTTAAGACATTTTTTAAGGAAAAAACGTTTAAATATGTAATTTTGGTGATCAAAGATGAGTTTTAATAGATACAATTGGCTACAGGGGGACTTTAAAAAATGTACCACTTGCGCTTGTCCATATAATGGCAGTGAATAGAAACCAGCTTAAAAAAGACGCAAAAAAGTATCACAGAATGATAATTTCAATGATTCCAAATGTTCTGGGTTTACGATAGGGTTTGGTGAAAAGCAAAATTTCATGTATCATTTAACAAAATGTTTGACCTTGGCCATTGGTCTACTGTGCTAGACTGCAAAATTTAAATATTGGTTTGTTTTTCACCAAACCCTTTCATGAACCCCCAGAACACTTGGAATATACGGCATGTTTTCTGATGTTTAAAATTCTCCTTTTGGGGTCCATAAAAGAAAGAAGTTCACACAGCATCAGAACACCAGGGTGAGTAAAGATCTGATTTAATAAAGTAAATGAAGTAAATGATTTAATTGAATGACTTAATTTTCATTTTAGGCTAAACTATCCCTTTAAGAAAATCACTTTTTATTTATATTTTATAGTTTCTAACTATAAAGGCTTGACAATATGCAAATTAAACTTTTTTAAATTGAAAAATGCAATGAAATTAATTGCAATGGTCTATATAAAAGCCCTCAAATAAAGGTAATTCAAAGATATTACTGATGTGTACAGCATAGAATTAGACCAAAAAACGGCTTTACGAGGTAAAAAGTACTTGCATATTAATATATCATTGAACATAAATCACTGACCCACAGTCTAGCAACCGTCCAGCTAATGTTAAATGAGTCATAGAGAAACAATTGAGATATTAAGAGATTGTGAGACAAAAACCAAGGCCTACAAATGTAAACGTGGCGGCACACACACACACACACACACACACACTTATGAAGTAATGATTCTCCAGTACTTCCTGTTAATGGCACTAGTATGTCACTCATCTGTTCAGATGGTTCATTTTTGTTGACAGAGAAAACCCAACAAACCACAGAAATGCTTTGTTCCTTGACATCCCTTCTTTTACAGTTTTAAGAGCGCACTTCAAAACAAGCTCACAGTTACACCAGATGGTCGCTTGACGGATTGAAACTCAATATAAAGTCGCTCAGGGGGTGATTGTTGCGGCGAGGCGGTGTTTGAAACGTCCGCATAAAACCATGGTCTTGTTTGTCACCATGGGCGTCATTTTTTGATTTAGCTTCATTAAAATGTTTAAAGGACAACCAATCTGCTGCTTTTATGAAATCCAATTGTCAGGATGGCATGTGTCACTGCATTTTCACGCCACATGTTTGTGTGCGTGCAGACGGTTTTGCGCTTTATTTGAGGTCGAATGCATTTCCAAAAGGACTTCAAAAAGGACAAAGGATGATGTCATATAAAGACAAACAGGTCGAATGCACACAAATTGCTTCTCCATGAATGGCTAGCTTAGCTTACAGTAGCTTTGTGAGTAGCTATTAAAGATATTGTACTATAAACTGAAATGCAGTAGGGTATAAACTTTTGTTGCGAGATGTGAAATTCCCCTTTGCAACATAAACAGCTATTAAAAACAAACACAGTTAACTAGCGCTTACTCTAATGCATTGGCTGTTTTCCTAAACCTTAATGTGAGTAGAAATTCAAAGCACGATCGAATTCATTCAGTTTTCCCAATATTGTATTTTTATTTGGGATGCACCGATATTAAAATTTTTGCCGATACCGATAATACGCTAAATCTTTTTTTTATTTGAAAGCCGATAACCGATATATTGGCTGATAAGTCTAAACCAAATTTTTATGTAATTTTTGAGAGCCTGATTACAAAAACAAAAGCCTCACCATTAAAATGCATCTCCCAAGCTCACAAAGCTAACGTTGTCATTATAATATTTTATAGCCTATATGACAGACTTGTGATGCCATGTTGCACTGAACTGTATTTTCCTTTTTTGAAGTAATTCCAATCATATTTCAAGCAATTCATAACCATCATGTTGAACAGTGCGCATCTGAAGCGTCTCAGCTGAAGGAAATAATCCATAATTTATCGGCTTTAATATTTCGGCCAAATTTTCTAATCGGGCTGATAACTGTAACATTAAAAATTAACACACCGATATGGTGGCCGATATATCGTGCATCCCTAATTCTTATGCTTGTTAGAATTTGAATCGCATTCCTTGCAACATGATGATACCAAACAACACTATTGAAATCAATGGTCAAATCTTCTGTGCATGTCGCGCAGTTTTCTGCCTGTGTTCCAGATTGATCACTTATGAGGTTTCATTTCTGATCTATGATTAAACCTGTGATCATTTCCATTTCATCTATGATGTAGTCTTATAGTAGCCTGACGTCGTCATTCCCAGATTCTAGTCAGAATGTGAGTCTGCTGCTCCGTTGGGCTGTGATTATGGGCCGTTTCAACCGAACCAGGAAAGAAAATGCCTCTGCACTCAATTGGATAGACCAACAACCAATCAGAGCAACGGAGTAAATGACGTATGTTGAGGATTCCTGGCTTCCGAAAAGGATCTGGCGACGACCGCTGGTTATGTCCACCTCGTCCTGCACGCCGAGTTGCATCGCCGTGATGCCCATTTCGGCTGCTTCTTTCACTCGGTCCTCCATGAGTGTGACCAAAGGAGAAACAACAATGACCACAGGGTTTTCATTGCGCCCCGTCTTCTTAGAGACCATCGGGGCCAGCTGATAAATTAAACTTTTGCCGAATCCCGTAGGAAGGACGGCAAAAACATCTTTCCGACTGACAAATGCCTTGATCGCGGTTCTCTGTTCCTCTTTTAAAATGAATGCGCTGTCTAGATCTTCTATATCAGACGCGATGGCTGAATCTACACATACATTCTCCAGCGACAGCCATTCTGTGTTGTAAACGAATTCAACCCAAGCGCTCTTTGGTGACGTGGATGATTACGTTACCGTCGATCATCTCTCCATCATCGTATAAAGCCCGCCCTGACAATCTGATTGGTCCGAACAGCTTTGGTTCACAACGGATCAAGTCCAGACCGAACTTCCCATCCTCAAATGTTGTGGGCGGGGCTAAGCTCTGCTGGCATCCAGGCTAGTCTTATAGTACATTTACACAACAACAATGTATGGAAAAAAAATCTAACTTCGCAGACAACATTGTCTAAACGATCCCCGTTCATACGGATCCGCGAAAACCACTAAAAATGCTGTATTATTCATGCCAGGCCAGTAGGTGGCGATGTCACTTTGTAAAGAAACTATGCGCCTATAGACTGAACACGTAATACACGCCATTTTCCTAAAATCTGCGTTTTTGTAGTTTACACGAAGACAATAACGATTTGGGGCCCTATCTTGCACCCGGCGCAAATGACTTTGTACACTGACGCATGTATCATTCGTATTTTGCACCCGCGCAAAGCGGACTTTTCCCTCCAGAGACGCACGCCGGCAAACTAGAGAATGAACTTGCGCTCCCTGGGGCGGGTCGGCGCAAAAAAGGAGGAGTGGTGCTATTCAATGCAATCCCTGGTGCTATTTTGCAGTTCCAGAAAACAATTGCGCCACTGACCAGAAAAAACCTAGTCTAAAGTCAGTGGCGCGTTGCGCGTACATTCAGATGCTATTTTAAGCGCGCGTGCTTGGTCATAATACAGAGTGTGAACAACGCGCATACACTGTAGATGATTCTCTCATCTACACAGATGCATTTTCCCTTTTTGCAAATGATACATTATTATAAGGAAAAATATAAAAACACGAGGGAAATCATTGTTGTGTCCATGACGATGGGAAAAATAGGCATAAAGCTTACATATTTACCCAAATTATTATATGCATGTATATCCGAAGCTAATTTGGGTGTGTTTGTCCCATCCCCAATGTCACTTCTTTTTCTTTTACGGCCCTGACGAGAACATCGATCTCCTCGGCTGTGAACCGATTCTGAAGCGCTTCTGGTAAATGCGCCGTTATAATAGTATTGCGCCATGGAACAAGCGCACCTCGTTCATCATGCTCTTAAAGGGGATGTGATATGACGCTCTGATTGGTTTATTTCACGTTACGCCCAAACCACACCTATGAATAATGAAGCTACTTCAGACCAACCCCTTTTAAACTTGCGTCGGGCGCAAGAGTCATTTATCCCGCCGGTAAAATAGCAACAGCGCCCAAGACCCGCCCACAAAGTTACTTGCGCTTTGCGTTTCAGATCGTTAAAATAGGGCCCATAGTTTTCAAAAACTTGCACTTTGAAACATGTTTTCAAAAGTTTGCATTTTCCCCCAAAACACCATTGTAGTGTAAATGAACGGCCAAAACGAATTAAAGTTGTAAATTTTTAGCTGAAAATGGTGTTGTGTAAAATGCCCCATAGAAGGTAACTGCCTAGACTGCAAAACTAGGTTTTAGAACAAAGCCAAAATAGTAAAGTCAGCATGAAAAAGGAAGTTGCACTAGTGTTTTCTCCCCTGTTGTGACGTATATCCGAGTGAACTGGAACAAGAACAAATGTGGGCGGGGCTTGATTATGTCCATAGGAAATTGATTGGATGGTTGTGGTTTGCTATTGGTGGATCTCATGTGAGTGACAGGTTACCCCGCCCTCGAGAAGAGATATCGCTGTTATAGAGGGAGAGGAATTTATTCTGATATAAGATTACATGAGGCACAGTGTACTTATTGTTAGAGTAACAAACAGCACTAATAAACGACAAGATGAATAAAAATGGTCTTGAATACCAAACCGTGCGAGTCAGTGAACTGATCAACCTCTATTTACTGTAAACGCTAATAGCTGAGTTTACACAAATGTCCTGTGGAAAACCACACTTTGACTCATTTCATTTGTCTTGAGTTAATTTATGTGTATCTAGCGCAGGCAGATGACACAACTGACTTGGGCAAAGCAGAGGAGTAAAGACGGTGATTTACCAGACTGTCATTAGGTCAGGGTTTGGCTGGTTAACTGTTCCAGTTAGCCTCAGCATGTATATGTGCCACAAAAGTGGTTGTTTTGCAATTACACAGATGCTTCACCAGTGAGCGAACAACTGTTATTAGGATGAATTGGAAGGATTTCCTTACATACGTTTTTGTCTTGTTTTCCAGTACAAATATCTTAACATTCCTAAATTAAAATACATTTAGTTGAGAACCAAAACCACATAAAGTACTTTGACAACCTTTGACAAAATCACACCGGGATATTTACATTTTAGAGAGCAGTTGTCATGTTTAGGTATGAAACAGCTTTACATAAAGTCTTTTAAGCCACACAATATAATTTTTTCTGTCTTACAATAATTCAAATTATCACAGAAGTGAATAAAAGGTTATAGTATGGATATAAACACTGTAGCGATCAAAATAGAGTAAAAACACCACCAATATAGCAACACCCTAGCAACCATCTAGCAATTCTGTAACAACTACTTAGAACACCACAGCACCAATATAGCAACACCCTAGCAACCATCTACAACACCCTAGCAAACGTTTATCAATTCCCTATCAAACACCTAGAACTGAAAACAAGTCATTTTTCTCACTAAATTTCTTTAGAAAACAAGACCTAAGCTAAATCTTAGATCATTTAGCATCACAAGTAAATGTATATTGATTTAAGAATGTTTATTGATTTATAAATGTTTATACAAGACAGAAAAAGCTTTTTTTTTGCAGTGTAACAGATACTTTGCCCAGAACTCCTTGAGATAAATCTACTTTATTTTTGTGATGGGGTTCGTCATCATAATATCCCAGTACAGGCCAGAAAAATAACACGCATATATTGGAGTTCTGGGTATTTAAGTCTGTCATTGCCAGTAACTGGACTCTCCGGTTTTTGACCACTAGATCGCCATCAGCGCTAACCTGACGTAATTCTCCTCCTCCTCCTGAGCTTGTCTTTACCAGCTGAACGCTCCCAATAGAGTCTGCTTCCTTGCATTTCACTCATTCTCTAAAATGCTGGGTTGTTTTAACCCAATTATGGGTCAAATATGGACAAACCCGGCTGTTGGGTTAAATTAAAAAATTGCATTTTTAAAGAAAATTTCTTTCTTCACTTTCTTAGCGTGTGGGAATCCTGGAGTACAGAAGTTAACTAAGCTTTTTTTCTGTTTTGGCGAAGCGACGTCTTTCTGTCTCTTTAAATATTATTAAGTACTCTTGACCAATGGCTAAATAAAATCAGCCAGTGGGCCAGGTTGTGTTTGTGTAGGAGCTGGTTCAGCTGGAAGCTCTCTCCCGGACAGGGAAACAGATTTATCCGGGATGCCAAACCCGAGAGAGGCGTCTTGGTTTGCCTCTGGTTGTCCACAGCTTGAGCCCTTACAGGCCTCCTACAGCAAGCTTCTGCAAACAATCATAATAAAAACTGCATCACTATTGATATTTCTCATATTTAGGGCTGGAGATCTGAACCAACCGACTTACTTTAAGTTTTAAAATTCATTGCATAACTCATAGGCATGAATGACTCCTCAAATCTAGTGTGCTCAAATTTCACCTGATACAACTGAAATAAAACTGATAAAAGCTAGATAAAACTAGCATAAAAGTCGCATGAGCGAATAGCACTGTTTACTATGGACGCTTGTTTCCGCCACAGAATAAAAAATAAAAAAGGTAATTGCGACTTTTATCTCTCAATTATGACTTTTTATCTCAGAACTGCGTGATAGAAAGTCACAATTGTGAGTTAAGTCAGAATTGCATGAAATAAACTTGCAATTCTGACTTTTCTTTCTCGCAATTGTGAGTTTATGTCACAATTCTGACTTTATAACACACCAGTGTGAGTTTATATCTTGCAATTTTGACTTTGTAACAGGCAATTCTGACTTTATATCTCGCAATTCGAAGTAATAAAATCAGAATTGCGAGATGTAAACTCGCAGATGTGAGATAAATGTCGCAATTATCTTTTTAAATATTTTATTCTGTGTCAAAATAAAAGTCCCGCACAACAACCAGAGTGGCAGGACATAAATGACCAGGTAAAGTTTCCACTGGCAGTGCGAAGGCAACCAGAAAAATGGTAGTAAGGGAAGATTTATTTCTATAAATATGATGCGGAGGGTATTTACACCTGGTCTTTTCATGATCTTACCAGCTATTGCCGCTCTTTCTCCTATTGTGTTCTTTGATCTTGAAATTAGCTGATGATAAATAAAGTGAAGCACAAATCTGTTGTTTTCATTGACGCATATTATATAGTGCTGGGCTGCACGATTAATCGCAATAAAACCGCACGCGATTTGGCAAAGGCTGCGATGTTTTATGCGCAGCTCTTCAGTGCAGTGCGGCTGTCTGGGAGTAAACACTGCTCCATCTGAACACCAGAGGGCGCTCTCACGCAGACACAATAAATATGCCCCGCCGCAGAAGTACAATAACGTGCATCATTCCAGGAAATCGCTTTCGCTGTTGCTGAATAAACAGAAGATTGAAATGCTTTAAATTATTAAACATGACTTATAAACACTTGACTGCCTTATTCTGTGTAAGAAGCGCATCATCTCACAAATTATGCTCATCTGTCATTATGAAGTGAGTTTGGAGTAAATGCATGTTCTTAAATGCTTCTCATGTTTGGAAAGATGTTTGATGTGTGTTGCTTTTTCAAATGCCCATTATAAGAGACTCAAACAGTGCTTTCAGATGGAGCAGCGTTTACTGAGCCGTGCTTCACTGACGAGCTGCGCATAAAAGATAAATCGCAGCCTTTGCGATTTCAAAATCGCGATAAGCCAGCTCGATTTAAGTGCGATTACATGTAAATTGCAATTAATCGTGCAGCCCTAATATAGTGCAGTAATTGAAGATCAGATTTAGGGGCTGTTTACACGACACCGTTTTCAACTAAAACCGTAAAACTTTTTATGCGTTTTGGCCTTTAGCTTAAACAACAACAGCGTTTTGGGGCCCTGAAAATGCAAACTTTTTCAGAGTACAAGTTTTTGAAAACGGTCTCGGTGTAAACAACAAAAACTCGAATCTTTGAAAATGATGACGTCATGCACATGTGTATTGCGTGTTCAGACTATAGTGTTTCATCGCCATCTAATGGCCTGGCAGCAGAATACAGCGTTTTTAGTCGTTTTTCGCTGATCCGTGTGAATTGTCGATTCTGTATGCGGAAAACTCAAAGGAAAACCTTTCTATTTTAAGCATATCGTTATCATGTAAACGTACCCTAATATTAATTTTGCGGAGACACATTTAGTGGCAGACCGTTTAAATAAATCAGAAAGATGAAGTGACCCAGTGTTTATTCTCTAGTTACAAAAAAAGCAGCACTTACATCAGCTTGCTGTGCCGTCGACCACCTTTGACAATGAACGCTACTGTAATGGAAAGTGTTTGGTTAGACTTGATTGACCTCAAATTGGATTATCTAGACGACCTTTACTAGACATGCACAACATAAAATCAGCAACCTGGAGCGACATAAATCCCAAACTCTCTCCCATTCATGCACAGTTTGGTATGGATAATGAATGCCGAGTCATGTTCGTTTTCAATCCAGGAGCAGTGTATGCAGATACGCCGGCCGAATCCACAGTCTGGCTTCTGTTCTCAGCACGATTACCTCGGGTCTGAATGCTGGGACATGTCTTCAGTGGAAAGCAGGCTTTTTTTTCTTCTTGAGGTTGTGATGCTGCTCGCCAAAGCCTGAATGCCACATTTTGAGAGCTTGGATAAGGATCCATAAGAAGTCAATAAGGAGCTCATGTAGAAACCCTCAGAAGCTAATTTTCTATTTGCAGACGAGGTTCAGTTTGCATCAGGGTCCGACTCCAAAAGCCCACTACGCTTTGTTTTTGATCAGGCAACTACTGAGAACGCTCACGGTTAAAAACGTACAAATATTTGATGTGCCTTTCGTTTACACGGCGACAGCGTTTTTGGGGCTTAAAAACGCAAAAAAGTGAACCTCCAGAGTGGAAATCTTAAAAACGCTCCACCGTCGCGTTCCCGTCTAAAGGGTAAAAACACAAATCTGCTCACGGTGGATCTCGTCGCGTGCGCGTTTACGTCACAGGCGTGCGCCAGTGCAGGAATATAACAACCAACATGTCGGATTATTTCCATATGTCGGACCTTCCAGTTGCCCTCGCAGCGCTGATAAACGTACAAGAGTATTTTTAGCAGTTATACAAAATATTCTCAGATATTGGTGTTGTTGTGGCAGTGCTTCACATCGCCCCCTAGATGCCTGGAGTGCACACTACATCCAATTTCACACACTTTTGCGTCACCATATGCACGCAGATTTCTCCCCCATAACGCTCGTCTAAACGCAGAATAAAAAGTGATAACGCAACGCCACTTTTGCGTTTTCTCTTTAGATCGTCTCCGTGTAAACCTCAGACTACAATGTCTGTATGAATATTGCCTTCCCCTGCTATCGGAAATTTGTGGAAAAACTCGTGATTTCAGATGTTTTATTGTCGGAAAGAATGGGAATCATGGAGGACACCAGATTTATTCTTGCTTAATTCTCGTGGAAATCTTATCAAGAGCCAAAATGTACTGAAAATATTTAATTTTGAATAAAATGTAGAGCCATATAAACATTGACATTGCTATCTAGACAGTCAGCTTGCTGATGATTCTGGAATTTCAGACAAATACATGCTATTTTTGCTGTGTATAAAACATTCAATATGCTTCAAATGATCATTCATGTATGTAAATATGCTCTACTTTAACTAAAATAGAAGGCGATGTACTGTAACTGTAGTGGAAAAAACGAATAAAGAATACCAGTAAATACCATAAAGTTTATGGCACACCAAATTTAGTGTCCCAGAAGTAAATATGACTCGAGAGGGTGTTCGTGTCAAATTTCCGAATAGGAAACTCGTATTTGCGATAAAGGATTGGTAGTTTCTAGCCAAAGATGATACTGCAAAAAAATATTTTTCTTCCACAGTATTTTTGTCTTGTTTTCCAGTACAAGTATCTAAACATTGTTAAATCAAATTTACTCAAGAAGTAAAATGACATGATAAGTGATTTAAACGTAATTATTTAATTAAGTTTATTTTTCTGACCCCATTGGCAGATATGCTTGTTTTAAGCATAAATTCACACATATATTAAAACAATTCAACAGGTCAAAACAAGGAAAATAATCCAACTTTGAACTTTCAACTTAACCTTTTTATCTCGGAACAAGAAAAAAAAGTTGCTGCCTTAAATTTAAGTACAATCAACTTTCAACTTAAATTACATTAAACTGACTTTAAAAAATTAGTTGAATCTTGTATAACTTATAGATTTTTTAAATATATTTAAATATTTTGTATTATAGAATTAAAGCAATGTAAAAACATATGTTGTCAACATTTTGATCGTATACATTTTTACAGTGAGGATTTCTTGAGCATTGGGAATTATTTTTATGACCGCATTTTTTCTTGTTTTTAACAATACATTTTTATCCATTTTTCAATCCTAATATTTCAAGTAATTTAGCTTCTCAAGTAAATGTATCTTGCTATAAGAATGTTTAGATAATTGTTTCCTGGAAAACAAGACAGAAATAGGCTACTGATTATTTTTTGCAGCATGATGAGATCACGTCGACACCGGACACAATGCGAGCCACTCACGCATCTGACCTTTCTGAAGAATGATGCCTGTGAAGGAAAAGCAAATTCTCAATTACACATTGCATGCACATGGACCCAACAATACAGCTGCCAAACGGGGCATAACGGGAATGTGGTTTGAACTCCTGGTTGAAATACGATGTGGAGTCTAGAGTAGTTTTACATACTGCCGCAGTCGGTGTAAGAGAATATTGATTTATCACCTCTTCCTTAATTCCCCATTATCTAGTGTATAATTACCTTGTGGTGTCATGCACCTGTTTATGAAATCATTTGTCTTGCTACACTTCTGGAAAACCCTAGTTAAAGCTGTCGGTTCAAATCAACGCAACGTACATCAGTGGGGATTTGTTGCACACTGCAAAAAATGCAGGGTTTTTTCGTCTTGTTTTCCAGTAAAAATATAGAAACATTCTTAAATCAAGATACATTTACTGGAGATGCAAAATGACTTAAGATATATGAGACAAAGTGCAAATTAGCGTATCCGGATCATTTCCATTATGATCAATGCAATCTAGCGTCTGGTTTAAGACATGCTTTTTGGGGCGGTAAATAATGGTGCAAATACCAGTAAATTGCAAACCTAAGTAAATCACCTTGCGTGATTCATTTAAATACTCTCTTCCCATGAAGTTAGCGTCTGAAAGGGAAACTCCTACAAATGCATATGCAATAAGTTCAGCTGCAGGAATAACCCTGTCCACGCCTTTTCAGCGCCCATTTTTCACTGTGTGTCTTTAGTAAATCATGACAGTAGTTTTGTAATGCCAGAAAAGGGTTTGTGCTGGTGCAAGCTGTTAGTAAATCTGACCCAGACTCTGAAAATATATAAAAAATGCTTTAGTACGCTTAAAAAATGTACAAATATGCAGAATACGGGAATTTGAGAACCACATATAACTGAACTCACACCCATACATTATATTTTCAGGACTTGCAATCGCATTCTTTAAAAATCACGCTGTGTGAGCAAATATTGTTTGGGGGAGAATCGTTAATAGAATCATGAATCAGTGTTACAAACAGATTCAAATGATTCGGAAATGGACTGAATATGGGAAACCAAACAGTTGATGGTCCACATTGACTTCCATAGTATGGGGGAAAAATGCTATGGAAGACAATGGCTACCGTAAACTGTTTGGTTTCCCATATTCTTCTAAATATCTTCTTTTGTGTTCAGCAGAAGAAAGAAACTCATACAGGTTTGGAACAACTTGAGGGTGAGTAAATGATGACAGAATTTTGGGTGAACTATCCCTTTAAGGCAGATAAAAAAAAAAATCCGATAAGAAGAGATGCACATAAACTACAAATGTAAACACATTTACAAAATAAATCCCTCGATGCAGAAAAAAAACGTGACTTTGCCTCAACAGTGAATGTGATTGGATAACTGGACTAACCAGCGGACCAATCGCATTGCAGCTTCTCAAATGTTGCTTTTTTTAAAGTCAAAGACTGTCATCAGAATGATTTGGTTTAATTTCCCTTCGCAAGCGTCTCACACAATTGTGTTCCCAAACACCAGTCTCCGAACACGAGAACACGACAGCATGATTTACTAGTTGAGCAAGTAGCCGGGTCAAATGTTTACATATCGTACAAGTCTGCATTTACTTCTGCTAATTTCCACATTTTTAAAATGACATCAATCATTTTGAGAGATAAAATGCAAGACAGAAAACCATTAAAAGTGTAGTAAAAAGGATATTATTTTCCAATCATTAAATTAAATATGAATGCATTAATTATCCGTGTAATAACAGACATTTTGTTTACAGCTGAATGACCAATGACCATGAAGTGCAAATTTAAAAATGTTATGGCACGCAAATGTATTTATTTACAGACTCCCCATTAGGAACAATTACTATCCAAATAAACTGGGATAGAATAAAGTAGTTTAGCACAAAAAAATAAAACTTTAATGGAGAACAGCTCTCATGAACGCCATTTTAAACACACACACACACACGTCATCATTCATTATTGTTTATACAATATTAGATGTTGCTGCTTTACATTCAGCACAAAATCTGCTGTAAATGTAGACGTGTGTATTAAATTGTGGCTTGGAGATCTTGGCGATCACACAGATTTCTTTCACGCGAAATCCAAACATGGTACGACTGCTGGTCAGCGCTCGGCCTGGCAGCTCATGTGATACGTGTGGATGTTTCTGAAGACTGAAACGCCGCAAAGAAAGTTGGTCACTTTAAATCATCCATCATTAAGGGCGAGAAAAGGGCCGATGCTGTTTTAGATCTGAATGTTTTCAGCGGTCTTGTGTGATTATTCGCACCCCTGGGTTTGGGTTAGCGTGACGTGAGGCTTGAAATGGAAGCTAGTGCTCCTTGTCAAAGAAAACATAAAACATAATCACTTGTGACTTTTCCATTATCACACTCTCACGCAATCCATCAAGTTGCGTACACATTAAACTGGCTACCGTGTGACATCTTAATAACATGATCTCGCTTCGGATAATGACAGCTTACCTGGCCTGTTAGCTTAGCCTGTAGCGTTTGTGAGCTAATATAATCTCTTTTTTTTCCATGAGAAAATCATCTTTATATATCCACCAGGACGGGTGCAATTGCATTTAACATACTAAATACGTTTTTTAAACCAGCCTGAGGTAGTTTGTCGGTTTCCTAACATTTCAATGCAGTCTGTTTTTATCAGTTTAGAAAGGTTTTGTGGCACTTGTCGCACTGGGAGAACAAGAATTAGAATGATTTATACAAACGTTGTAGAATAGCGCATAAGTACGTGAATTGGGACGCTCATAGTTGTGTATAAAGCTTTTGAAATTAAGCATTTCAAAATAGCATAGAAGGACGGCAGTGGCGGATGTTTTTTGTGTGGTTTGGTCTGAGATCTTGCAGTCTATAGAAGAAGATCTACTTACACGATCATCTGTAAGTCTGGTTAGAGAGTCACGATTCTGGTTAAATTGAGAATCATGATTCAAATAGAGATTGCGATTCTTCCACGATTCAAAAAAAAAAAAAAAAAAAAAAAGTAATTTACTGGAGGTTCTGACAAAATGTTAATTGATGGAGTTAATGATGGATTTTTTTATATCGGGTTTAATGAATGATTCAATGACTCACTCATTAATACTTGTTTCATTACTGGATGAATCAGCGTTTTAGATTTTTTCCATCTTTAATGAATGAATGATTCAATAACTTGTTTCATTAGTGAGTGAATCAGCGTTTTTGGATGAATCTCTTGAATGAATGAATGATTCAATGACTCACTCATAAAGACTTCACTTGTTTCACTACTGGATGAATCAGCGTTTTTGAATGAATCTCTTGAATGAATGATTCAATGACTCACTCATAAAGACTTCACTTGTTTCACTACTGGATGAATCAGCGTTTTTGGATGAATCTCTTGAATGAATGAATGATTCAATGACTCACTCATAAATACTTCACTTGTTTCATTACTGGATGAATCAGCGTTTTTGGACGAATCTCTTGAATGAATGAACAATTCAATGACATAAATTTTTACGTGACTTGTTGCCACTTACTGGTGTAACGATGTAATGATACAACCGTTATTTGAAGTGCCAATTTACTTGATTTACTATTTTGATCGGTACCATAGACATCAGTGTTTATGTCCGAATTATAATCTTGTATCCCTTCTGTGATAATATGAATATTTGTAACACAGAAATAATAAAACTGTGTGGTTGAAAAGACTGTTTGTGGAGCCGTTTAATACCTAAACATGACAACTCTTCTGGTGTGATTTCGTTTAATAGACATGCGTGGATTTATGAATCAAGATCGCAATCTTTTAACGATTAATCGTACAGTTCTAAGTCTGGTGTTTGTTGAGATGGAAAAGACAACCGTCAACATTTTATGAATGTGTGTGTGTGTGTGTGTGTGTGTATTCTAGGACTCATCTTCAAGCAGACGCTGTGTAAACATGACCTCATCGTCAATGTGGATGTCAATGGCATTCTCAGACATGTTAATAAAGATGTGTTTTTCAAATGCTAGCATTTCATTTTCCACATTAGGCTGGTTTTAAATTCGCCATATGCAAAATGAGCTCAGCTCTCAATTTAAACTCAAACAGAGCTGGCTGATGGATTATAAACAATTATTCCACATTGACTTGTGAAAGTCATTAGGTGCTGTTTTCAGGGCTGATGAGTGACAGATGACTGGAAAAGCTGGTGTGGAAACAGAAATCCACATTTTCTATGAAAACTATGGGTACGTGGCATATAACTGAGGAAGATTTGACCATGCTGTGATCGAATGGGTCACTAAAATGTGTGTGTGAAAAACTGTTACGTGTATAAACACGGTGTTCTATAATACCTGGAGAAATGACACTATTATTTCTTTGCTCTCAGAGAACACAGAATTTTTTGACTAATCACTCTGGAAATAGGAAAATCATCATTTAATTACATTTTCAAAACAATGAAACAAAAACAACTTGCCAAGCTCAAAATGTCAAAATAAAAATGCAAACAGTTTTATTTTGAGCTGGAATGGCCATCAATGGAGAATCAATGGGACTTTGCGAATTAGCTAAATACCTTAGCATAAACACACAGTTGATGAAGTACATGCTAATTAAGGATAATGTGGTGAATCTGACTTCCATATTGTTCCATTTCTTGCTCTACCAACAATACATTGTTCATGGAATTTTTAAAATGTAACTAGTTTAAGAACGTTCAGAGAACATTCTAAAGGAACATTCTTATAATGTCTGCAAAATTATAAAAATGGAATGTTCCCTTAACATTCCAATAAACAAGAAATATTATTTGGAGCTGAAAAAGTATTATAGTATTCTATACTGTGTATTCAGTCAGAAAACTCTAGATGGCGCAGACTGACAGGTTCTCAATGCAATCTGCAAACAATTACATCATCTAACATGGCTTGAGCTGATTGGACTGATTCTGCAGCCAATGAGCTCGCTGCTTAACTTTTAAAGTTTGGTCCCGTGTTTGCTGTAAGAAGTTTTGCAGTGAGTTTCAAAATCTCTGTACATAGCAGATCTATTCCACCAAGACCAAATACATTAGCATTGTCATATCACCATGCCAAACACAAACACTTAAATATCATGCAAAGTTCATTTATTTCAAACCTAATATATTACATGCAAAGCCTTTATTTGTTATAATTTTAAAGATCATTTGCTTACAGCTATGAAAACCTTTTCACAATATTCTAATTTTGAATTTGGGGTTTTCATAAGCTGTAAGCCATAATCATCAAAATTATAACAAATAAAGGCTTGAAATATCTCACTTTGCATGTAATGAGTCTATATAATATATTAGGTTTGAAATAAATGAACTTTGCATGATATTTACATTTTTCGAGTTTCATGAGCCAAAGCATTAGGACCAATCACAGGGGAAGAGAATATCGATGAGTATCACCAAGGCCACACATTAAGGTCTGAGAAGATTAGATGGTCAGCAAACAATTAGTTCTCGTAATGAATGTGTTGGATGCAGGAGAAATGGACAGGAATAAAGATCTGAGCGACTTTGACAAGGGCCCGATTGTTATGGCAAGGCGAGTGGGTCAGAGTATCAGTATAATTATACAGATAAATATGACTTTAAAATAAAATGGACAACTAATGCATATTTGGACTTTTCCTTGCCATTTTATTTTATTGCTAGTTGAACAGAAAATTTGCTTGCACTCGAATGCAACTTTATAATTTTGTTAACAGACTTGAATGAGAGTGGACTGGACTTTTTGTTCTGCTCGAATGTTCTCACTCATTTTCGCTGAATTTATTTGCTTTTGGTCAAAATCTGTCAATGGGACGTGGCTGAAGACGGTATAAATTTTCTGTTGACCAGATGAGCCCCACAGCGGCCTGACCATCCAGTGCTTTCCCGTCAACCAAAGTAAAACTCATCAGTTGTTCTTACGGGAACTTGATTGAATCCCGCTATAAATTGTCGGACAGGAAGAAATGAGGACAGTTCGGTTAATATTGGAGTTGTGCAGTTCTCCCTCGATGCTAAAGACAATAAACGTCAATTGCGTTTAGCATAATTAGACCTGGAAACCATGCAATTACAAACACATCTCCAGGGCCGAATCATAGAAACGTTACGTTCAAGACTATTAAGGGGAGCAATTCTAGGAAAATATAATTCAGTGTAGTTTTAGAGACCACAACTACAGATAATTATTATTTTTTCTCAGAAACATGTTGTAAAACAGAATATTCTGTAAGTTAATGTGGGAAATGAAGATTGTTTGCATCAGAAAGCAGAAAGATGCATGAGTCAGTGTGCAGTTGATGCAGTTCTCAACGCTACCAGTTGGTGTCGCTGCAGCGCTTCAGATTGCGAGCAACTCCCGTTGGGAATTTTCCACTGAAAAGGCAGGCTATTTGTTGTTTTTCAATTAAGTTTTTGTGCTTGTAATTGCAGCCATTGCTCCCAGTAAATGCTGTTCATTTTCTGTATATTAGACACCAAACACGACTAAAAGCCTACCAATATTCCAATGAGAAACAGCAGGCACGTGTAAGCAGAGCTGGATCATCCCAGAATGCATTATTTACGCCACACACGGTTTCTGGAAACGCTGGGAAATTAAACATTTTGGAGAAATGATAAACAGTTTAAGGCAGTTAGCATGCTAATACAAATCCAATCTTGTATTGCTTATAGTTTCTTACCTCAATCAAAGTATTATGCTTGTAAAGTGTTCCCATAGCCATAGGCCTATCAAGATTTAAAATCAGCTGCTACAAATTTCACTTAACTAACCTATCCTCACTTACAAAAAAAGTAGATGCAATACTAGGATATTTGCAGATGTGGAACTTTGATATAAATCACAGAATGATAGTAGAATCACAGAATGATTAAAAAAAGCTGTAGTTTTGTAGTTTTTGTGGTAACCAGTAGAGGGCGTAGTCAATATTTACAGAAAATGTCATATTGTACAATTCTGGCTAGCACAAAATGAGTTGGTCTCATTTAGATCCATTTTAGGCTCCATTTTTCATGAATTTACATGACATTTCTATAACCTTTCCAGACATTTATGAGTACACTGTAAAAAAAAAAAAAAGTTGGATTAACTTAAAAAAGTAAGTTACCTGGTTGCCTTAAAATTTTGAGTTCATTGAAATGAAAAATTTGAGTTAATACAACAAAGGAGATTGGTTTAATAAATAGAAACTCAAAATATGATGTTATCTGAACTACATTAATTATCTAAGTTGATTTGACAAAATATAAAAAGTTGTGATAACAAATCATCAAAATTCATTTTTACAGTGTACTTTGACTTTTGAAAAACCTTTTGATATAGATTAATGGTGCAAGTCATATTTACAACAAAATAAACTAATTGCATGCACATATCTTATTTCCTTATGATAGTCACCTCTTTGTTGTCCTAATTCACCCTTTGCTTTTTTTCTTTCATTAGATCTCTCGAGTGTCTTTTCAACGGCTCGTCTGAAATATGTTCACCAGTGCCCATCATTGAGACTGCTGGCAATACCACTGTCCACCAGCAGGGGGCGCCGTCTCCTCAGGAACCTGAAGCTCGTGCACACTGTGGTGTTGTGTGTATGGAGCGGCAGGCTCTTTTTCACATCACGCCCGTCTCTGTCGTGTCAGATTTGTGCAGGGCCAGAGACAGATTACATTCAGCCCAAACACACTGAATCACGGCCAGCTTTCCCAAGCGCTCGCCAACTGCTGCCCCGGGTCGGTGGCACACACCTGCACATCATTACTCATGAGATTTGTTAACCATCGGCTCGGTTTGCACGCGAGAGAACCTGAGGAAACGGTCACATCTCCTCCAATCGAGCTGTGTTTTACTGACGAGAACAACCAGAGCTGCACACGCAGAGAGTTCAAAGTGCTGGTTATTAAAGCAGGCCTTTGCATGAGAAACCTTTTGTTTCAATCCGCTTTTAATAAGATAAGACAAGCTTCCGTGATGACGAGCCGTTGAAAAGACACTCGAGAGATCTAATGAACGAAACAAAGCAAAAGGTGAATTAGGAAAACAAAGAGGTGATTATCATAAGGAAATAAGATCTGTGCACTTAAAAGAGCAGTTCACACAAAAATGGAAAATTTAATGAAAAGTCATAATGTACTCAACCCCGTGTTGTTGCAAACCTGTGAAACGCAACATTTCATACATGCAAGGGCTGTTTAAAAATAAAAATAAAAATAAAAAAAGGACTGAAAATTGACCATTGCTCTCAAATCTCATTTGTACATATGCATAGTCAAGTTCTTAGAGTTATTATCAATTACAAGGCACAAAAAATGAACCATCTCAAGTCTAATTTGCACTTGATCAGCTCAAATGTGGTGAATTAAGACCAAAATGTAGGTAATTGTTTGCTGAAAACCTTCCCTTTAGGTGTAGCTCTCAAATTTTAATCGTTTGGTTAAAAAACTGCGTCATAATACGCAAGATGCCACGGAAAAATGATATTCCAGTGCTTTCATGTTCACTCACAAAAGTTTCTCGCAACGCTTTTTGTTCAGAAAAGCAGAACAAGGAAGCTTTGCACACAAACGCAAAGTTTCTTAGGCCCTGTTTACACGAGAACGATTCCGAGTGAAAACGTAAAAATATTTTATCGGATGTGCCTTTCGTTTACACGGTGACGCCGTTTTTATGGCTTAAAAACGCAAAAAAGTGAAACCACCCTCCAGAGTGGAAAACTTAAAAACGCTCCACCGTCGCGTTCCCGTGTAAAGGGTAAAAACCGGTAAAAACGCAAAACTGCCCTCGATCACGTGCGCGTTTACGTCACAGGCATTCGCCAGTACAGGAAAATAATAACTAACATGTCGGATTATTTCCATACGTCGGACCTTCAAGTTGCCACAGCAGCTCTGATAAACATACAAGAGTCTTTTCAGCAGTTGCACAAAATATTCTCAGATATTGGTGTTGTTGTGTGGCAGTGCTTCGTTGCCACCTAGCCGCCTGGAGTGCACACTACATCGAATTTCACACACTTTTGCGTCACCATATGCACGCAGATTTCCCCTTCATAACGCTCGTCTAAACGCAGAATAAAAAGTGAAAACGCAACGCCACTTTTGCGTTTTCTCTTCTGATCATTTCCGTGTAAACATAGCCTTAGAAGAAACGCAAAATTTTGCTAGCAAATAAAGTGTTTTTAGTTAGAGCGTTTTTTGTAAAGCACAAAAGTTTGAGCAAATGCAGTGTTTTCCAGAGGAATGCAAACGTTTAGCCAGCAAACTCAATCTTTCTTGGGGGAACATGAAAGATTTGTGAGCGAACTCTGCATTTTCAGAGGAACGCAAAAGTTTTGCAAGCAACGGCAATTTTTTATTTTTTTGGAAACCGCAAAAGTTTTGAAAGCGAATGCAACAGATTTTTGTTGTTGTAAAGCTCAAAAGTTGTGTCAGCAAATGCAAAGTTTCTCAGCAGAATGCGGGAGCTCTGTGCACAAATGCAACGTTTTTTTGGGGAGATACGCAAACTTTGCAAGCAAATGCAGCGTTTTTCGGAAGAATGCAAAAGATTTGCGAACGAACGTGGCGTTTTTTGTTGGAAGGCACAAACGTTTAGTCAGCAAATGCAAAGTTTCTCAGCAGAATGAGGAAGCTTTGTGAACAAATACGAAGTTTTTTGGGGGAAAAAAAACAAAGGTTTTCAAGAATCGCAAAAGCTTTGCGAGTGAATGCAGTGTTTTCTTGGGAGAAACAGAGTGTTTTGAAAGCAAATTCAAAAGATTTGCAAGTGAACGCAAGGGTTTTTGTGTTGGAAAGCGCAAAAGGTTTGCCAGGAAATGCAAAGGTTATAAAGGATCGCAAAAGTTTTGCGAGCGAATGCAAAGTTTATTGGGAGAAACACAAAGTTTTGTGAGCGAATGCAAAAGTATAATGACTTAAATTCGGGCCTGTTCCTCATATACATTAGCCTGGTTAAAACCAGACCATTCTCAGTTGTAACTGAGTTAGGGTCTGGCAAAGCGTCATAGACAAATCATTTCCAGAGGGGCGTCACCAACGGACGTTGCGGAGAGACCTAAAACCAGTCAGAGCGATGAAGGAGATGACGTATGCAGAGCGACGGAGAAACATCTCCGAGTGTTGTTCTTTGCTCGGTTTTTAAAGGGGTCATGACATGAGAAACCAAATTTGCTTTGATCTTTTGGTATATAAGAGATCTATGTACTATTAAAACTCGTTCTAGATCCTTTGAACTTAGTGACGTCTCGGTACGAAGTGACGTACCAGTCGTTTGCATATGACCGCCTCCAGCGCAGGACAACTACGCCTCATTTCACATCATCGCATGCGTTGTCGTTCAGCGAGTGGGTCTGTTTACAAGAAGACTGCGATGCCACGCAGATGTGCTGTTCCTGTTTGAGTGTTTGAATACGCTGCCGAACGATCCAGACGTCAGGGAAAGCAGTCGGATGCAGTTTATTTGCAGCATATGCAGCGCGCCAAAGCTTTATTTGATCGGTGAGTGATCAGATGAGTGTGACAGGGCACGTTACTGAAAGAACGAGCAGAGAGAGAGAGAGCCCCGGCCGCACGCGCGCCTTCAAACCAATCTGGCTCTCTCTCTCTCTCTCTCTCTCTCTCCCTCCCTCACGCATATTAATCAAAATCAATTGAGAATTGACACGATGGTAAAAGATCAGAAGACCGAAGTTTCACGTGGTGGAGCATTGTGTAGTCTACATGTGCTACAAAATGATTAACGTTAATAATTTATGCATAAGCAGCACTGACATTAGCCAATCATAACAGTGGGCGTTAACACTGAACTCTTAAAGGGGAAACACCCCAAAACAGACTGTTTGAATCAGAGGGGGAGAAACAGGGTGGGAAAAGGTCATAAATCACTACATTTTTTAATTTTTTTTGTACAAAAAACTATAGCAATACTATAATTGCACCTAAGGGAACATAATAAAACAAAACAAAAAACCATGTCATGACCCCTTTGACAAAAAGGAAACGTTCAACTCGCTTAAAACAGACGCGATAGCTGATTCGAACGAGTGATGTGCGACGGCGGCATCCATCTTTGTAGTGTAGGCTACAAAATCTGCTTCAAAATCCCAGCGCTGTCGTCCCACCCCAACGCTTCTCATTGGTGCCGTGATTTCGGCGGATTGGAAATGGGCTCGATGCCAGACTAACTTTCAGAGCAAATCTAAATTTGCCGGAAGTTGTCTGGGTTTTCCCAGGCTAGATATACATATGACTTCAGAAGATGTGGAGAGTCACATGGGCCAATCAGGATGGAAAAGAGGATTCTTCCGTTCATCTAGAGTTTCCTTTGCAGAGTCTCTGTGTTTCCCTTTGATTGTGTAGGACGAGGAACCCTGAAAGCCTCTCGTAATCCTGCGAGTCGATAGGGAACGATGGCCTGAAGAATTAACTGAAGTGTTTTAACAGTAATATATCCAGCACTAACCTCCATCCGTGCGATGTGTGTTTTGGATCAGCTGTGAGAGTGTGTTTGTCATTACTCCGGCGCAATGAAACACAGATGTTGCATCTATACTGGGATGAGCGGTCGTGTTATAGAAGGAGAAACTTGACGTTTAGAGGACATATAAAGTGTGAAAGGAGGAGTTTTCCAGATCTGTCAGTGGGCCAAAAGAAGAAGAAATATAAATGTAAAACTATTAAACAACAAGGGGAGATCTAGCCTTTTATATTGTATGACATGAAGCAAATGCTAAAATATAATATTAATAGGCTATTCTGCATTTTACCAATGGCTTCGAAAGAGGCTCAGAATTCAGTGGTAACAAATCATAGCATCATTTATTCTTGTTGTGTCTGGTTTTAAGTAACGCTTTGGATCCCAGGTCAGAACACATAAACAGTTTAAGCATTAACTGTCTGATCCGGTCACATGACCAGGCCTGATGACATCATCTCCTGTTGGATAATGTAATAAGGCCCGTCTGTGAGTGTGTTTCTGGGTCATCAGGGCTGATCCTCCGAACACGAGAGACACGAGACGGTAAAAGAGTTGCACCGGGACAGACGGCCTCGGTGAACTCGAGCTGTGGAAGTGTGTGTGTGTGTGTGTGTGTGTGTGTGTGTTCACGAGGAGCTGGAGTCAGAGGGACACCTGTGACTGCCAGATCTCTGAAGCTCCTCTGATCGATCACATTACAAGAGCAGAGCCAACACCTGTGTGTGTGTGTGTGTGTGTGCTCGTGTTTATATTACATTGTGGGGACCAAATGTCCCCACAAGTATAGTAAAACCTGAAATCACCTACATTGTGGGGACCAGCCAGCGGTCCCCATGAGGAAAACAGCGTATAAATCACACTAGGTAATGTTTTTTGAAAATGTAAAAATGCAGAATGTCTCCTGTGATGGGTAGGGTTAGTGTAAGGGGACAGAATATATAGTTTGTACAGTATAAAAACCATTACGCCTATGGAGAGTCCCCACAAAGATAGCGAACCAGACATGTGTGTGTGTGTGTGTGTGTGTGTGTTTGTGTGTGTGTGTCTGTCTGTGTGTCTGTGTCTGTGTGTGTGTGTGTGTGTGTGTGTGTCTGTCTGTCTGTCTGTGTGTGTGTGTGTGTGTCTGTGTGTGTGTGTGTGTGTGCTTGTGTTTGTGTGTGTGTGTCTGTCTGTGTGTCTGTGTCTGTGTGTGTGTGTGTGTGTGTGTCTGTCTGTCTGTCTGTGTGTGTGTGTGTGTGTGTGTGTGTGTGTGTGATGGGTAGGTTTAGGGACAGGGGCAGTGTAAGGGGACAGAAAATACAGTTTGTACACTATAAAAACCATTACGCCTATGGAGAGTCCCCACAAAGATAGCGAACCAGACATGTGTGTGTGTGTGTGTGTGTGTGTGTGTGTCTGTCTGTGTGTCTGTCTGTGTGTCTGTCTGTGTCTGTGTGTGTGTGTGTGTGTGTGTGTGTGTGTGTGTGTGTGTGTGTGTGTCTGTCTGTCTGTCTGTGTGTGTGTGTGTGCGTGTGTCTGTGTGTGTGTGTGTGTGTGTGTGTCTATCCACTGGAAACACAGGTCAACATGACACTGAAATGATCATTAACATCCAGATGGAATCTATAAATAGATGCATAATATAAAAAAGTAAAAGATTTTTATATCAAAAATAAATTCTTGGAATCTGGAACTCAATGAAAAACTAAATAAAATCCAGGGGAAGGTTATATAATATATATATATATGGGATATGGATTTTATATTGTTTTTCATTGAGTTCCAGTTTCCAAGAATTTACATTTGATATATATATTTTTAATTTTTTATATCATGCATCTATTTATTGATTCCATGGATGTTAATGATCATTTCAGTGTCAGGTTGACCTGTGTTTCCAGCGGATCACACACACACACACACACGTATGTATATACAGTATATAGCCTATGAATATGTATGTATGTATATATTTTGTTTACTTTTTACATTTGTGTGTGTGTGTGTGTGTAAAGTTATTCAACATAGTATATGTAACCTATAGTTTTATAAAGATCAAAATCACTAATATTTATTCTTTCTAGTTTATACTAATGTAAAATACCATAGACTGCAAATTTTAACTTTATACTGTACTTATACACAGTATACAGATACTTACATATAAATATAATCGAATTCGGTAATTTACAATTTTTTGGGCAAATTAGTTAATGTAGCTATACATTCCCAGAATAAAAAATAAAAAAATGCCATTAAATTTAGACATGTTCATAAACCGTCATATATGTTTTAATCTTAATGAAGCTTCAATAATGTTTTCAAACGGGTATATTTTTTAAGCGTTACCCAATATTCAATGCGGTCAATAACCGCTTTAGTCGGAGAGATGCAGATGGGTTTGAAATCATCAAGTTTCTATATGTGATTTATTCTACTCTCTTCCTGATGCAACATACAGACTTCCTCACAGTTTATACATGTTTGCTCACCGAAATAATGAACATGTTTAACACGGTGATTTTCCCTCGGCATGCGCGTGCACGTGGGCGTTGATGGAGCAAACAGACACACGTGCAAATGTCCACCGTTCCCAAAAACGTGCCGCCCGCACACAATCTTAATTCACACTCCGAGATTTCAGTAGGTGAGCTGACACTTAAGTTACTTTCCTTCTTTACAAGTGTAAATAAAATGGTGGAAAGCCGAGCGTCTGATGCGTAACTGCGCGTGATCAAAAACGCGTCGCGACGCGCAAACACGCACGACACAGATGCGATCAAGCGCGCGCATGGAGATGATTCGGGTCTCTCAGTGTCCCACATAACAATAATCCTCCATCGGGACGTCCTGAAGTTCACTGGAACACTGATGTTCACTGCTTTAGAGAATGTAGACGGAGCTCGAAGTCTCAGACACCGAACAGAAATGCTCTGTCTCTCCTCACATCTGTACTGATCTCCTGATGATTTAAGGTGAGTGTACCTGGTGTAGTTTAATACCTCATTAAAAATATCGTATGATTCCTACTGGATTTAGAATTTAGAGCAACTTTTTTGAACAATTTCCCAATAAGACTAATGATTCGCATTAGGATAAAATGCTAACATAAAACATCAACATGAAAATACATTTTTTAGTAATCTTATTTGATCACATTACGAGCCTTCAGGAATGCTTCCAAAGTATGATTCCTGTGACAATCTTATAGGCTTTTCATAATCTTTTCTTTGATGGCATAAACATGTACACGTGTAGGCTATATATGCTGTTAATAGTTTTAATAGAAACTTTGCGTGGGTAATGTAAATATTGTGAAGGCCTGTAATGTGGTCAGTGATTTTTAACCTTGCAAAATTATGAAACTTCATTTTAATACCTGTAGACTACTGACACATTGCTTTTGTCCATGTGATGCATGAAGTTTAAATATAATCAATTCAAATTGACATAACTGCATATTGTAGGCGATGCAGTCAGTGTTTTTAAGCGAGCTGTCAACAGATTACAGGATGGCAAAATAATTGTAGGTATATGTATATATTTTGGGTGCATAAACAATAGCATGAACACTGTTAGGTCTATAAGTTTCTACAACAGTAAAACCTTTGAATAAATGAAAAATAACTTATTCTGCTTAAAATTGTGCAGCTATATGGTATTTAATATGCCCTTATTAATCACCTTAGTGTGCTTTTTTTCTTTGTAAGGGAAAATGAAATTCTTAATATGCACATTAAAATAATTAAAAAGTTTACATTGCGTCAAAAATCATGTCATATTAAATACCATACTGTGAAATTTACATAAATCATTATTGTTTGAAAGTAGTGCAGTGGTCACGTCATTATTTTATTCCATATTTTAAATGTGATTGCTATAGCATCACTGCATGACATTAAAACCGTAATGATTTGTGCAGCTTGTGTATGCTAGGGTTTTATCTGCATGTGGAATGTGCTTTCTCATGTAGTTTGATGAATCTAAGCATCTCTTGTTCTGCCAGATGCTACAGCTTTGCTCGCCAGCAGTTATTGAAAGTGACTCGAGTCAAAGTGATAGTTTTGTGGTTTGTGACTGTGGTTTGGTGGTTTTGGCAGCACGCTTGACTCATCTATATATCGTCTTAGTCACTGTGGTTTCAGTCTGGTGCCATATTGCTGCTGTAAAAGCTCCTATTAGTGCATCACTAAAGCATTCTGGGTAACTGGCTTCGGTCCTCGCGGCCGTAGAAAACTCAGTGATCGTGCATTGGTGGTAAAGTAGCCTACTAATTTATAATTTGCCATATCCTCATTTTCAAAGAGTCATAAACAGCTCTAAATCTTTTCATTTCATGTCCGGGATGCATTTAAAAACGTTTTGCATGCCGAAATTCTATTTTTCTATTTAGAAATATGTTCATTTTAATACATAAAAGCTCTCAGTGTTTTCTCTTGTTTTTGTAGTAAAAATACCTCAATATTCTTAAATATTGTATTGCGATACATTTACTTGAGAGCAGCTAAATTAAGTGACTTAAAGTGCTTAAAACAATAAAGCATGCAGTGCTGGGTAATAACTGATTAGATGTAATCTAAAAAAAAATATATATACTTGTAGATTATATTGTTTTAAAATACTCAATCAGATTTTTACATTTTTATTGATACATGATTACTTAATATTCACAAAATGGCAGTAAATTAGTTGTAATTTATTGATTCTCACTAATTCTTATGTATTATGTCCTTTCTAAAACAGTCTATTCTAGTCGGAGACCACGCAGCATATCAAATACAATATTTTATTTTAAATTAATCACTACCTTTTCACAAACCCCAGTTTGAGAAACCCTGATGTAATGTAATGTTTTTTTGTTAATAAATATAAATATAAGTTATGACAACACATTTTTACATTGCTTTTAACTCATCAAAATAAAGTAATTTTCAACTTTTTTATGTTATACAAGATTCAACAAATTTTTTAAGTCAGTTTAAGTTGACTTAAATTTGACTTAAACTGAAATGACTTAAACAAGTTGATTGTACTTAAAAATTTATGGCAGTTATGGTAAAAGTTATGGTAATTTTTCATTGAAAAACAAGTCAATTTCAACGACTGAATAGAAAATGCAAGCTTTAAGAAATATCTGGTCCTTTCTTTTTCACAATGCATAATGTTTCAAATCATCTTTACAGAAGTAGTGCCGTAATGCCTGCAGTGAGCGATCAAAATGCGACTGGCGACTCTATTGTGTCAAAAACACTGCTATTTAATAATAATTCTTCTAGAAAGCACATACTCAGTCATAGAAGTGAAGTGAAGGATTGAGACGCAGATGTGAGTGTTTTCATGGACGGGGAAAGATGGACTCCTATTCATTCCCAGGATAAAAATTATTAATATCAACAATTTTCATTAATAAAAACAAGTTTCACATTTAAAATGCTAATTCTGGATATCAGAAATTTGATTTCTAGTAAAAATTTGAACTCTTGATATCTGTAATTGTATTTTAACTAGTTAATGCAACCATTCACCATTCAAATTCAATTGTTGATATCAAGAACAGATGTGTGCACTATAGTACCATGTAATTATATCAAATATTTTTACTTGTGAGAATTGTATTTCTGATATGTGAAATTGGAATTTCAACTAGTAATAAATCAATTATTGATATCAACTATTGAATTTGAATGGCAGCCTATGGTGACATTTAAGTATAGTGAAATTACAATTACAGATATCAAGAGTTATAGTTTTTAGTTGAAATGTAATTCCTGATATCAAGAATACATATTTTGGCGAGTGATGATGTCATTGTTGATATCAAGATTTAACATTGTTACCAGTAGAAATATAATTACTGATTTGAAGAATCAGCATTTTTTTAACTATAGTTTATAGTGAACATTGAATTGTTGATATCAAGAACAGATGTTTGCACTAGTAGCCTCGTAATTATTGAAATCAACAATTATGATTTTTACAAAAAATTGTATTTCTGATATATGTGAAATTGAAATTTCAACAAGAAATAATTTCTTGATATCAACAATTTAATTTCAATGGCTGACATTTAACTAGTGAAATTACAATTACAGATATCAAGAGTTATAGTTTTTACTAGTTAAAAATAGTTCATTTGATATCATAATTTCTGATATCAAGAAATTATATATTTGGGGCGAGAGATGATGTCAGTAGAAATATAATTCCTGATATCAAAAATCAGCATTTTAACTAATGAAAATGTTGATATCACAAATTCATATCCTCGTATGATTAAAAGTTAAAATGGCTTGCCATACTAATCACATTCATTTCACGCACTAATTTTTACTAGCAGCAATTCAATTGTTGGTGTCAAGAAATGACATTTGACTAGTAATTATTAATATCAAAAATGAGGATTTTCACTGGAATAGTCACCTATTTTCTGATAGGCCTTTAAGAATCAGCATTTTAACTAGTGAAAATTGAATTGTTGATATCCTGGGAATGAATAAAAGTCCAAACGGCTTGCCGTACTCGCGTCTCTTCGGGCGTCTGCAGGATGACCTAGTTCCGTGAGCGAGGGTTCATTCGAGGACAGGGAAGTGCTTTCTTTTCCAGCGTGAATCATGAAGGAAAAATGAACCCCTGGAACTAGTTGCCCCCTTCATTTTGGCATGTTCCTCCCCTTTGCTTTATTGTCTATTTTGGCTGAACTTGCAGTTCTTCCCTGAGCTGCCAAGAAAACTTCAAGTCCTTTAAAGATACAGCGAGCGAAAGCTAGTTCCTGCCTTCGCCGCGTCCTGAAAGCGAGTGAAAATAAATCTCGTTAGGATTCTGCCATTTCTTCCTGTTTGGTTGTGAATTGGGTCAGAACTGTCCCGAAGTGATTTAGACCTCATTGAGAGGTCTGAGAGTTTGAAGAGGTCCTTTCTCTGTGCTTTATGCCCCCTACAAAGTGAATTTACACCGTGATCTTATTAGTATTCGTAGCTGTAGTGCGCTTCTAGTTCACCTACGTTTGCAGAGACTTAAATGTACAACATCAGTGTAAACTCTTATACTTGGCAACAATTTCTGAGAAATGAAACTATTAAAAATCATATGATAAAATAATTGTATTAGAAAATAACGTTGCATTGGAAATTAACTTAAATTAAATAAAGATCAAATTTACCACCGCCATAACACTGAAAATATAAAAATAAAAGTTCATTGACACAATGAGACAAATGTTTATGAATATGGGATTGTATATTCATATTTATTATATGAATATTCATGGATTCATTATTTGATTTTATTGTTTTTATTGTAAATTAAATGTATGTTAATGTTTTATTGTCAAAAATGAACCTAAACATATTTGGGATTTCTAGTGTTTTTGTCAGCAGTGTTTTCATATTGTTGAGCTTTGATGTTAAATTCAACCATAAAACAGTAAAGCTCACTGTATATTTTATCTCATAAATGCATTTGCTATTCAAAGGTCTTTCTCTGACAAAGTTTCTCCATTATTTACTGATAAATGAGAGTCGTGGTTTGAGTGTTCGTCCAAAATAAAAATATGTTCGGAAGTCAATTCAGTATTCCTATATTGCATATTTTAGTGTCTATACATTTAATGCGTGAAACTAAAACAAACGCCAACACTGATGCCAAGAAAACAAGTGTGTTTGTTGAACAAAAACTGTAGATATTACAGTCAGGCCTCCAGAAAACATCAATTCTGAGCACACATCTCCAGGCGTTTAAGCTTGAACTCCCAAAACAAAGTCTTAAAATATTCCCTCGAGCTCCTCGTGTTGTTACAGCTCTAAAGCGTGAAACTTTAGCCATTACTAAGCTGGACGGCCAAAGACAAGTTACACTCTCAGGAAAAAAGGTACAAAAGCTGTCACTGGGGCGGCACCCGTTCAAAAGGTACATATTTGTGCCTAAATAGTGGAACATTAGTGCCTCAAAGGTACATATTGGTACCAAAAGTGTACATATTAGTACCCAAAAGTGTACATATTAGTACCTAAATGGCACATATTAGAACCTTTTGAAAGGGTGCCGTCCCAGTGACAGCTTTTGTACCTTTTTTCCTGAGAGTAAGCAGCTTGGCTTGAGTCACACTTGTCTGTGTTAAACATGTAGCTGTGTAACCGAACATCAGTCAAACTCTTCCTGGTTGCCCCCCAGTGGTTAAAGTCATTGGTTTTGATTGAAGAGCATCAGTCTCGGGTATAGCTGGCGGAGATAGGGCCGACTCGCGAATGGCAAACGGCCTAATGAGAATAAATGACCTGCGTTTGGCGTTCCTCGAGCCTGTGATCATGCAGAGGTGGAACAGGCGTGCAGAGTTCCTATTGGCTGGCTTGTAACTGGGTGCGGATGGTAATGGATATTTTGATTGGTGTTCTAGTGATGCATCTCTGACTACTCAGTAAAAGGCACCATTGTGGATCCAGATAGAATATAGGCATTTTTGTCTTTTCCAGTGGTGGAAAAAAAAAACTTCAGTTTCAAAAGCATCAGAGTCATGGGTTCGATTCCAAAGGAATGCATGAACTGATAACATATATAGGCCTACCTTGAACGCTATGCAAGTGGCTTTGGATAAAAGCATCTGCCAAATGCATGAATGTAAATGTAATGCAAAATGTCTCATTTGACTATAGGGCTGCGTGATTATAAATGAAATGGCTAAGGCTGTCATTTCATTAAATAATTAAATTAATGCTGAATGTTTCAAAATGTGCCACGGCACTGTGAGCAGTTTTAATGGTTTAACATTTGAAAATGAAGAAATTAAGACCGCCATAAATATTAGTATTGTAATTTTACATTTGTAAAATAAAATTATTATTGTTTATACTCAATTTTATTATTTTTCAGTTAAATATTACAAAAGTAATATTTTTTGTTTTTGTTTATTAAGTTTATATTTTTATTTAGCTCTTTATTTAGATAAGTTTTTGGCATTATTATATTTTAGAGCCATAATAAAATATAAACACAAACGTTTGTTAAAATCGTACAGCCCTACAAAAAAAATTTTGTATCAGAAAAATACCCCCCCCCCCCAAGACACCTATGAATATTAGTGTTGTAATTTTACAGTTGTAAAATACAAATATTATAATATTTTTCTTAAATAGTTGATTTTATAATTTGTCACTGAAATATTACAACATTTCTCTCCTTTTTTATTTAGCTCTTTAAGTAGGCTATATTGTATTATTAATAATAATTTTAAAGCTATACTGATATATAAGATTTTAATAATATTACATAAAAGTTTGTAAAAAAAAAAGTGCTCCCCTACAATTTTTTATTTATTTTTTATTCCATTTTAGATCACATTTGCAATTTTTTTATCAGAAAAACCCTAATTTTCCCCCTCAAATAGTGACTCTCTTTTTGATCACTGGAAGTTGTGAGTTTGTTGCATTAGCTTCATCGCAAGTCTTTGTTTTTAACTAAACGTTGAAATCAATAAACCCTCATTTTGTTTTGTGAAGTTGCTTACTTTTTAACATTTTAGCATTTTCTTTGTTTTCTCGTTGTGTGCACATTCTCTTCAGCCCTTAAGCACGGCTGTTTTCCATTCATTCATGACACGTTCATGCGCTCAAAACGAATAGATGCAATGCAATGAATCAAAATTCATTCTCCAGATTTAATGTGACATGTCAACTTAAAATCACGGGACTCGAGACGCTAAAAAAACATTAACTGTGTCCTGTCTCTGTGAATGGCATAAAAGCATGGATTAAAAGCTATTCTATTTTGGAATAAGAATATAAATGTTAATTTTGAGTTAATTTTGAAGACATAGTCTTAATAGTCTGCACATCTCACTCTGCTTACTAAGAATTATGTATCTGTTTATGCACATACGATATGACAAGCGAGTGCTGTCTGCTAGCTGCTAAAAAAGCCATGTAACCTCAAAAGCCTGATGTAGAACACATTAATGCCCTCTCTGCTAAAATAGAGCAGCTAATTTCATGCTACAGTCTCTGCTTTATTTCATTTTAATCACTATAGATGTTTTATTTTTCTCCGGGATCATTTAGAGACTGTCTATTCCTCCCATAGTGCCACATTATTAGCGGTTAGCTTCAATCCCAAACCCGTCCAGCAGTTCAGATTTCTATTTATAAGCTAACTGCTAATGGCAAAAACACTTGCTAACCTAATTTTATGAACGCTTTTAATGGGCCAGAAGAAAGTTAAATCAGGAAAAAGCCACTAAAGACAGGGCTTTGAAATGAAAGCTGAGCTTTTGGCCGAGGACTTTTCTCTGTGCCGCTTCCATGGGCTAATGTTTCTGCCAGAGGGAGTTTGGATGGAGCGCGGCCCAGAATCAGCCGTTACGGCCCGGTTTCAGCGGAGGTGTGTTGTGAGCGAATGACTTCCAGTTGGAGCTTTGCTGAATTCAGCACTTTTTACAATTATTTGTGCTTTTCTAGCAAGTTTCTGCACTCTCAGAAGAAAAGGTTCTATATGGAATCTTCAAGGGTTCTGTCAGGCGCATCATATATGGAACCTTTAGAATCTTTAGAATATGTTCGTTTTCTTCTTTTCTCCTTCTTCTTCCGGTCTCGAAGTCTATGGCAGCCTATAGTTGCCTGGCTGCGCCCTCCTATGCACTTCCGCTCAATTACATTTTCCTTCAGTACTACGTCTGGGATTCTGCTGTAGACTTTGTTTTTTTTTTCGATACATTTTTTGTAGGGCCAATCAGTGAACAGAGGGAGTGGCTGAGAACGATGACGTCGTGCGTTATTTTGAGTTGTAGTTCAGTAATGGCAGCGGAGAAAGATGCGAGTGAGGCCATTCGGTCCGTTGTAGCAACGCTGCCGAATATCAAGAAGTTAAAGCCGGAGCAAGAACAATCTTTGTATAGTTTTGTTTTGGCCATGATGTTGTGGCCCTCCTCCCCACGGGGTTCGACATACGTCACGAGCAAACGTTAGCGATTGGTGGCAGATCCAGAGCGACTCTGGGCAGATCCAAAAGTTTTAGACTTCAATAGAGAACCCGCCTACAAGGAAGTTAACGGAGAACTCCGGTCAATTTTAACATTGAGCTAATTTTTTGGTACATTTGGAGTGCTGTTAGTACAGAGAACAACGACAAAAATCGGTGTTATCTTCTTTTTAAAATTTGCACCCTGTTGACTTCAATGGGGCAAGTTTTAAACCTGCTTTTAGCCTCTTAACATCCTTGATTTGTCATTACAAGTGCACAGCCATGTGACTGATGTTATTAAGAGTGAACACGGTCAATCTGACTGCAGTAGATGTGAAAGATATTAATAAAAATTATGTTAATTCAGCCAGCTCACATACCTGTATTTTCTTCCTGTTTTCGGTTGACAGTCCAAAGTAGTCGATTATTGAGTTGGGAGAATGGGATCTCATACAGCCTGGTCGTGCGCGCGAACTCGATAATCGAGCAAACCAGAGCAAATTTGGAGTCTCTAACGCAATCTGTTTAGCGCCACCAACTGTCCAGATTTGTACTTCCATTAATGCTAATAACTTTTGAACCATAAGGGCTAGAATCAAAATTCATTTCCGTGGTTCAAGGCGATTCAACTCATGAACATTTTTCAAACATTTTGAATTGTCTGAAAAACCTGCTCGTTCTAGACAGTTCATACGATTTTCACCAAAATTGGCTCACATCATCTTCAGACCATGCTGGCAAAAAGTTAGGGGAACATATTCACGTTTAACTACTTTTGCCTCAATAAACTCATACTTTACTGCTTATTAATAGTTAGTAAAGTAGTTTTTGTAACGTTTAAGTTTAGGAATTAGGTAGGATTAAGGGATGTAGAATAAGGCCATGCAGAATAAGGCATTAATAAGTGCTTTATAAGTATTAATAAACAGCCAATATCCTAGTAATATGCATGCTAATAAGCGACTATAGTTAACAGCGAGAATTGGACCCTAAAATAAAGTGTTATTAAAAGTTATTTTGATAAACTAACCGTTCTCAAATAAATTGCAAAGTTTTAAAGACCAATATAAAGAAAGAATCGTCTCACTTACTGTTACATTACTATGTAACAATGTAACAAATTTGCATAATGCCAGCCTCTGGTCTTCATTGGCTGCCTGAGAACCACATCTTCTTAGCCCCGCCCTCAAACACTGTAGTTTTAGAGAAGATGCTTTGATGCGTTTCAACAGGATGAGACTCGCGCTGGAATTGATGCGTAAAAACCGACGCCATTGTTACTGTTCGTATCACTGTGTATCAAGCGCTGAGAAAGACCTGCAGCCATCTGACCAATCAGAGAAGAGCAGGCTCGCGGACAGGAGGGCTTTGGAGAGACTGAATCTTCGAACGAAATGAGGTGATGTGCAATGTATATTATGAGTAAATTAAAGTGTTTTTTGACATTGGATGTACAGTAGGTGAAACTTTTGTAAATTTGAAACCTTTAAAACAGCATAACAGAGGCACTTTAAATGCGGAATCAGCATTTACAATCAGCATTTTGTTTTGTGAAGTTGCTTACTGATGAATCGTGTTATTTCTCAATTCAAATATGTGACCCTGGATCACAAAACCAGTCACATGTCTCACGGGGATATTTGTGGCAATAGCCAGTATTATTGATTTTTCTTTTACGCCATAAATCATTAGGATATTGAGTAAAGATCTTGTTCCATGAAGATATTTAGTAAATTTATTTAGCAAACATTTATTTTTGTGAGTGAGTGCAGCAGAATCGCCAACATAAATGCACAACTTTAGAGGAGATTTTCTCAATGTTTCGATTTTTTTGAACCCTCAGATTCCAGATGTTCAGGCCAAATATTGTCTATCCTAACAAACCACACATCAATGGAAAGCTTATTTATCCAGCTTTCAGATGACGTATACATCACAATTTCAAAGAAATGACCCATGTGACTGGTTTTGTGGTCCAGTATCACATATATTTCTGATTGGGTATTTGTTAGTTGCATTGTGTGTAAATGACTGAATCAATCTGAACACTTGATACATAGTTTGATATCAACGCACTTTAAGAGCCTGAAATGACTGAAGGCTTCAGATTTGCAGAAGCCATTATAACTCCTTGTGTATGAGAGAAAAGACACTTAGATTACACTTGGTAATTCATATTTCCATTATAGGACGGCTTTTCGGCATCAGATATTGTGTTTCACACATGGAATCTATTAATACCGAACAGTATTATGCTGTAAACTGGGTCACATTTATGGGCTTTCAATCCGGGAATGAAAATAAACCAGGTTAATGTCATTAATTGATGGATTAAATTAGGGCTGCACGATATTGAAGAAAAATGCGAAATGCGATGCGATAATGCTTAAAGTGTGTAAAATACGCCCTGGTGTTATATATATAAAAGTGACCTTGACCAGTAATTGGCGTGGAGAGACCGCATATAAGCCGGCGGGAACGAGAGAGCGAGAGACTTCGACTGGGACTTCGCACACTCCCATTATTTATTTCTAAAGAAACTCGATAATGTATAAAAGGCTCCATTACCTTGTATCTGATGTTATGGCCCCGTAGAAGCATTTTTTGTAAGAAAATTGGCTAACGATTGCGTCATAACACGCGACTCTCCGTCGCACATTAGAGAAATTACTGGATATAGACAGGCGGAGAAGCTCGCGGGCGATCAGAGGGACGTGGAGGCATAAAGTCTGGTAAAGTCAAGGGAGAAGCCCATAGAGAGTCATAAAGTTGATCCTGCCGCTAGCTCATGGACAGCTAATGCTCACGCTCTCCGTCTCTGCGAGATTCGGAAGGGAATTATTCAGATTTTGTCGGCACAGCGACTAGAAGACAGACAGGTTGATCACGTGACATTACGTCGTTGAGCTCAGTGTGAGCCGGCGCAGTACGCCCGGCGATCAGGAAGTGAGTGCTTCTAATGGACTTCACTTTTCTCCGTTGAAATCTATGGAATACAAATCTAGTATACAAAAAAACTGTGTCCATTTCTTTTACTGTCTATGTTGTTTCAACACGGTGAATGCGCTACTGTGCGCCTCTTTTGTATTGTTTATTTTTGGTTGTGTAATAAACCAACGCGAGTCCCAGTCACGCCGACCCCTGTCTTCTTCCTTCCACACACACACGCTAACCTTACCACAGACTGAAACCCAAATCCCTGTCGTTCTGCTGTGTTGGATTGTGTGTGTGTGTGTGTGTGTGTGTGTGTGTGTGTGATTTTTCAGGTCTAGTCATGGCGATGACATCGTGCTGTACGTACTGTGGTGTGTTGGCCCCGCGGAGTGTTTCCAGCGTTTAGTGGCAGGGTTTAGTGTGAGTTACGAGCTGGCTGAGTGAGATCTCCCTCATTTGCACGTTTAATGCTCGGAACGATGGATGGCTTTTGCTCTGGGCTCTGAAACTAGTGACGGACTACAGATTGATGGGGTTTTTCGGCACATTTGATTGGATTTTGATTTTAGTTTGGCGACTGTAACATTATGAGATCTTCTCTTTAAAAGTAATTTGACTTGTTTCCCTTA